>CAWVQO010000635.1:0-210000 GCA_963932275.1 Andrena praecox | reverse complement strand
AGATGTCCAGCCGCCGTCTTGTCCGACGACTATAACGTCGTCCCCACGACCCCGGGACTAGATTGACCCGCCACCGTCAAGTCCGACGACCTCGGGACTAGGTTGGCCAGCCGCGGACATGTCCGACGACTATAGGGTCGTCCCCACCACCCCGGGCCAAAGTTGGCAAGCCGCCGAAATGTCCGACGACTGTAGGGTCGTCCCCAAGACCCCGGGACTAGATTGGCCCGCCACCGTCAAGTCCGACGACCTCGGGACTAGGTTGGCCAGCCGCCGACATGTCCGACGACTATAGGGTCGCCCCAACGACCTCGGGACTAGGTAGGCCAGCCGCCGACATGTCCGACGACTATAGGGTCGTCCCCACCACCCCGGGCCAAAGTTGGCAAGCCGCCGAAATGTCCGACGACTGTAGGGTCGTCCCCAAGACCCCGGGACTAGATTGGCCCGCCACCGTCAAGTCCGACGACCTCGGGACTAGGTTGACCAGCCGCCGACATGTCCGACGACTATAGGGTCGTCCCCACGACCCCGGGACTAGGTAGGCCAGCCGCCGACATGTCCGACGACTATAGGGTCGTCCCCACGACCCCGGGCCAAAGTTGGCCAGCCGCCGACATGTCCGACGACTATAGGGTCGTCCCCACGACCCGGGACTAGAGTGGCCCGCCACCGTCATGTCCAACGACTATAGGGTCGTCCCCACAACCCCGGGACTAGGTTGACAAGCCGCCAACATGTCCGACGACTATAGGGTCGTCCCCACGACCCCGGGCCAAAGGTGGCATGCCGCCGAAATGTCCGACGACTATAGGGTCGTCCCCACGACCACGGGCCAAAGTTGGCAAGCCGCCGAAATGTCCGACGACTGTAGGGTCGTCCCCACGACCCCCGGACTAGATTGGCCCGCCACCGTGAAGTCCGACGACTATAGGGTCGTCCCCACGACCTCGGGACTAGGTTGGCCAGCCGCCGACATGTCCGACGACTATAGGGTCGTCCCCACGACCCCGGGCCAAAGTTGGCCAGCCGCCGACAATTCCGACGACTATAGGGTCGTCCCTACGACCCCGGGACTAGGTTGGCCCGCCGCAGACTTCTCCGACGACTATAGGGTCGTCCCCACGACCCCCGGACTAGGTTGGCTCGCCGCCGACTTTTCCGACGAGTATAGGGTCCTCCCCACGACCACGGGCCAAAGTTGGCCAGCCGCCGACATGTCCGACGACTATAGGCTCGTCCCCACGTCCCGGGACTAGACTGGCCCACCACCGTCATGTCTGACGACTATAGGGTCGTCCCCACGACCCCGGGCCAAAGTTGGCCAGCCGCCGACATGTCCGACGACTATAGGGTCGTCCCCACGACCCGGGACTAGAGTGGCCCGCCACCGTCATGTCCGACGACTATAGGGTCGTCCCCACGACACCGGGCCAAAGTTGGCCAGCCGCCGACATGTCCGACGACTATAGAGTCGTCCCCACGACACCGGGCCAAAGTTGGCCAGCCGCCGACATGTCCGACGACTATTGGGTCGTCCCCACGACACCGGGCCAAAGTTGGCCGGCCGCTGACATGTCCAACGACTATAGGGTCGTCCCCACGACCACGGGCCAAAGTTGACCAGCCGCCGACATGTCCGACGACTATTGGATCGTCCCCACGACCCCGGGCCAAAGTTGGCAAGCCGCCGAAATGTCCGACGACTGTAGGGTCGTCCCCACAACCCCGGGACTAGATTGGCCCGCCACCGTCAAGTCCGACGACTATAGGGTCGTCCCCACGACCCCGGGTCAAAGTTGGCCAGCCGCTGACATTTCCAACGACTATTGGGTCGTCCCCACGACCACGGGCCAATGTTGGCTAGCCGCCGACATGTCCGTCGACTATTGGATCGTCCCCACGACCCCGGGCCAAAGTTGGCAAGCCGCCGACATGTCCGACGACTATAGGGTCGTCCCCACGACCTCGGAACTAGGTTGGCCACCCGCCGACATGTCCGACGACTATAGGGTCGTCCACACGACCCCGGGCCAAAGTTGGCAAGACGCCGAAATGTCCGACGACTGTAGGGTCGTCCCCACGACCCCGGGACTAGATTGGCCCGCCACCGTCAAGTCCGACGACTATAGGGTCGTCCCCACGACCCCGGGCCAAAGTTGGCAAGCCGCCGAAATGTCCGACGACTGTAGGGTCGTCTCCACGACCCCGGGACTAGATTGGCCCGCCACCGTCAAGTCCGACGACCTCGGGACTAGGTTGGCCAGCCGCCGACATGTCCGACGACTATAGGGTCGTCCCCACGACCCCGGGCCAAAGATGTCCAGCCGCCGTCTTGTCCGACGACTATAACGTCGTCCCCACGACCCCGGGACTAGATTGACCCGCCACCGTCAAGTCCGACGACCTCGGGACTAGGTTGGCCAGCCGCGGACATGTCCGACGACTATAGGGTCGTCCCCACCACCCCGGGCCAAAGTTGGCAAGCCGCCGAAATGTCCGACGACTGTAGGGTCGTCCCCAAGACCCCGGGACTAGATTGGCCCGCCACCGTCAAGTCCGACGACCTCGGGACTAGGTTGGCCAGCCGCCGACATGTCCGACGACTATAGGGTCGCCCCAACGACCTCGGGACTAGGTAGGCCAGCCGCCGACATGTCCGACGACTATAGGGTCGTCCCCACCACCCCGGGCCAAAGTTGGCAAGCCGCCGAAATGTCCGACGACTGTAGGGTCGTCCCCAAGACCCCGGGACTAGATTGGCCCGCCACCGTCAAGTCCGACGACCTCGGGACTAGGTTGACCAGCCGCCGACATGTCCGACGACTATAGGGTCGTCCCCACGACCCCGGGACAAAGATGTCCAGCCGCCGACATGTCCGACGACTATTGGATCGTGCCCACGACCACGGGCCAAAGTTGGCCAGCCGCCGACATGTCCGACGAGTATAGGGTCTTCCCCACGACCCCGGGACTAGATTGGTCCGCCACCGTCATGTCCGGCGACTATAGGGTCGTCCCCACGACCCCGGGCCAAACTTGGCAAGCCGCCGAAATGTCCGACGACTGTAGGGTCGTCTCCACGACCCCGGGACTAGATTGGCCCGCCACCGTCAAGTCCGACGACCTCGGGACTAGGTTGGCCAGCCGCCGACATGTCCGACGACTATAGGGTCGTCCCCACGACCCCGGGCCAAAGATGTCCAGCCGCCGTCTTGTCCGAAGACTATAGGGTCGTCCCCACGACCCCGGGACTAGATTGGCCCGCCACCGTCCAGTCCGACGACTATAGGGTCGTCCCCACGACCCCGGGTCCAGGTTGGCCAGCCGCCGACATTTCCGACGAATATAGAGTCGTCCCCACCACCCCGGGCCAAAGTTGGCAAGCCGCCGAAATGTCCGACGACTGTAGGGTCGTCCCCAAGACCCCGGGACTAGATTGGCCCGCCACCGTCAAGTCCGACGACCTCGGGACTAGGTTGGCCAGCCGCCGACATGTCCGACGACTATAGGGTCGCCCCAACGACCTCGGGACTAGGTAGGCCAGCCGCCGACATGTCCGACGACTATAGGGTCGTCCCCACCACCCCGGGCCAAAGTTGGCAAGCCGCCGAAATGTCCGACGACTGTAGGGTCGTCCCCAAGACCCCGGGACTAGATTGGCCCGCCACCGTCAAGTCCGACGACCTCGGGACTAGGTTGGCCAGCCGCCGACATGTCCGACGAGTATAGGGTCTTCCCCACGACCCCGGAACTAGATTGGTCCGCCACCGTCATGTCCGACGACTATAGGGTCGTCCCCACGACCCCGGGCCAAACTTGGCAAGCCGCCGAAATGTCCGACGACTGTAGGGTCGTCTCCACGACCCCGGGACTAGATTGGCCCGCCACCGTCAAGTCCGACGACCTCGGGACTAGGTTGGCCAGCCGCCGACATGTCCGACGACTATAGGGTCGCCCCAACGACCTCGGGACTAGGTAGGCCAGCCGCCGACATGTCCGACGACTATAGGGTCGTCCCCACGACCCCGGGCCAAAGATGTCCAGCCGCCGACATGTCCGACGACTATTGGATCGTGCCCACGACCACGGGCCAAAGTTGGCCAGCCGCCGACATGTCCGACGAGTATAGGGTCTTCCCCACGACCCCGGAACTAGATTGGTCCGCCACCGTCATGTCCGACGACTATAGGGTCGTCCCCACGACCCCGGGCCAAACTTGGCAAGCCGCCGAAATGTCCGACGACTGTAGGGTCGTCTCCACGACCCCGGGACTAGATTGGCCCGCCACCGTCAAGTCCGACGACCTCGGGACTAGGTTGGCCAGCCGCCGACATGTCCGACGACTATAGGGTCGTCCCCACGACCCCGGGCCAAAGATGTCCAGCCGCCGTCTTGTCCGAAGACTATAGGGTCGTCCCCACGACCCCGGGACTAGATTGGCCCGCCACCGTCAAGTCCGACGACCTCTAGACTAGGTTGGCCAGCCGCGGACATGTCCGACGACTATACGGTCGCCCCACGACCTCGGGACTAGGTTGGCCAGCCGCCGACATGTCCGAAGACTATAGGGTCGTCCCCACCACCCCGGGCCAAAGTTGGCAAGCCGCCGAAATGTCCGACGACTGTAGGGTCGTCCCCAAGACCCCGGGACTAGATTGGCCCGCCACCGTCAAGTCCGACGACCTCGGGACTAGGTTGGCCAGCCGCCGACATGTCCGACGACTATAGGGTCGCCCCAACGACCTCGGGACTAGGTAGGCCAGCCGCCGACATGTCCGACGACTATAGGGTCGTCCCCACCACCCCGGGCCAAAGTTGGCAAGCCGCCGAAATGTCCGACGACTGTAGGGTCGTCTCCACGACCCCGGGACTAGATTGGCCCGCCACCGTCAAGTCCGACGACTTCGGGACTAGGTTGGCCAGCCGCCGACATGTCCGACGACTATAGGGTCGCCCCAACGATCTCGGGACTAGGTAGGCCAGCCGCCGACATGTCCGACGAATATAGGGTCGTCCCCACCACCCCGGGCCAAAGTTGGCAAGCCGCCGAAATGTCCGACGACTGTAGGGTCGTCCCCAAGACCCCGGGACTAGATTGGCCCGCCACCGTCAAGTCCGACGACCTCGGGACTAGGATGGCCAGCCGCCGACATGTCCGACGACTATAGGGTCGTCCCCACGACCCCGGGCCAAAGATGTCCAGCCGCCGACATGTCCGACGACTATTGGATCGTGCCCACGACCACGGGCCAAAGTTGGCCAGCCGCCGACATGTCCGACGAGTATAGGGTCTTCCCCACGACCCCGGGACTAGATTGGTCCGCCACCGTCATGTCCGACGACTATAGGGTCGTCCCCACGACCCCGGGCCAAACTTGGCAAGCCGCCGAAATGTCCGACGACTGTAGGGTCGTCTCCACGACCCCGGGACTAGATTGGCCCGCCACCGTCAAGTCCGACGACCTCGGGACTAGGTTGGCCAGCCGCCGACATGTCCGACGACTATAGGGTCGTCCCCACGACCCCGGGCCAAAGATGTCCAGCCGCCGTCTTGTCCGAAGACTATAGGGTCGTCCCCACGACCCCGGGACTAGATTGGCCCGCCACCGTCAAGTCCGACGACCTCGGGACTAGGTTGGCCAGCCGCGGACATGTCCGACGACTATACGGTCGCCCCCACGACCTCGGGACTAGGTTGGCCAGCCGCCGACATGTCCGAAGACTATAGGGTCGTCCCCACCACCCCGGGCCAAAGTTGGCAAGCCGCCGAAATGTCCGACGACTGTAGGGTCGTCCCCAAGACCCCGGGACTAGATTGGCCCGCCACCGTCAAGTCCGACGACCTCGGGACTAGGTTGGCCAGCCGCCGACATGTCCGACGACTATAGGGTCGCCCCCACGACCTCGGGACTAGGTAGGCCAGCCGCCGACATGTCCGACGACTATAGGATCGTCCCCACCACCCCGGGCCAAAGTTGGCAAGCCGCCGAAATGTCCGACGAATGTAGGGTCGTCCCCAAGACCCCGGGACTAGATTGGCCCGCCACCGTCAAGTCCGACGACTATAGGGTCGTCCCCACGACCCTGGGACTAGATTGGCCCGCCACCGTCATGTCAGACGACTATAGGGTCGTCCCCACGACCCCGAGACTAGATTGGCCCGCCACCGTCATGTCCGACGACAATAGGGTCGTCCCCACGACCCCGGGTCCAGGTTGGCCAAGCGCCGACATTTCCAACGACTATAGAGTCGTCCCCACGACACCGGGCCAAAGTTGGCCAGCCGCCGAAATGTCCGACGACTATAGGGTCGTCCCCACGACCCCGAGACGAGATTGGCCCGCCACCGTCATGTCCGACGATTATAGGGTCGTCCCCACGACCCCGGGGCAAGCTTGGCCCGCCGCCGACTTGTCCGACGACTATAGGGTCGTCCCTACGACCCCGGGACTGGATTGGCCCTCCGCCGTCTTGTCCGAAGACTATAGGGTCGTCCCCACGACCCCGGGCCAAAGATGGCAAGCCGCCGAAATGTCCGACGACTGTAGGGTCGTCCCCACGACCCCGGGACTAGATTGGCCCGCCACCGTCAAGTCCGACGACTATAGGGTCGTCCCCATGACCTCGGGACTAGGTTGGCCCGCCGCCGACTTGTCCGACGACTATAGGGTCGTACCCACGACCCCGGGACTAGGCTGACAAGCCGCCAACATGTCTGACGACTATAGGGTCGTCCCCACGACCCCGAGACTAGATTGGCCCGCCACCGTCATGTCCGACGACAATAGGGTCGTCCCCACGACCCCGGGCCAAAGTTGGCCAGCCGCCGACATGTCCGACGACTATAGGGTCGTCCCCACGACCACGGGCCAAAGTTGGCCAGCCGCCGAAATGTCCGACGACTGTAGGGTCGTCTCCACGACCCCGGGACTAGATTGGCCCGCCACCGTCAAGTCCGACGACCTCGGGACTAGGTTGGCCAGCCGCCGACATGTCCGACGACTATAGGGTCGTCCCCACGACCCCGGGCCAAAGATGTCCAGCCGCCGTCTTGTCCGAAGACTATAGGGTCGTCCCCACGACCCCGGGACTAGATTGGCCCGCCACCGTCAAGTCCGACGACCTCGGGACTAGGTTGGCCAGCCGCGGACATGTCCGACGACTATACGGTCGCCCCCACGACCTCGGGACTAGGTTGGCCAGCCGCCGACATGTCCGAAGACTATAGGGTCGTCCCCACCACCCCGGGCCAAAGTTGGCAAGCCGCCGAAATGTCCGACGACTGTAGGGTCGTCCCCAAGACCCCGGGACTAGATTGGCCCGCCACCGTCAAGTCCGACGACCTCGGGACTAGGTTGGCCAGCCGCCGACATGTCCGACGACTATAGGGTCGCCCCCACGACCTCGGGACTAGGTAGGCCAGCCGCCGACATGTCCGACGACTATAGGATCGTCCCCACCACCCCGGGCCAAAGTTGGCAAGCCGCCGAAATGTCCGACGAATGTAGGGTCGTCCCCAAGACCCCGGGACTAGATTGGCCCGCCACCGTCAAGTCCGACGACTATAGGGTCGTCCCCACGACCCTGGGACTAGATTGGCCCGCCACCGTCATGTCAGACGACTATAGGGTCGTCCCCACGACCCCGAGACTAGATTGGCCCGCCACCGTCATGTCCGACGACAATAGGGTCGTCCCCACGACCCCGGGTCCAGGTTGGCCAAGCGCCGACATTTCCAACGACTATAGAGTCGTCCCCACGACACCGGGCCAAAGTTGGCCAGCCGCCGAAATGTCCGACGACTATAGGGTCGTCCCCACGACCCCGAGACGAGATTGGCCCGCCACCGTCATGTCCGACGATTATAGGGTCGTCCCCACGACCCCGGGGCAAGCTTGGCCCGCCGCCGACTTGTCCGACGACTATAGGGTCGTCCCTACGACCCCGGGACTGGATTGGCCCTCCGCCGTCTTGTCCGAAGACTATAGGGTCGTCCCCACGACCCCGGGCCAAAGATGGCAAGCCGCCGAAATGTCCGACGACTGTAGGGTCGTCCCCACGACCCCGGGACTAGATTGGCCCGCCACCGTCAAGTCCGACGACTATAGGGTCGTCCCCATGACCTCGGGACTAGGTTGGCCCGCCGCCGACTTGTCCGACGACTATAGGGTCGTACCCACGACCCCGGGACTAGGCTGACAAGCCGCCAACATGTCTGACGACTATAGGGTCGTCCCCACGACCCCGAGACTAGATTGGCCCGCCACCGTCATGTCCGACGACAATAGGGTCGTCCCCACGACCCCGGGCCAAAGTTGGCCAGCCGCCGACATGTCCGACGACTATAGGGTCGTCCCCACGACCACGGGCCAAAGTTGGCCAGCCGCCGACATGTCCGACGACTATAGGGTCGTCCCCACGACCCCGGGCCAAAGTTGGCAAGCCACCGAAATGTCCGACGACTGTAGGGTCGTCCCCACAACCCCGGGACTTGATTGGCCCGCCACCGTCAAGTCCGACGACCTCGGGACCAGGTTGGCCAGCCGCCGACATTTCCGACGACTATAGAGTCGTCCCCACGACACCGGGCCAAAGTTGGCCAGCCGCCGACATGTCCGACGACTATAGGGTCGTCCCCACGACCCCGAGACTAGATTGGCCCGCCACCGTCATGTCCGACGACAATAGGGTCGTCCCCACGACCCCGGGTCCAGGTTGGCCAGCCGCCGACATGTCCGACGACTATAGGGTCGTCCCCACGACCCCGAGACGAGATTGGCCCGCCACCGTCTTGTCCGACGACTATAGGGTCGTCCCCACGACACCGGGCCAAAGATGGCAAGCCGCCGAAATGTCCGACGACTATAGGGTCGTCCCCACGACCCCGGGCCAAAGTTGGCCAGCCGCCGACATGTCCGAAGACTATAGGGTCGTCCCCACGACCCGGGACTAGAGTGGCCCGCCACCGTCATGTCCAACGACTATAGGGTCGTCCCCACAACCCCGGGACTAGGTTGACAAGCCGCCAACATGTCCGACGACTATAGGGTCGTCCCCACGACCCCGGGCCAAAGGTGGCATGCCGCCGAAATGTCCGACGACTATAGGGTCGTCCCCACGACCACGGGCCAAAGTTGGCAAGCCGCCGAAATGTCCGACGACTGTAGGGTCGTCCCCACGACCCCCGGACTAGATTGGCCCGCCACCGTGAAGTCCGACGACTATAGGGTCGTCCCCACGACCTCGGGACTAGGTTGGCCAGCCGCCGACATGTCCGACGACTATAGGGTCGTCCCCACGACCCCGGGCCAAAGTTGGCCAGCCGCCGACATGTCCGACGACTATAGGGTCGTTCCTACGACCCCGGGACTAGATTGGCCCGCCACCGTCATGTCCAACGACTATAGGGTCGTCCCCACGACCCCGGGCCAAAGTTGGCAAGCCGCCGAAATGTCCGACGACTGTAGGGTCGTCCCCACAACCCCGGGACTAGATTGGCCCGCCACCGTCAAGTCCGACGACTATAGGGTCGTCCCCACGACCCCGGGCCAAAGTTGGCCAGCCGCCGACATGTCCGACGACTATAGGGTCGTCCCCACGACCCCCGGACTAGATTGGCCCGCCACCGACAATTCCGACGACTATAGGGTCGTCCCTACGACCCCGGGACTAGGTTGGCCCGCCGCAGACTTCTCCGACGACTATAGGGTCGTCCCCACGACCCCCGGACTAGGTTGGCTCGCCGCCGACTTTTCCGACGAGTATAGGGTCCTCCCCACGACCACGGGCCAAAGTTGGCCAGCCGCCGACATGTCCGACGACTATAGGCTCGTCCCCACGTCCCGAGACTAGAGTGGCCCGCCACCGTCATGTCCGACGACTATATGGTCGTCCCCACGACCACGGGCCAATGTTGGCCAGCCGCTGACTTGTCCGACGACTATAGGGTCGTCGCCACGACACCGGGCCAAAGTTGGCCAGCCGCCGACATGTCCGACGACTATAGGGTCGTCCCCACGACCCCGGGCCAAAGTTGGCCAGCCGCCGACATGTCCGACGACTATAGGGTCGTCCCCACGACCCGGGACTAGAGTGGCCCGCCACCGTCATGTCCGACGACTATATGGTCGTCCCCACGACCACGGGCCAATGTTGGCCAGCCGCAGACTTGTCCGACGACTATAGGGTCGTCCCCACGACACCGGGCCAAAGTTGGCCTGCCGCCGACATGTCCGACGACTATAGAGTCGTCCCCACGACACCGGGCCAAAGTTGGCCAGCCGCCGACATGTCCGACGACTATTGGGTCGTCCCCACGACACCGGGCCAAAGTTGGCCGGCCGCTGACATGTCCAACGACTATAGGGTCGTCCCCACGACCACGGGCCAAAGTTGACCAGCCGCCGACATGTCCGACGACTATTGGATCGTCCCCACGACCCCGGGCCAAAGTTGGCAAGCCGCCGAAATGTCCGACGACTGTAGGGTCGTCCCCACAACCCCGGGACTAGATTGGCCCGCCACCGTCAAGTCCGACGACTATAGGGTCGTCCCCACGACCCCGGGTCAAAGTTGGCCAGCCGCTGACATTTCCAACGACTATTGGGTCGTCCCCACGACCACGGGCCAATGTTGGCTAGCCGCCGACATGTCCGTCGACTATTGGATCGTCCCCACGACCCCGGGCCAAAGTTGGCAAGCCGCCGACATGTCCGACGACTATAGGGTCGTCCCCACGACCTCGGAACTAGGTTGGCCACCCGCCGACATGTCCGACGACTATAGGGTCGTCCACACGACCCCGGGCCAAAGTTGGCAAGACGCCGAAATGTCCGACGACTGTAGGGTCGTCCCCACGACCCCGGGACTAGATTGGCCCGCCACCGTCAAGTCCGACGACTATAGGGTCGTCCCCACGACCCCGGGCCAAAGTTGGCAAGCCGCCGAAATGTCCGACGACTGTAGGGTCGTCTCCACGACCCCGGGACTAGATTGGCCCGCCACCGTCAAGTCCGACGACCTCGGGTCTAGGTTGGCCAGCCGCCGACATGTCCGACGACTATAGGGTCGTCCCCACGACCCCGGGCCAAAGATGTCCAGCCGCCGTCTTGTCCGACGACTATAACGTCGTCCCCACGACCCCGGGACTAGATTGACCCGCCACCGTCAAGTCCGACGACCTCGGGACTAGGTTGGCCAGCCGCGGACATGTCCGACGACTATAGGGTCGTCCCCACCACCCCGGGCCAAAGTTGGCAAGCCGCCGAAATGTCCGACGACTGTAGGGTCGTCCCCAAGACCCCGGGACTAGATTGGCCCGCCACCGTCAAGTCCGACGACCTCGGGACTAGGTTGGCCAGCCGCCGACATGTCCGACGACTATAGGGTCGCCCCAACGACCTCGGGACTAGGTAGGCCAGCCGCCGACATGTCCGACGACTATAGGGTCGTCCCCACCACCCCGGGCCAAAGTTGGCAAGCCGCCGAAATGTCCGACGACTGTAGGGTCGTCCCCAAGACCCCGGGACTAGATTGGCCCGCCACCGTCAAGTCCGACGACCTCGGGACTAGGTTGACCAGCCGCCGACATGTCCGACGACTGTAGGGTTGTCCCCACGACCCCGGGCCAAAGATGTCCAGCCGCCGACATGTCCGACGACTATTGGATCGTGCCCACGACCACGGGCCAAAGTTGGCCAGCCGCCGACATGTCCGACGAGTATAGGGTCTTCCCCACGACCCCGGGAATAGATTGGTCTGCCACCGTCATGTCCGACGACTATAGGGTCGTCCCCACGACCCCGGGCCAAACTTGGCAAGCCGCCGAAATGTCCGACGACTGTAGGGTCGTCTCCACGACCCCGGGACTAGATTGGCCCGCCACCGTCAAGTCCGACGACCTCGGGACTAGGTTGGCCAGCCGCCGACATGTCCGACGACTATAGGATCGCCCCAACGACCTCGGGACTAGGTAGGCCAGCCGCCGACATGTCCGACGACTATAGGGTCGTCCCCACCACCCCGGGCCAAAGTTGGCAAGCCGCCGAAATGTCCGACGACTGTAGGGTCGTCCCCAAGACCCCGGGACTAGATTGGCCCGCCACCGTCAAGTCCGACGACCTCGGGACTAGGTTGGCCAGCCGCCGACATGTCCGACGACTATAGGGTCGTCCCCACGACTCCGGGCCAAAGATGTCCAGCCGCCGACATGTCCGACGACTATTGGATCGTGCCCACGACCACGGGCCAAAGTTGGCCAGCCGCCGACATGTCCGACGAGTATAGGGTCTTCCCCACGACCCCGGGACTAGATTGGTCCGCCACCGTCATGTCCGACGACTATAGGGTCGTCCCCACGACCCCGGGCCAAACTTGGCAAGCCGCCGAAATGTCCGACGACTGTAGGGTCGTCTCCACGACCCCGGGACTAGATTGGCCCGCCACCGTCAAGTCCGACGACCTCGGGACTAGGTTGGCCAGCCGCCGACATGTCCGACGACTATAGGGTCGTCCCCACGACCCCGGGCCAAAGATGTCCAGCCGCCGTCTTGTCCGAAGACTATAGGGTCGTCCCCACGACCCCGGGACTAGATTGGCCCGCCACCGTCAAGTCCGACGACCTCGGGACTAGGTTGGCCAGCCGCGGACATGTCCGACGACTATACGGTCGCCCCCACGACCTCGGGACTAGGTTGGCCAGCCGCCGACATGTCCGAAGACTATAGGGTCGTCCCCACCACCCCGGGCCAAAGTTGGCAAGCCGCCGAAATGTCCGACGACTGTAGGGTCGTCCCCAAGACCCCGGGACTAGATTGGCCCGCCACCGTCAAGTCCGACGACCTCGGGACTAGGTTGGCCAGCCGCCGACATGTCCGACGACTATAGGGTCGCCCCAACGACCTCGGGACTAGGTAGGCCAGCCGCCGACATGTCCGACGACTATAGGGTCGTCCCCACCACCCCGGGCCAAAGTTGGCAAGCCGCCGAAATGTCCGACGACTGTAGGGTCGTCCCCAAGACCCCGGGACTAGATTGGCCCGCCACCGTCAAGTCCGACGACCTCGGGACTAGGTTGGCCAGCCGCCGACATGTCCGACGACTATAGGGTCGTCCCCACGACCCCGGGCCAAAGATGTCCAGCCGCCGACATGTCCGACGACTATTGGATCGTGCCCACGACCACGGGCCAAAGTTGGCCAGCCGCCGACATGTCCGACGAGTATAGGGTCTTCCCCACGACCCCGGGACTAGATTGGCCCGCCACCGTCATGTCCGACGACTATAGGGTCGTCCCCACGACCCCGGGCCAAACTTGGCAAGCCGCCGAAATGTCCGACGACTGTAGGGTCGTCCCCAAGACCCCGGGACTAGATTGGCCCGCCACCGTCAAGTCCGACGACCTCGGGACTAGGTTGGCCAGCCGCCGACATGTCCGACGACTATAGGGTCGCCCCAACGACCTCGGGACTAGGTAGGCCAGCCGCCGACATGTCCGACGACTATAGGGTCGTCCCCACCACCCCGGGCCAAATTTGGCAAGCCGCCGAAATGTCCGACGACTGTAGGGTCGTCCCCAAGACCCCGGGACTAGATTGGCCCGCCACCGTCAAGTCCGACGACCTCGGGACTAGGTTGGCCAGCCGCCGACATGTCCGACGACTATAGGGTCGTCCCCACGACCCCGGGCCAAAGATGTCCAGCCGCCGACATGTCCGACGACTATTGGATCGTGCCCACGACCACGGGCCAAAGTTGGCCAGCCGCCGACATGTCCGACGAGTATAGGGTCTTCCCCACGACCCCGGGACTAGATTGGTCCGCCACCGTCATGTCCGACGACTATAGGGTCGTCCCCACGACCCCGGGCCAAACTTGGCAAGCCGCCGAAATGTCCGACGACTGTAGGGTCGTCCCCAAGACCCCGGGACTAGATTGGCCCGCCACCGTCAAGTCCGACGACCTCGGGACTAGGTTGGCCAGCCGCCGACATGTCCGACGACTATAGGGTCGTCCCCACGACCCCGGGCCAAAGATGTCCAGCCGCCGACATGTCCGACGACTATTGGATCGTGCCCACGACCACGGGCCAAAGTTGGCCAGCCGCCGACATGTCCGACGAGTATAGGGTCTTCCCCACGACCCCGGGACTAGATTGGTCCGCCACCGTCATGTCCGACGACTATAGGGTCGTCCCCACGACCCCGGGCCAAACTTGGCAAGCCGCCGAAATGTCCGACGACTGTAGGGTCGTCTCCACGACCCCGGGACTAGATTGGCCCGCCACCGTCAAGTCCGACGACCTCGGGACTAGGTTGGCCAGCCGCCGACATGTCCGACGACTATAGGGTCGTCCCCACGACCCCGGGCCAAAGATGTCCAGCCGCCGTCTTGTCCGAAGACTATAGGGTCGTCCCCACGACCCCGGGACTAGATTGGCCCGCCACCGTCCAGTCCGACGACCTCGGGACTAGGTTGGCCAGCCGCCGACATGTCCGACGACTATAGGGTCGCCCCAACGACCTCGGGACTAGGTAGGCCAGCCGCCGACATGTCCGACGACTATAGGGTCGTCCCCACCACCCCGGGCCAAAGTTGGCAAGCCGCCGAAATGTCCGACGACTGTAGGGTCGTCCCCAAGACCCCGGGACTAGATTGGCCCGCCACCGTCAAGTCCGACGACCTCGGGACTAGGTTGGCCAGCCGCCGACATGTCCGACGACTATAGGGTCGTCCCCACGACCCCGGGCCAAAGATGTCCAGCCGCCGACATGTCCGACGACTATTGGATCGTGCCCACGACCACGGGCCAAAGTTGGCCAGCCGCCGACATGTCCGACGAGTATAGGGTCTTCCCCACGACCCCGGGACTAGATTGGTCCGCCACCGTCATGTCCGACGACTATAGGGTCGTCCCCACGACCCCGGGCCAAACTTGGCAAGCCGCCGAAATGTCCGACGACTGTAGGGTCGTCTCCACGACCCCGGGACTAGATTGGCCCGCCACCGTCAAGTCCGACGACCTCGGGACTAGGTTGGCCAGCCGCCGACATGTCCGACGACTATAGGGTCGTCCCCACGACCCCGGGCCAAAGATGTCCAGCCGCCGTCTTGTCCGAAGACTATAGGGTCGTCCCCACGACCCCGGGACTAGATTGGCCCGCCACCGTCAAGTCCGACGACCTCGGGACTAGGTTGGCCAGCCGCGGACATGTCCGACGACTATACGGTCGCCCCCACGACCTCGGGACTAGGTTGGCCAGCCGCCGACATGTCCGAAGACTATAGGGTCGTCCCCACCACCCCGGGCCAAAGTTGGCAAGCCGCCGATATGTCCGACGACTGTAGGGTCGTCCCCAAGACCCCGGGACTAGATTGGCCCGCCACCGTCAAGTCCGACGACCTCGGGACTAGGTTGGCCAGCCGCCGACATGTCCGACGACTATAGGATCGCCCCAACGACCTCGGGACTAGGTAGGCCAGCCGCCGACATGTCCGACGACTATAGGGTCGTCCCCACCACCCCGGGCCAAAGTTGGCAAGCCGCCGAAATGTCCGACGACTGTAGGGTCGTCCCCAAGACCCCGGGACTAGATTGGCCCGCCACCGTCAAGTCCGACGACCTCGGGACTAGGTTGGCCAGCCGCCGACATGTCCGACGACTATAGGGTCGTCCCCACGACCCCGGGCCAAAGATGTCCAGCCGCCGACATGTCCGACGACTATTGGATCGTGCCCACGACCACGGGCCAAAGTTGGCCAGCCGCCGACATGTCCGACGAGTATAGGGTCTTCCCCACGACCCCGGGACTAGATTGGTCCGCCACCGTCATGTCCGACGACTATAGGGTCGTCCCCACGACCCCGGGCCAAACTTGGCAAGCCGCCGAAATGTCCGACGACTGTAGGGTCGTCTCCACGACCCCGGGACTAGATTGGCCCGCCACCGTCAAGTCCGACGACCTCGGGACTAGGTTGGCCAGCCGCCGACATGTCCGACGACTGTAGGGTCGTCCCCACGACCCCGGGACTAGATTGGCCCGCCACCGTCAAGTCCGACGACCTCGGGACTAGGTTGGCCAGCCGCGGACATGTCCGACGACTATACGGTCGCCCCCACGACCTCGGGACTAGGTTGGCCAGCCGCCGACATGTCCGAAGACTATAGGGTCGTCCCCACCACCCCGGGCCAAAGTTGGCAAGCCGCCGAAATGTCCGACGACTGTAGGGTCGTTCCCAAGACCCCGGGACTAGATTGGCCCGCCACCGTCAAGTCCGACGACCTCGGGACTAGGTTGGCCAGCCGCCGACATGTCCGACGACTATAGGGTCGCCCCAACGACCTCGGGACTAGGTAGGCCAGCCGCCGACATGTCCGACGACTATAGGGTCGTCCCCACCACCCCGGGCCAAAGTTGGCAAGCCGCCGAAATGTCCGACGACTGTAGGGTCGTCCCCAAGACCCCGGGACTAGATTGGCCCGCCACCGTCAAGTCCGACGACCTCGGGACTAGGTTGGCCAGCCGCCGACATGTCCGACGACTATAGGGTCGTCCCCACGACCCCGGGCCAAAGATGTCCAGCCGCCGACATGTCCGACGACTATTGGATCGTGCCCACGACCACGGGCCAAAGTTGGCCAGCCGCCGACATGTCCGACGAGTATAGGGTCTTCCCCACGACCCCAGGACTAGATTGGCCCGCCACCGTCATGTCCGACGACTATAGGGTCGTCCCCACGACCCCGGGCCAAACTTGGCAAGCCGCCGAAATGTCCGACGACTGTAGGGTCGTCCCCAAGACCCCGGGACTAGATTGGCCCGCCACCGTCAAGTCCGACGACCTCGGGACTAGGTTGGCCAGCCGCCGACATGTCCGACGACTATAGGGTCGCCCCAACGACCTCGAGACTAGGTAGGCCAGCCGCCGACATGTCCGACGACTATAGGGTCGTCCCCACCACCCCGGGCCAAAGTTGGCAAGCCGCCGAAATGTCCGACGACTGTAGGGTCGTCCCCAAGACCCCGGGACTAGATTGGCCCGCCACCGTCAAGTCCGACGACCTCGGGACTAGGTTGGACAGCCGCCGACATGTCCGACGACTATAGGGTCGTCCCCACGACCCCGGGCCAAAGATGTCCAGCCGCCGACATGTCCGACGACTATTGGATCGTGCCCACGACCACGGGCCAAAGTTGGCCAGCCGCCGACATGTCCGACGAGTATAGGGTCTTCCCCACGACCCCGGGACTAGATTGGTCCGCCACCGTCATGTCCGACGACTATAGGGTCGTCCCCACGACCCCGGGCCAAACTTGGCAAGCCGCCGAAATGTCCGACGACTGTAGGGTCGTCCCCAAGACCCCGGGACTAGATTGGCCCGCCACCGTCAAGTCCGACGACCTCGGGACTAGGTTGGCCAGCCGCCGACATGTCCGACGACTATAGGGTCGTCCCCACGACCCCGGGCCAAAGATGTCCAGCCGCCGACATGTCCGACGACTATTGGATCGTGCCCACGACCACGGGCCAAAGTTGGCCAGCCGCCGACATGTCCGACGAGTATAGGGTCTTCCCCACGACCCCGGGACTAGATTGGTCCGCCACCGTCATGTCCGACGACTATAGGGTCGTCCCCACGACCCCGGGCCAAACTTGGCAAGCCGCCGAAATGTCCGACGACTGTAGGGTCGTCTCCACGACCCCGGGACTAGATTGGCCCGCCACCGTCAAGTCCGACGACCTCGGGACTAGGTTGGCCAGCCGCCGACATGTCCGACGACTATAGGGTCGTCCCCACGACCCCGGGCCAAAGATGTCCAGCCGCCGTCTTGTCCGAAGACTATAGGGTCGTCCCCACGACCCCGGGACTAGATTGGCCCGCCACCGTCCAGTCCGACGACTATAGGGTCGTCCCCACGACCCCGGGTCCAGGTTGGCCAGCCGCCGACATTTCCGACGAATATAGAGTCGTCCCCACCACCCCGGGCCAAAGTTGGCAAGCCGCCGAAATGTCCGACGACTGTAGGGTCGTCCCCAAGACCCCGGGACTAGATTGGCCCGCCACCGTCAAGTCCGACGACCTCGGGACTAGGTTGGCCAGCCGCCGACATGTCCGACGACTATAGGGTCGTCCCCACGACCCCGGGCCAAAGATGTCCAGCCGCCGACATGTCCGACGACTATTGGATCGTGCCCACGACCACGGGCCAAAGTTGGCCAGCCGCCGACATGTCCGACGAGTATAGGGTCTTCCCCACGACCCCGGGACTAGATTGGCCCGCCACCGTCATGTCCGACGACTATAGGGTCGTCCCCACGACCCCGGGCCAAACTTGGCAAGCCGCCGAAATGTCCGACGACTGTAGGGTCGTCCCCAAGACCCCGGGACTAGATTGGCCCGCCACCGTCAAGTCCGACGACCTCGGGACTAGGTTGGCCAGCCGCCGACATGTCCGACGACTATAGGGTCGCCCCAACGACCTCGGGACTAGGTAGGCCAGCCGCCGACATGTCCGACGACTATAGGGTCGTCCCCACCACCCCGGGCCAAAGTTGGCAAGCCGCCGAAATGTCCGACGACTGTAGGGTCGTCCCCAAGACCCCGGGACTAGATTGGCCCGCCACCGTCAAGTCCGACGACCTCGGGACTAGGTTGGCCAGCCGCCGACATGTCCGACGACTATAGGGTCGTCCCCACGACCCCGGGCCAAAGATGTCCAGCCGCCGACATGTCCGACGACTATTGGATCGTGCCCACGACCACGGGCCAAAGTTGGCCAGCCGCCGACATGTCCGACGAGTATAGGGTCTTCCCCACGACCCCGGGACTAGATTGGTCCGCCACCGTCATGTCCGACGACTATAGGGTCGTCCCCACGACCCCGGGCCAAACTTGGCAAGCCGCCGAAATGTCCGACGACTGTAGGGTCGTCCCCAAGACCCCGGGACTAGATTGGCCCGCCACCGTCAAGTCCGACGACCTCGGGACTAGGTTGGCCAGCCGCCGACATGTCCGACGACTATAGGGTCGTCCCCACGACCCCGGGCCAAAGATGTCCAGCCGCCGACATGTCCGACGACTATTGGATCGTGCCCACGACCACGGGCCAAAGTTGGCCAGCCGCCGACATGTCCGACGAGTATAGGGTCTTCCCCACGACCCCGGGACTAGATTGGTCCGCCACCGTCATGTCCGACGACTATAGGGTCGTCCCCACGACCCCGGGCCAAACTTGGCAAGCCGCCGAAATGTCCGACGACTGTAGGGTCGTCTCCACGACCCCGGGACTAGATTGGCCCGCCACCGTCAAGTCCGACGACCTCGGGACTAGGTTGGCCAGCCGCCGACATGTCCGACGACTATAGGGTCGTCCCCACGACCCCGGGCCAAAGATGTCCAGCCGCCGTCTTGTCCGAAGACTATAGGGTCGTCCCCACGACCCCGGGACTAGATTGGCCCGCCACCGTCCAGTCCGACGACTATAGGGTCGTCCCCACGACCCCGGGTCCAGGTTGGCCAGCCGCCGACATTTCCGACGAATATAGAGTCGTCCCCACCACCCCGGGCCAAAGTTGGCAAGCCGCCGAAATGTCCGACGACTGTAGGGTCGTCCCCAAGACCCCGGGACTAGATTGGCCCGCCACCGTCAAGTCCGACGACCTCGGGACTAGGTTGGCCAGCCGCCGACATGTCCGACGACTATAGGGTCGCCCCAACGACCTCGGGACTAGGTAGGCCAGCCGCCGACATGTCCGACGACTATAGGGTCGTCCCCACCACCCCGGGCCAAAGTTGGCAATCCGCCGAAATGTCCGACGACTGTAGGGTCGTCCCCAAGACCCCGGGACTAGATTGGCCCGCCACCGTCAAGTCCGACGACCTCGGGACTAGGTTGGCCAGCCGCCGACATGTCCGACGACTATAGGGTCGTCCCCACGACCCCGGGCCAAAGATGTCCAGCCGCCGACATGTCCGACGACTATTGGATCGTGCCCACGACCACGGGCCAAAGTTGGCCAGCCGCCGACATGTCCGACGAGTATAGGGTCTTCCCCACGACCCCGGGACTAGATTGGTCCGCCACCGTCATGTCCGACGACTATAGGGTCGTCCCCACGACCCCGGGCCAAACTTGGCAAGCCGCCGAAATGTCCGACGACTGTAGGGTCGTCTCCACGACCCCGGGACTAGATTGGCCCGCCACCGTCAAGTCCGACGACCTCGGGACTAGGTTGGCCAGCCGCCGACATGTCCGACGACTATAGGGTCGTCCCCACGACCCCGGGCCAAAGATGTCCAGCCGCCGTCTTGTCCGAAGACTATAGGGTCGTCCCCACGACCCCGGGACTAGATTGGCCCGCCACCGTCAAGTCCGACGACCTCTAGACTAGGTTGGCCAGCCGCGGACATGTCCGACGACTATACGGTCGCCCCACGACCTCGGGACTAGGTTGGCCAGCCGCCGACATGTCCGAAGACTATAGGGTCGTCCCCACCACCCCGGGCCAAAGTTGGCAAGCCGCCGAAATGTCCGACGACTGTAGGGTCGTCCCCAAGACCCCGGGACTAGATTGGCCCGCCACCGTCAAGTCCGACGACCTCGGGACTAGGTTGGCCAGCCGCCGACATGTCCGACGACTATAGGGTCGCCCCAACGACCTCGGGACTAGGTAGGCCAGCCGCCGACATGTCCGACGACTATAGGGTCGTCCCCACCACCCCGGGCCAAAGTTGGCAAGCCGCCGAAATGTCCGACGACTGTAGGGTCGTCTCCACGACCCCGGGACTAGATTGGCCCGCCACCGTCAAGTCCGACGACTTCGGGACTAGGTTGGCCAGCCGCCGACATGTCCGACGACTATAGGGTCGCCCCAACGACCTCGGGACTAGGTAGGCCAGCCGCCGACATGTCCGACGACTATAGGGTCGTCCCCACCACCCCGGGCCAAAGTTGGCAAGCCGCCGAAATGTCCGACGACTGTAGGGTCGTCCCCAAGACCCCGGGACTAGATTGGCCCGCCACCGTCAAGTCCGACGACCTCGGGACTAGGATGGCCAGCCGCCGACATGTCCGACGACTATAGGGTCGTCCCCACGACCCCGGGCCAAAGATGTCCAGCCGCCGACATGTCCGACGACTATTGGATCGTGCCCACGACCACGGGCCAAAGTTGGCCAGCCGCCGACATGTCCGACGAGTATAGGGTCTTCCCCACGACCCCGGGACTAGATTGGTCCGCCACCGTCATGTCCGACGACTATAGGGTCGTCCCCACGACCCCGGGCCAAACTTGGCAAGCCGCCGAAATGTCCGACGACTGTAGGGTCGTCTCCACGACCCCGGGACTAGATTGGCCCGCCACCGTCAAGTCCGACGACCTCGGGACTAGGTTGGCCAGCCGCCGACATGTCCGACGACTATAGGGTCGTCCCCACGACCCCGGGCCAAAGATGTCCAGCCGCCGTCTTGTCCGAAGACTATAGGGTCGTCCCCACGACCCCGGGACTAGATTGGCCCGCCACCGTCAAGTCCGACGACCTCGGGACTAGGTTGGCCAGCCGCGGACATGTCCGACGACTATACGGTCGCCCCCACGACCTCGGGACTAGGTTGGCCAGCCGCCGACATGTCCGAAGACTATAGGGTCGTCCCCACCACCCCGGGCCAAAGTTGGCAAGCCGCCGAAATGTCCGACGACTGTAGGGTCGTCCCCAAGACCCCGGGACTAGATTGGCCCGCCACCGTCAAGTCCGACGACCTCGGGACTAGGTTGGCCAGCCGCCGACATGTCCGACGACTATAGGGTCGCCCCCACGACCTCGGGACTAGGTAGGCCAGCCGCCGACATGTCCGACGACTATAGGATCGTCCCCACCACCCCGGGCCAAAGTTGGCAAGCCGCCGAAATGTCCGACGACTGTAGGGTCGTCCCCAAGACCCCGGGACTAGATTGGCCCGCCACCGTCAAGTCCGACGACTATAGGGTCGTCCCCACGACCCTGGGACTAGATTGGCCCGCCACCGTCATGTCAGACGACTATAGGGTCGTCCCCACGACCCCGAGACTAGATTGGCCCGCCACCGTCATGTCCGACGACAATAGGGTCGTCCCCACGACCCCGGGTCCAGGTTGGCCAAGCGCCGACATTTCCAACGACTATAGAGTCGTCCCCACGACACCGGGCCAAAGTTGGCCAGCCGCCGACATGTCCGACGACTATAGGGTCGTCCCCACGACCCCGAGACGAGATTGGCCCGCCACCGTCATGTCCGACGATTATAGGGTCGTCCCCACGACCCCGGGGCAAGCTTGGCCCGCCGCCGACTTGTCCGACGACTATAGGGTCGTCCCTACGACCCCGGGACTGGATTGGCCCGCCGCCGTCTTGTCCGACGACTATAGGGTCGTCCCCACGACCCCGGGCCAAAGATGGCAAGCCGCCGAAATGTCCGACGACTGTAGGGTCGTCCCCACGACCCCGGGACTAGATTGGCCCGCCACCGTCAAGTCCGACGACTATAGGGTCGTCCCCATGACCTCGGGACTAGGTTGGCCCGCCGCCGACTTGTCCGACGACTATAGGGTCGTACCCACGACCCCGGGACTAGGCTGCCAAGCCGCCAACATGTCTGACGACTATAGGGTCGTCCCCACGACCCCGAGACTAGATTGGCCCGCCACCGTCATGTCCGACGACAATAGGGTCGTCCCCACGACCCCGGGCCAAAGTTGGCCAGCCGCCGACATGTCCGACGACTATAGGGTCGTCCCCACGACCACGGGCCAAAGTTGGCCAGCCGCCGACATGTCCGACGACTATAGGGTCGTCCCCACGACCCCGGGCCAAAGTTGGCAAGCCACCGAAATGTCCGACGACTGTAGGGTCGTCCCCACAACCCCGGGACTTGATTGGCCCGCCACCGTCAAGTCCGACGA
Organism: Andrena praecox; assembly: GCA_963932275.1. NCBI lineage: Eukaryota > Metazoa > Arthropoda > Insecta > Hymenoptera > Andrenidae > Andrena > Andrena praecox. Next base: position 187,059 of record CAWVQO010000635.1, on the reverse strand, counting down.
CCTCGGGACCAGGTTGGCCAGCCGCCGACATTTCCGACGACTATAGAGTCGTCCCCACGACACCGGGCCAAAGTTGGCCAGCCGCCGACATGTCCGACGACTATAGGGTCGTCCCCACGACCCCGAGACTAGATTGGCCCGCCACCGTCATGTCCGACGACAATAGGGTCGTCCCCACGACCCCGGGTCCAGGTTGGCCAGCCGCCGACATGTCCGACGACTATAGGGTCGTCCCCACGACCCCGAGACGAGATTGGCCCGCCACCGTCATGTCCGACGATTATAGGGTCGTCCCCACGACCCCGGGGCAAGCTTGGCCCGCCGCCGACTTGTCCGACGACTATAGGGTCGTCCCTACGACCCCGGGACTGGATTGGCCCGCCGCCGTCTTGTCCGACGACTATAGGGTCGTCCCCACGACCCCGGGCCAAAGATGGCAAGCCGCCGAAATGTCCGACGACTGTAGGGTCGTCCCCACGACCCCGGGACTAGATTGGCCCGCCACCGTCAAGTCCGACGACTATAGGGTCGTCCCCATGACCTCGGGACTAGGTTGGCCCGCCGCCGACTTGTCCGACGACTATAGGGTCGTACCCACGACCCCGGGAGTGGCTGACAAGCCGCCAACATGTCTGACGACTATAGGGTCGTCCCCACGACCCCGAGACTAGATTGGCCCGCCACCGTCATGTCCGACGACAATAGGGTCGTCCCCACGACCCCGGGTCCAGGTTGGCCAGCCGCCGACATTTCCGACGACTATAGAGTCGTCCCCTCGACACCGGGCCAAAGTTGGCCAGCCGCCGACATGTCCGACGACTATAGGGTCGTCCCCACGACCCCGAGACTAGATTGGCCCGCCACAGTCATGTCCGACGACAATAGGGTCGTCCCCACGACCCCGGGTCCAGGTTGGCCAGCCGCCGACATTTCCGACGACTATAGAGTCGTCCCCACGACACCGGGCCAAAGTTGGCCAGCCGCCGACATGTCCGACGACTATAGGGTCGTCCCCACGACCCCGAGACTAGATTGGCCCGCCACCGTCATGTCCGACGACAATAGGGTCGTCCCCACGACCCCGGGTCCAGGTTGGCCAGCCGCCGACATTTCCGACGACTATAGAGTCGTCCCCACGACACCGGGCCAAAGTTGGCCAGCCGCCGACATGTCCGACGACTATAGGGTCGTCCCCACGACCCCGGGTCCAGGTTGGCCAGCCGCCGACATGTCCGACGACTATAGGGTCGTCCCCACGACCCCGAGACGAGATTGGCCCGCCGCCGACTTGTCCGACGACTATAGGGTCGTACCCACGACCCCGGGACTAGGCTGACAAGCCGCCAACATGTCCGACGACTATTGGGTCGTCCCCACGTCCACGGCCAGCCGCCGACATGTCTGACGACTATAGGGTCGTCCCCACGACCCCGGGGCAAGCTTGGCCCGCCGCCGACTTGTCCGACGACTATAGGGTCGTCCCTACAACCCCGGGACTGGATTGGCCCGCCGCCGTCTTGTCCGACGACTATAGGGTCGTCCCCACGACCCCGGGCCAAAGATGGCAAGCCGCCGAAATGTCCGACGACTGTAGGGTCGTCCCCACGACCCCGGGACTAGATTGGCCCGCCACCGTCAAGTCCGACGACTATAGGGTCGTCCCCATGACCTCGGGACTAGGTTGGCCCGCCGCCGACTTGTCCGACGACTATAGGGTCGTACCCACGACCCCGGGACTAGGCTGACAAGCCGCCAACATGTCTGACGACTATAGGGTCGTCCCCACGACCCCGAGACTAGATTGGCCCGCCACCGTCATGTCCGACGACAATAGGGTCGTCCCCACGACCCCGGGACCAGGTTGGCCAGCCGCCGACATTTCCGACGACTATAGAGTCGTCCCCACGACACCGGGCCAAAGTTGGCCAGCCGCCGACATGTCCGACAACTATAGGGTCGTCCCCACGACCCCGAGACTAGATTGGCCCGCCACCGTCATTTCCGACGACAATAGGGTCGTCCCCACGACCCCGGGTCCAGGTTGGCCAGCCGCCGACATTTCCGACGACTATAGAGTCGTCCCCACGACACCGGGCCAAAGTTGGCCAGCCGCCGACAAGTCCGACGACTATAGGGTCGTCCCCACGACCCCGAGACTAGATTGGCCCGCCACCGTCATGTCCGACGACAATAGGGTCGTCCCCACGACCCCGGGTCCAGGTTGGCCAGCCGCCGACATTTCCGACGACTATAGAGTCGTCCCCACGACACCGGGCCAAAGTTGGCCAGCCGCCGACATGTCCGACGACTATAGGGTCGTCCCCACGACACCGGCTCCAGGTTGGCCAGCCGCCGACATTTCCGACGACTATAGAGTCGTCCCCACGACACCGGGCCAAAGTTGGCCAGCCGCCGACATGTCCGACGACTATAGGGTCGTCCCCACTACCCCGGGACAAGGTTGGCCCGCCGCCGACTTGTCCGACGACTATAGGGTCGTACCCACGACCCCGGGACTAGGCTGACAAGCCGCCAACATGTCCGACGACTATTGGGTCGTCCCCACGTCCACGGCCAGCCGCCGACATGTCTGACGACTATAGGGGCGTCCCCACGACCCCGAGACTTGATTGGCCCGCCACCGTCAAGTCCGACGACCTCGGGACTAGGTTGGCCAGCCGCCGACATGTCCGACGACTATAGGGTCGTCCCCACGACCCCGGGCCAAAGTTGGCAAGCCGCCGAAATATCCGACGACTGTAGGGTCGTCCCCACGACCCCGGGACTAGATTGGCCCGCCACCGTCAAGTCCGACGACTATAGGGTCGTCCCAACGACCTCGGGACTAGGTTGGCCAGCCGCCGACATGTCCGACGACTATAGGGTCGTCCCCACCACCCCGGGCCAAAGTTGGCAAGCCGCCGAAATGTCCGACGACTGTAGGGTCGTCCCCAAGACCCCGGGACTAGATTGGCCCGCCACCGTCAAGTCCGACGACCTCGGGACTAGGTTGGCCAGCTGCCGACATGTCCGACGACTATAGGGTCGCCCTCACGACCTCGGGACTAGGTAGGCCAGCCGCCGACATGTCCGACGACTATAGGGTCGTCCCCACCACCCCGGGCCAAATTTGGCCAGCCGCCGACATGTCCGACGACTGTAGGGTCGTCCCCAAGACCCCGGGACTAGATTGGCCCGCCACCGTCAAGTCCGACGACTATAGGGTCGTCCCCACGACCCCGGGCCAAAGTTGGCAAGCCGCCGAAATGTCCGACGACTGTAGGGTCGTCCCCACGACCCCGGGACTAGATTGGCCCGCCACCGTCAAGTCCGACGACTATAGGGTCGTCCCAACGACCTCGGGACTAGGTTGGCCAGCCGCCGACATGTCCGACGAGTATAGGGTCTTCCCCACGACACCGGGCCAAAGTTGGCCAGCCACCGACATGTCCGACGACTATAGGGTCGTCCCCACGACCCCGGGACAAGGTTGGCCCGCCGCCGACTTGTCCCAAGACTATAGGGCCGTACCCACGACCCCGGGACTAAGCTGACAAGCCGCCAACATGTCCGACGACTATAGGGTCGTCCCCACGACCCCGGGCCAAAGTTGGCCAGCCGCCGAAATGTCCGACGACTGTAGGGTCGTCCCCACGACCCCGGGACTAGATTGGCCCGCCACCGTCAAGTCCGACGACTATAGGGTCGTCCCCAGACCCTCGGGACTAGATTGGCCCGCCACTGACAAGTCCGACGACTATAGGGTCGTCCCCACGACACCGGGCCAAAGTTGGCCAGCCGCCGACATGTCCGACGACTATAGGGTCGTCCCCACGACCACGGGCCAAAGTTGACCAGCCGCCGACATGTCCGACGACTATTGGATCGTCCCCACGACCCCGGGCCAAAGTTGGCAAGCCACCGAAATGTCCGACGACTGTAGGGTCGTCCCCACAACCCCGGGACTAGATTGGCCCGCCACCGTCAAGTCCGACGACTATAGGGCCGTACCCACGACCCCGGGACTAAGCTGACAAGCCGCCAACATGTCCGACGACTATAGGGTCGTCCCCACGACCCCGGGCCAAAGTTGGCCAGCCGCCGAAATGTCCGACGACTGTAGGGTCGTCCCCACGTCCCCGGGACTAGATTGGCCCGCCACCGTCAAGTCCGACGACTATAGGGTCGTCCCCAGACCCTCGGGACTAGATTGGCCCGCCACCGACAAGTCCGACGACTATAGGGTCGTCCCCACGACACCGGGCCAAAGTTGGCCAGCCGCCGACATGTCCGACGACTATTGGGTCGTCCCCACGACACCGGGCCAAAGTTGGCCGGCCGCTGACATGTCCAACGACTATAGGGTCGTCCCCACGACCACGGGCCAAAGTTGACCAGCCGCCGACATGTCCGACGACTATTGGATCGTCCCCACGACCCCGGGCCAAAGTTGGCAAGCCGCCGAAATGTCCGACGACTGTAGGGTCGTCCCCACAACCCCGGGACTAGATTGGCCCGCCCCCGTCAAGTCCGACGACTATAGGGTCGTCCCCACGACCCCGGGTCAAAGTTGGCCAGCCGATGACATTTCCAACGACTATTGGGTCGTCCCCACGACCACGGGCCAATGTTGGCTAGCCGCCGACATGTCCGTCGACTATTGGATCGTCCCCACGACCCCGGGCCAAAGTTGGCAAGCCGCCGACATGTCCGACGACTATAGGACGACCTCGGGACTAGGTTGGCCACCCGCCGACATGTCCGACGACTATAGGGTCGTCCCCACGACCCCGGGCCAAAGATGTCCAGCCGCCGTCTTGTCCGAAGACTATAGGGTCGTCCCCACGACCCCGGGACTAGATTGGCCCGCCACCGTCAAGTCCGACGACCTCGGGAATAGGTTGGCCAGCCGCGGACATGTCCGACGACTATACGGTCGCCCCCACGACCTCGGGACTAGGTTGGCCAGCCGCCGACATGTCCGAAGACTATAGGGTCGTCCCCACCACCCCGGGGCCAAAGTTGGCAAGCCGCCGAAATGTCCGACGACTGTAGGGTCGTCCCCAAGACCGCGGGACTAGATTGGCCCGCCACCGTCAAGTCCGACGACTTCGGGACTAGGTTGGCCAGCCGCCGACATGTCCGACGACTATAGGGTCGCCCCAACGACCTCGGGACTAGGTAGGCCAGCCGCCGACATGTCCGACGACTATAGGGTCGTCCCCACCACCCCGGGCCAAAGTTGGCAAGCCGCCGAAATGTCCGACGACTGTAGGGTCGTCCCCAAGACCCCGGGACTAGATTGGCCCGCCACCGTCAAGTCCGACGACCTCGGGACTAGGTTGGCCAGCCGCCGACATGTCCGACGACTATAGGGTCGTCCCCACGACCCCGGGCCAAAGATGTCCAGCCGCCGACATGTCCGACGACTATTGGATCGTGCCCACGACCACGGGCCAAAGTTGGCCAGCCGCCGACATGTCCGACGAGTATAGGGTCGTCTCCACGACCCCGGGACTAGATTGGCCCGCCACGTCAAGTCCGACGACCTCGGGACTAGGTTGGCCAGCCGCCGACATGTCCGACGACTATAGGGTCGTCCCCCACGACCCCGGGCCAAAGATGTCCAGCCGCCGTCTTGTCCGAAGACTATAGGGTCGTCCCCACGACCCCGGGACTAGATTGGCCCGCCACCGTCAAGTCCGACGACCTCGGGACTAGGTTGGCCAGCCGCGGACATGTCCGAACGACTATACGGTCGCCCCCACGACCTCGGGACTAGGTTGGCCAGCCGGCCGACATGTCCGAAGACTATAGGGTCGTCCCCACCACCCCCGGGCCAAAGTTGGCAAGCCCGCCGAAATGTCCGACGACTGTAGGGTCGTCCCAAGACCCCGGGACTAGATTGGGCCCGCCACCGTCAAGTCCGACGACCTCGGGACTAGGTTGGCCAGGCCGCCGACATGTCCCGACGACTATAGGGTCGCCCCAAACGACCTCGGGACTAGGTAGGCCAGCCGCCGACATGTCCGACGACTATAGGGTCGTCCCCACCACCCCCGGGCCAAAGTTGGCAAGCCGCCGAAATGTCCGACGACTGTAGGGTCGTCCCCAAGACCCCGGACTAGATTGGCCCGCACCGTCAAGTCCGACGACCTCGGGACTAGGTTGGCCAGCCGCTGACATGTCCGACGACTATAGGGTCGTCCCCACGACCCCGGGCCAAAGATGTCCAGCCGCCGTCTTGTCCGAAGACTATAGGGTCGTCCCCACGACCCCGGGACTAGATTGGCCCGCCACCGTCAAGTCCGACGACCTCGGGACTAGGTTGGCCAGCCGCGGACATGTCCGACGACTATACGGTCGCCCCCACGACCTCGGGACTAGGTTGGCCAGCCGCCGACATGTCCGAAGACTATAGGGTCGTCCCCACCACCCCGGGCCAAAGTTGGCAAGCCGCCGAAATGTCCGACGACTGTAGGGTCGTCCCCAAGACCCCGGGACTAGATTGGCCCGCCACCGTCAAGTCCGACGACCTCGGGACTAGGTTGGCCAGCCGCCGACATGTCCGACGACTATAGGGTCGCCCCCACGACCTCGGGACTAGGTAGGCCAGCCGCCGACATGTCCGACGACTATAGGGTCGTCCCCACCACCCCGGGCCAAAGTTGGCAAGCCGCCGAAATGTCCGACGACTGTAGGGTCGTCCCCAAGACCCCGGGACTAGATTGGCCCGCCACCGTCAAGTCCGACGACTATAGGGTCGTCCCCACGACCCTGGGACTAGATTGGCCCGCCACCGTCATGTCAGACGACTATAGGGTCGTCCCCACGACCCCGAGACTAGATTGGCCCGCCACCGTCATGTCCGACGACAATAGGGTCGTCCCCACGACCCCGGGTCCAGGTTGGCCAAGCGCCGACATTTCCAGCGACTATAGAGTCGTCCCCACGACACCGGGCCAAAGTTGGCCAGCCGCCGACATGTCCGACGACTATAGGGTCGTCCCCACGACCCCGAGACGAGATTGGCCCGCCACCGTCAAGTCCGACGACTATAGGGTCGTCCCCACGACCCTGGGACTAGATTGGCCCGCCACCGTCATGTCAGACGACTATAGGGTCGTCCCTACGACCCCGAGACTAGATTGGCCCGCCACCGTCATGTCCGACGACAATAGGGTCGTCCCCACGACCCCGGGTCCAGGTTGGCCAAGCGCCGACATTTCCAACGACTATAGAGTCGTCCCCACGACACCGGGCCAAAGTTGGCCAGCCGCCGACATGTCCGACGACTATAGAGTCGTCCCCACGACCCCGAGACGAGATTGGCCCGCCACCGTCATGTCCGACGATTATAGGGTCGTCCCCACGACCCCGGGGCAAGCTTGGCCCGCCGCCGACTTGTCCGACGACTATAGGGTCGTCCCTACGACCCCGGGACTGGATTGGCCCGCCGCCGTCTTGTCCGACGACTATAGGGTCGTCCCCACGACCCCGGGCCAAAGATGGCAAGCCGCCGAAATGTCCGACGACTGTAGGGTCGTCCCCACGACCCCGGGACTAGATTGGCCCGCCACCGTCAAGTCCGACGACTATAGGGTCGTCCCCATGACCTCAGGACTAGGTTGGCCCGCCGCCGACTTGTCCGACGACTATAGGGTCGTACCCACGACCCCGGGACTAGGCTGACAAGCCGCCAACATGTCTGACGACTATAGGGTCGTCCCCACGACCCCGAGACTAGATTGGCCCGCCACCGTCATGTCCGACGACAATAGGGTCGTCCCCACGACCCCGGGCCAAAGTTGGCCAGCCGCCGACATGTCCGACGACTATAGGGTCGTCCCCACGACCACGGGCCAAAGTTGGCCAGCCGCCGACATGTCCGACGACTATAGGGTCGTCCCCACGACCCCGGGCCAAAGTTGGCAAGCCACCGAAATGTCCGACGACTGTAGGGTCGTCCCCACAACCCCGGGACTTGATTGGCCCGCCACCGTCAAGTCCGACGACCTCGGGACCAGGTTGGCCAGCCGCCGACATTTCCGACGACTATAGAGTCGTCCCCACGACACCGGGCCAAAGTTGGCCAGCCGCCGACATGTCCGACGACTATAGGGTCGTCCCCACGACCCCGAGACTAGATTGGCCCGCCACCGTCATGTCCGACGACAATAGGGTCGTCCCCACGACCCCGGGTCCAGGTTGGCCAGCCGCCGACATGTCCGACGACTATAGGGTCGTCCCCACGACCCCGAGACGAGATTGGCCCGCCACCGTCATGTCCGACGATTATAGGGTCGTCCCCACGACCCCCGGGCAAGCTTGGCCCGCCGCCGACTTGTCCGACGACTATAGGGTCGTCCCTACGACCCCGGGACTGGATTGGCCCGCCGCCGTCTTGTCCGACGACTATAGGGTCGTCCCCACGACCCCGGGCCAAAGATGGCAAGCCGCCGAAATGTCCGACGACTGTAGGGTCGTCCCCACGACCCCGGGACTAGATTGGCCCGCCACCGTCAAGTCCGACGACTATAGGGTCGTCCCCATGACCTCGGGACTAGGTTGGCCCGCCGCCGACTTGTCCGACGACTATAGGGTCGTACCCACGACCCCGGGACTAGGCTGACAAGCCGCCAACATGTCTGACGACTATAGGGTCGTCCCCACGACCCCGAGACTAGATTGGCCCGCCACCGTCATGTCCGACGACAATAGGGTCGTCCCCACGACCCCGGGTCCAGGTTGGCCAGCCGCCGACATTTCCGACGACTATAGAGTCGTCCCCACGACACCGGGCCAAAGTTGGCCAGCCGCCGACATGTCCGACGACTATAGGGTCGTCCCCACGACCCCGCGACTAGATTGGCCCGCCCCCGTCATGTCCGACGACAATAGGGTCGTCCCCACGACCCCGGGTCCAGGTTGGCCAGCCGCCGACATTTCCGACGACTATAGAGTCGTCCCCACGACACCGGGCCAAAGTTGGCCAGCCGCCGACATGTCCGACGACTATAGGGTCGTCCCCACGACCCCGAGACTAGATTGGCCCGCCACCGTCATGTCCGACGACAATAGGGTCGTCCCCACGACCCCGGATCCAGGTTGGCCAGCCGCCGACATTTCCGACGACTATAGAGTCGTCCCCACGACACCGGGCCAAAGTTGGCCAGCCGCCGACATGTCCGACGACTATAGGGTCGTCCCCACGACACCGGCTCCAGGTTGGCCAGCCGCCGACATTTCCGACGACTATAGAGTCGTCCCCACGACACCGGGCCAAAGTTGGCCAGCCGCCGACATGTCCGACGACTATAGGGTCGTCCCCACTACCCCGGGACAAGGTTGGCCCGCCGCCGACTTGTCCGACGACTATAGGGTCGTACCCACGACCCCGGGACTAGGCTGACAAGCCGCCAACATGTCCGACGACTATTGGGTCGTCCCCACGTCCACGGCCAGCCGCCGACATGTCTGACGACTATAGGGTCGTCCCCACGACCCCGAGACTTGATTGGCCCGCCACCGTCAAGTCCGACGACCTCGGGACTAGGTTGGCCAGCCGCCGACATGTCCGACGACTATAGGGTCGTCCCCACGACCCCGGGGCAAGCTTGGCCCGCCGCCGACTTGTCCGACGACTATAGGGTCGTCCCTACAACCCCGGGACTGGATTGGCCCGCCGCCGTCTTGTCCGACGACTATAGGGTCGTCCCCACGACCCCGGGGCAAGCTTGGCCCGCCGCCGACTTGTCCGACGACTATAGGGTCGTCCCTACAACCCCGGGACTGGATTGGCCCGCCGCCGTCTTGTCCGACGACTATAGGGTCGTCCCCACAACCCCGGGCCAAAGATGGCAAGCCGCCGAAATGTCCGACGACTATAGGGTCGTCCCCACGACCCCGAGACTAGATTGGCCCGCCACCGTCATGTCCGACGACAATAGGGTCGTCCCCACGACCCCGGGTCCAGGTTGGCCAGCCGCCGACATTTCCGACGACTATAGGGTCGTCCCCACGACCACGGGCCAAATTTGGCCAGCCGCCGACTTGTCCGCAGACTATAGGGTCGTCCCCACGTCCCCGGGCCAATGTTGTCCCGCCACCGTTATGTCCGACGACTATAGGGTCGTCCCCACGACCACGGGCCAAAGTTGGCCAGCCGGCGACATGTCCGACGACTATAGGGTCGTCCCCACAACCCTGGGCCAAAGTTGGCCAGCCGCCGACTTGTCCGAGGACTATAGGGTCGTCCCCACGACCCCGGGACTAGATTGGCTCGCCACCGACATGTCCGACCACTATAGAGTCGTCCCCACGACACCGGGCCAAAGTAGGCCAGCCGCCGACATGTCCGACGACTATAGGGTCGTCCCCACGTCCCCGGGACTAGATTGGCTAGCCACCGTCACGTCCGACGACTATCGGATCGTCCCCACGACCATGGGCCAAAGCTGGCCAGCCGCCAACATGTCCGACGACTATAGGGTCGTCCCCACGATCCCGGGACTAGATTGGCCCGACACCGTCATGTCCGACGACTATAGGGTCGTCCCCACGACCCCGGGTCCAGGTTGGCCAGCCGCCGACATTTCCGACGACTATAGAGTCGTCCCCACGACACCGGGCCAAAGTTGGCCAGCCGCCGACATGTCCGACGACTATAGGGTCGTCCCCACGACCCCGAGACTAGATTGGCCCGCCACAGTCATGTCCGACGACAATAGGGTCGTCCCCACGACCCCGGGTCCAGGTTGGCCAGCCGCCGACATTTCCGACGACTATAGAGTCGTCCCCACGACACCGGGCCAAAGTTGGCCAGCCGCCGACATGTCCGACGACTATAGGGTCGTCCCCACGACCCCGAGACTAGATTGGCCCGCCACCGTCATGTCCGACGACAATAGGGTCGTCCCCACGACCCCGGGTCCAGGTTGGCCAGCCGCCGACATTTCCGACGACTATAGAGTCGTCCCCACGACACCGGGCCAAAGTTGGCCAGCCGCCGACATGTCCGACGACTATAGGGTCGTCCCCACGACCCCGGGTCCAGGTTGGCCAGCCGCCGACATGTCCGACGACTATAGGGTCGTCCCCACGACCCCGAGACGAGATTGGCCCGCCGCCGACTTGTCCGACGACTATAGGGTCGTACCCACGACCCCGGGACTAGGCTGACAAGCCGCCAACATGGCCGACGACTATTGGGTCGTCCCCACGTCCACGGCCAGCCGCCGACATGTCTGACGACTATAGGGTCGTCCCCACGACCCCGGGGCAAGCTTGGCCCGCCGCCGACTTGTCCGACGACTATAGGGTCGTCCCTACAACCCCGGGACTGGATTGGCCCGCCGCCGTCTTGTCCGACGACTATAGGGTCGTCCCCACGACCCCGGGCCAAAGATGGCAAGCCGCCGAAATGTCCGACGACTGTAGGGTCGTCCCCACGACCCCGGGACTAGATTGGCCCGCCACCGTCAAGTCCGACGACTATAGGGTCGTCCCCATGACCTCGGGACTAGGTTGGCCCGCCGCCGACTTGTCCGACGACTATAGGGTCGTACCCACGACCCCGGGACTAGGCTGACAAGCCGCCAACATGTCTGACGACTATAGGGTCGTCCCAACGACCCCGAGACTAGATTGGCCCGCCACCGTCATGTCCGACGACAATAGGGTCGTCCCCACGACCCCGGGACCAGGTTGGCCAGCCGCCGACATTTCCGACGACTATAGAGTCGTCCCCACGACACCGGGCCAAAGTTGGCCAGCCGCCGACATGTCCGACAACTATAGGGTCGTCCCCACGACCCCGAGACTAGATTGGCCCGCCACCGTCATGTCCGACGACAATAGGGTCGTCCCCACGACCCCGGGTCCAGGTTGGCCAGCCGCCGACATTTCCGACGACTATAGAGTCGTCCCCACGACACCGGGCCAAAGTTGGCCAGCCGCCGACAAGTCCGACGACTATAGGGTCGTCCCCACGACCCCGAGACTAGATTGGCCCGCCACCGTCATGTCCGACGACAATAGGGTCGTCCCCACGACCCCGGGTCCAGGTTGGCCAGCCGCCGACATTTCCGACGACTATAGAGTCGTCCCCACGACACCGGGCCAAAGTTGGCCAGCCGCCGACATGTCCGACGACTATAGGGTCGTCCCCACGACACCGGCTCCAGGTTGGCCAGCCGCCGACATTTCCGACGACTATAGAGTCGTCCCCACGACACCGGGCCAAAGTTGGCCAGCCGCCGACATGTCCGACGACTATAGGGTCTTCCCCACTACCCCGGGACAAGGTTGGCCCGCCGCCGACTTGTCCGACGACTATAGGGTCGTACCCACGACCCCGGGACTAGGCTGACAAGCCGCCAACATGTCCGACGACTATTGGGTCGTCCCCACGTCCACGGCCAGCCGCCGACATGTCTGACGACTATAGGGTCGTCCCCACGACCCCGAGACTTGATTGGCCCGCCACCGTCAAGTCCGACGACCTCGGGACTAGGTTGGCCAGCCGCCGACATGTCCGACGACTATAGGGTCGTCCCCACGACCCCGGGCCAAAGTTGGCAAGCCGCCGAAATATCCGACGACTGTAGGGTCGTCCCCACGACCCCGGGACTAGATTGGCCCGCCACCGTCAAGTCCGACGACTATAGGGTCGTCCCAACGACCTCGGGACTAGGTTGGCCAGCCGCCGACATGTCCGACGACTATAGGGTCGTCCCCACCACCCCGGGCCAAAGTTGGCAAGCCGCCGAAATGTCCGACGACTGTAGGGTCGTCCCCAAGACCCCGGGACTAGATTGGCCCGCCACCGTCAAGTCCGACGACCTCGGGACTAGGTTGGCCAGCTGCCGACATGTCCGACGACTATAGGGTCGCCCTCACGACCTCGGGACTAGGTAGGCCAGCCGCCGACATGTCCGACGACTATAGGGTCGTCCCCACCACCCCGGGCCAAATTTGGCCAGCCGCCGACATGTCCGACGACTGTAGGGTCGTCCCCAAGACCCCGGGACTAGATTGGCCCGCCACCGTCAAGTCCGACGACTATAGGGTCGTCCCCACGACCCCGGGCCAAAGTTGGCAAGCCGCCGAAATGTCCGACGACTGTAGGGTCGTCCCCACGACCCCGGGACTAGATTGGCCCGCCACCGTCAAGTCCGACGACTATAGGGTCGTCCCAACGACCTCGGGACTAGGTTGGCCAGCCGCCGACATGTCCGACGAGTATAGGGTCTTCCCCACGACACCGGGCCAAAGTTGGCCAGCCACCGACATGTCCGACGACTATAGGGTCGTCCCCACGACCCCGGGACAAGGTTGGCCCGCCGCCGACTTGTCCCAAGACTATAGGGCCGTACCCACGACCCCGGGACTAAGCTGACAAGCCGCCAACATGTCCGACGACTATAGGGTCGTCCCCACGACCCCGGGCCAAAGTTGGCCAGCCGCCGAAATGTCCGACGACTGTAGGGTCGTCCCCACGACCCCGGGACTAGATTGGCCCGCCACCGTCAAGTCCGACGACTATAGGGTCGTCCCCAGACCCTCGGGACTAGATTGGCCCGCCACTGACAAGTCCGACGACTATAGGGTCGTCCCCACGACACCGGGCCAAAGTTGGCCAGCCGCCGACATGTCCGACGACTATAGGGTCGTCCCCACGACCACGGGCCAAAGTTGACCAGCCGCCGACATGTCCGACGACTATTGGATCGTCCCCACGACCCCGGGCCAAAGTTGGCAAGCCACCGAAATGTCCGACGACTGTAGGGTCGTCCCCACAACCCCGGGACTAGATTGGCCCGCCACCGTCAAGTCCGACGACTATAGGGCCGTACCCACGACCCCGGGACTAAGCTGACAAGCCGCCAACATGTCCGACGACTATAGGGTCGTCCCCACGACCCCGGGCCAAAGTTGGCCAGCCGCCGAAATGTCCGACGACTGTAGGGTCGTCCCCACGACCCCGGGACTAGATTGGCCCGCCACCGTCAAGTCCGACGACTATAGGGTCGTCCCCAGACCCTCGGGACTAGATTGGCCCGCCACCGACAAGTCCGACGACTATAGGGTCGTCCCCACGACACCGGGCCAAAGTTGGCCAGCCGCCGACATGTCCGACGACTATTGGGTCGTCCCCACGACACCGGGCCAAAGTTGGCCGGCCGCTGACATGTCCAACGACTATAGGGTCGTCCCCACGACCACGGGCCAAAGTTGACCAGCCGCCGACATGTCCGACGACTATTGGATCGTCCCCACGACCCCGGGCCAAAGTTGGCAAGCCGCCGAAATGTCCGACGACTGTAGGGTCGTCCCCACAACCCCGGGACTAGATTGGCCCGCCCCCGTCAAGTCCGACGACTATAGGGTCGTCCCCACGACCCCGGGTCAAAGTTGGCCAGCCGATGACATTTCCAACGACTATTGGGTCGTCCCCACGACCACGGGCCAATGTTGGCTAGCCGCCGACATGTCCGTCGACTATTGGATCGTCCCCACGACCCCGGGCCAAAGTTGGCAAGCCGCCGACATGTCCGACGACTATAGGGTCGACCCCACGACCTCGGGACTAGGTTGGCCACCCGCCGACATGTCCGACGACTATAGGGTCGTCCCCACGACCCCGGGCCAAAGATGTCCAGCCGCCGTCTTGTCCGAAGACTATAGGGTCGTCCCCACGACCCCGGGACTAGATTGGCCCGCCACCGTCAAGTCCGACGACCTCGGGAATAGGTTGGCCAGCCGCGGACATGTCCGACGACTATACGGTCGCCCCCACGACCTCGGGACTAGGTTGGCCAGCCGCCGACATGTCCGAAGACTATAGGGTCGTCCCCACCACCCCGGGCCAAAGTTGGCAAGCCGCCGAAATGTCCGACGACTGTAGGGTCGTCCCCAAGACCGCGGGACTAGATTGGCCCGCCACCGTCAAGTCCGACGACTTCGGGACTAGGTTGGCCAGCCGCCGACATGTCCGACGACTATAGGGTCGCCCCAACGACCTCGGGACTAGGTAGGCCAGCCGCCGACATGTCCGACGACTATAGGGTCGTCCCCACCACCCCGGGCCAAAGTTGGCAAGCCGCCGAAATGTCCGACGACTGTAGGGTCGTCCCCAAGACCCCGGGACTAGATTGGCCCGCCACCGTCAAGTCCGACGACCTCGGGACTAGGTTGGCCAGCCGCCGACATGTCCGACGACTATAGGGTCGTCCCCACGACCCCGGGCCAAAGATGTCCAGCCGCCGACATGTCCGACGACTATTGGATCGTGCCCACGACCACGGGCCAAAGTTGGCCAGCCGCCGACATGTCCGACGAGTATAGGGTCTTCCCCACGACCCCGGGACTAGATTGGTCCGCCACCGTCATGTCCGACGACTATAGGGTCGTCCCCACGACCCCGGGCCAAACTTGGCAAGCCGCCGAAATGTCCGACGACTGTAGGGTCGTCTCCACGACCCCGGGACTAGATTGGCCCGCCACCGTCAAGTCCGACGACCTCGGGACTAGGTTGGCCAGCCGCCGACATGTCCGACGACTATAGGGTCGTCCCCACGACCCCGGGCCAAAGATGTCCAGCCGCCGTCTTGTCCGAAGACTATAGGGTCGTCCCCACGACCCCGGGACTAGATTGGCCCGCCACCGTCAAGTCCGACGACCTCGGGACTAGGTTGGCCAGCCGCGGACATGTCCGACGACTATACGGTCGCCCCCACGACCTCGGGACTAGGTTGGCCAGCCGCCGACATGTCCGAAGACTATAGGGTCGTCCCCACCACCGCGGGCCAAAGTTGGCAAGCCGCCGAAATGTCCGACGACTGTAGGGTCGTCCCCAAGACCCCGGGACTAGATTGGCCCGCCACCGTCAAGTCCGACGACCTCGGGACTAGGTTGGCCAGCCGCCGACATGTCCGACGACTATAGGGTCGCCCCAACGACCTCGGGACTAGGTAGGCCAGCCGCCGACATGTCCGACGACTATAGGGTCGTCCCCACCACCCCGGGCCAAAGTTGGCAAGCCGCCGAAATGTCCGACGACTGTAGGGTCGTCCCCAAGACCCCGGGACTAGATTGGCCCGCCACCGTCAAGTCCGACGACCTCGGGACTAGGTTGGCCAGCCGCTGACATGTCCGACGACTATAGGGTCGTCCCCACGACCCCGGGCCAAAGATGTCCAGCCGCCGTCTTGTCCGAAGACTATAGGGTCGTCCCCACGACCCCGGGACTAGATTGGCCCGCCACCGTCAAGTCCGACGACCTCGGGACTAGGTTGGCCAGCCGCGGACATGTCCGACGACTATACGGTCGCCCCCACGACCTCGGGACTAGGTTGGCCAGCCGCCGACATGTCCGAAGACTATAGGGTCGTCCCCACCACCCCGGGCCAAAGTTGGCAAGCCGCCGAAATGTCCGACGACTGTAGGGTCGTCCCCAAGACCCCGGGACTAGATTGGCCCGCCACCGTCAAGTCCGACGACCTCGGGACTAGGTTGGCCAGCCGCCGACATGTCCGACGACTATAGGGTCGCCCCCACGACCTCGGGACTAGGTAGGCCAGCCGCCGACATGTCCGACGACTATAGGGTCGTCCCCACCACCCCGGGCCAAAGTTGGCAAGCCGCCGAAATGTCCGACGACTGTAGGGTCGTCCCCAAGACCCCGGGACTAGATTGGCCCGCCACCGTCAAGTCCGACGACTATAGGGTCGTCCCCACGACCCTGGGACTAGATTGGCCCGCCACCGTCATGTCAGACGACTATAGGGTCGTCCCCACGACCCCGAGACTAGATTGGCCCGCCACCGTCATGTCCGACGACAATAGGGTCGTCCCCACGACCCCGGGTCCAGGTTGGCCAAGCGCCGACATTTCCAGCGACTATAGAGTCGTCCCCACGACACCGGGCCAAAGTTGGCCAGCCGCCGACATGTCCGACGACTATAGGGTCGTCCCCACGACCCCGAGACGAGATTGGCCCGCCACCGTCAAGTCCGACGACTATAGGGTCGTCTCCACGACCCTGGGACTAGATTGGCCCGCCACCGTCATGTCAGACGACTATAGGGTCGTCCCCACGACCCCGAGACTAGATTGGCCCGCCACCGTCATGTCCGACGACAATAGGGTCGTCCCCACGACCCCGGGTCCAGGTTGGCCAAGCGCCGACATTTCCAACGACTATAGAGTCGTCCCCACGACACCGGGCCAAAGTTGGCCAGCCGCCGACATGTCCGACGACTATAGGGTCGTCCCCACGACCCCGAGACGAGATTGGCCCGCCACCGTCATGTCCGACGATTATAGGGTCGTCCCCACGACCCCGGGGCAAGCTTGGCCCGCCGCCGACTTGTCCGACGACTATAGGGTCGTCCCTACGACCCCGGGACTGGATTGGCCCGCCGCCGTCTTGTCCGACGACTATAGGGTCGTCCCCACGACCCCGGGCCAAAGATGGCAAGCCGCCGAAATGTCCGACGACTGTAGGGTCGTCCCCACGACCCCGGGACTAGATTGGCCCGCCACCGTCAAGTCCGACGACTATAGGGTCGTCCCCATGACCTCAGGACTAGGTTGGCCCGCCGCCGACTTGTCCGACGACTATAGGGTCGTACCCACGACCCCGGGACTAGGCTGACAAGCCGCCAACATGTCTGACGACTATAGGGTCGTCCCCACGACCCCGAGACTAGATTGGCCCGCCACCGTCATGTCCGACGACAATAGGGTCGTCCCCACGACCCCGGGCCAAAGTTGGCCAGCCGCCGACATGTCCGACGACTATAGGGTCGTCCCCACGACCACGGGCCAAAGTTGGCCAGCCGCCGACATGTCCGACGACTATAGGGTCGTCCCCACGACCCCGGGCCAAAGTTGGCAAGCCACCGAAATGTCCGACGACTGTAGGGTCGTCCCCACAACCCCGGGACTTGATTGGCCCGCCACCGTCAAGTCCGACGACCTCGGGACCAGGTTGGCCAGCCGCCGACATTTCCGACGACTATAGAGTCGTCCCCACGACACCGGGCCAAAGTTGGCCAGCCGCCGACATGTCCGACGACTATAGGGTCGTCCCCACGACCCCGAGACTAGATTGGCCCGCCACCGTCATGTCCGACGACAATAGGGTCGTCCCCACGACCCCGGGTCCAGGTTGGCCAGCCGCCGACATGTCCGACGACTATAGGGTCGTCCCCACGACCCCGAGACGAGATTGGCCCGCCACCGTCATGTCCGACGATTATAGGGTCGTCCCCACGACCCCCGGGCAAGCTTGGCCCGCCGCCGACTTGTCCGACGACTATAGGGTCGTCCCTACGACCCCGGGACTGGATTGGCCCGCCGCCGTCTTGTCCGACGACTATAGGGTCGTCCCCACGACCCCGGGCCAAAGATGGCAAGCCGCCGAAATGTCCGACGACTGTAGGGTCGTCCCCACGACCCCGGGACTAGATTGGCCCGCCACCGTCAAGTCCGACGACTATAGGGTCGTCCCCATGACCTCGGGACTAGGTTGGCCCGCCGCCGACTTGTCCGACGACTATAGGGTCGTACCCACGACCCCGGGACTAGGCTGACAAGCCGCCAACATGTCTGACGACTATAGGGTCGTCCCCACGACCCCGAGACTAGATTGGCCCGCCACCGTCATGTCCGACGACAATAGGGTCGTCCCCACGACCCCGGGTCCAGGTTGGCCAGCCGCCGACATTTCCGACGACTATAGAGTCGTCCCCACGACACCGGGCCAAAGTTGGCCAGCCGCCGACATGTCCGACGACTATAGGGTCGTCCCCACGACCCCGCGACTAGATTGGCCCGCCACAGTCATGTCCGACGACAATAGGGTCGTCCCCACGACCCCGGGTCCAGGTTGGCCAGCCGCCGACATTTCCGACGACTATAGAGTCGTCCCCACGACACCGGGCCAAAGTTGGCCAGCCGCCGACATGTCCGACGACTATAGGGTCGTCCCCACGACCCCGAGACTAGATTGGCCCGCCACCGTCATGTCCGACGACAATAGGGTCGTCCCCACGACCCCGGATCCAGGTTGGCCAGCCGCCGACATTTCCGACGACTATAGAGTCGTCCCCACGACACCGGGCCAAAGTTGGCCAGCCGCCGACATGTCCGACGACTATAGGGTCGTCCCCACGACACCGGCTCCAGGTTGGCCAGCCGCCGACATTTCCGACGACTATAGAGTCGTCCCCACGACACCGGGCCAAAGTTGGCCAGCCGCCGACATGTCCGACGACTATAGGGTCGTCCCCACTACCCCGGGACAAGGTTGGCCCGCCGCCGACTTGTCCGACGACTATAGGGTCGTACCCACGACCCCGGGACTAGGCTGACAAGCCGCCAACATGTCCGACGACTATTGGGTCGTCCCCACGTCCACGGCCAGCCGCCGACATGTCTGACGACTATAGGGTCGTCCCCACGACCCCGAGACTTGATTGGCCCGCCACCGTCAAGTCCGACGACCTCGGGACTAGGTTGGCCAGCCGCCGACATGTCCGACGACTATAGGGTCGTCCCCACGACCCCGGGGCAAGCTTGGCCCGCCGCCGACTTGTCCGACGACTATAGGGTCGTCCCTACAACCCCGGGACTGGATTGGCCCGCCGCCGTCTTGTCCGACGACTATAGGGTCGTCCCCACGACCCCGGGGCAAGCTTGGCCCGCCGCCGACTTGTCCGACGACTATAGGGTCGTCCCTACAACCCCGGGACTGGATTGGCCCGCCGCCGTCTTGTCCGACGACTATAGGGTCGTCCCCACAACCCCGGGCCAAAGATGGCAAGCCGCCGAAATGTCCGACGACTATAGGGTCGTCCCCACGACCCCGAGACTAGATTGGCCCGCCACCGTCATGTCCGACGACAATAGGGTCGTCCCCACGACCCCGGGTCCAGGTTGGCCAGCCGCCGACATTTCCGACGACTATAGGGTCGTCCCCACGACCACGGGCCAAATTTGGCCAGCCGCCGACTTGTCCGCAGACTATAGGGTCGTCCCCACGTCCCCGGGCCAATGTTGGCCCGCCACCGTTATGTCCGACGACTATAGGGTCGTCCCCACGACCACGGGCCAAAGTTGGCCAGCCGGCGACATGTCCGACGACTATAGGGTCGTCCCCACAACCCTGGGCCAAAGTTGGCCAGCCGCCGACTTGTCCGAGGACTATAGGGTCGTCCCCACGACCCCGGGACTAGATTGGCTCGCCACCGACATGTCCGACCACTATAGAGTCGTCCCCACGACACCGGGCCAAAGTAGGCCAGCCGCCGACATGTCCGACGACTATAGGGTCGTCCCCACGTCCCCGGGACTAGATTGGCTAGCCACCGTCACGTCCGACGACTATCGGATCGTCCCCACGACCATGGGCCAAAGCTGGCCAGCCGCCAACATGTCCGACGACTATAGGGTCGTCCCCACGATCCCGGGACTAGATTGGCCCGACACCGTCATGTCCGACGACTATAGGGTCGTCCCCACGACCACGGGCCAAATTTGGCCAGCCGCCGACTTGTCCGCAGACTATAGGGTCGTCCCCACGTCCCCGGGCCAATGTTGGCCCGCCACCGTTATGTCCGACGACTATAGGGTCGTCCCCACGACCACGGGCCAAAGTTGGCCAGCCGGCGACATGTCCGACGACTATAGAGTCGTCCCCACGACACCGGGTCAAAGTTGGCCAGCCGCCGACATGTCCGACGACTATAGGGTCGTCCCCACGACCCCGGGACTAGATTGGCCCGCCACCGTCATGTCCGACGATTATAGGGTCGTCCCCACGACCCCGGGACAAGCTTGGCCCGCCGCCGACTTGTCCGACGACTATAGGGTCGTCCCCACGACCCCGGGACTAGATTGGCCCGCCACCGTCATGTCCGACGACAATAGGGTCGTCCCCACGACCCCGGGTCTAGGTTGGCCAGCCGCCGACATGTCCGACGACTATAGAGTCGTCCCCACGACACCGGGCCAAAGTTGGACAGCCGCCGACATGTCCGACTACTATAGGGTCGTCCCCAGGACCTCGGGTCTAGATTGGCCCGCTACCGTCATGTCCGAAGACTATAGGGTCGTCCCCACAACCACGGGTCTAGGTTGGCCAGCCGCCGACATGTCCGACGACTATAGGGTCGTCCCCACGACCTCGGGACTAGGCTGGCCAGCCGCCGACATGTCCGACGACTATAGGGTCGTCCCCACGACCTCGGGACTAGGTTGGCCAGCCGCCGACATGTCCGACGACAATCGGATCGTCCCCACGACCACGCGCCAAAGTTGGCCAGCCGCCGACATGTCCGACGACTATTGGATCGTCCCCACGACCCCGGGACAAGCTTGGCCCGCCGCCGACTTGCCCGACGACTATAGGGTCGTCCCCACGACACCATGACTAGATTGGCCCTCCACCGTCATGTCCGATGACAATAGGGTCGTCCCCACGACCCCGGGTCTAGGTTGGCCAGCCGCCGACATGTCCGACGATTATAGGGTCGTCCCCACGACCCCGGGACAAGCTTGGCCCGCCGCCGACTTGCCCGACGACTATAGGGTCGTCCCTACGACCCCGGGACTAGATTGGCCCGCCAACGTCATGTCCAACGATTATAGGGTCGTCCCCACGACCCCGGGACTAGATTGGCCCGCCACCGTCATGTCCGACGATTATAGGGTCGTCCCCACGACCCCGGGACAAGCTTGGCCCGCCGCCGACTTGCCCGACGACTATAGGTTCGTCCCGATGACCCCGGGCCAATGTTGGCCAATCGCCAACATGGCCGACGACTATAGGGTCGTCCCCACGACCACGGGACTAGATTGGCCCGCCACCGTCATGTCCGACGACAATAGGGTCGTCCCCACGACCCCGGGTCTAGGTTGGCCAGCCGCCGACATGTCCGACGACAATCGGATCGTCCCCACGACCACGCGCCAAAGTTGGCCAGCCGCCGACATGTCCGACGACTATTGGATCGTCCCCACGACCACGGTGCCAAAGTTGGCCAGCCGCCGACATGTCCGACGACAATAGGGTCGTCCCCACGACCCCGGGTCCAGGTTGGCCAGCCGCCGACATTTCCGACGACTATAGAGTCGTCCCCACGACACCGGGCCAAAGTTGGCCAGCCGCCGACATGTCCGACGACTATAGGGTCGTCCCCACGACCGCGGGACAAGGTTGGCCCGCCGCCGACTTGTCCGACGACTATAGGGTCGTACCCACGACCCTGGGACTAGGCTGACAAGCCGCCAACATGTCCGACGACTATAGGGTCGTCCCCACGACCTCGGGCCAAAGATGTCCAGCCGCCGTCTTGTCCGACGACTATAGGGTCGTCCCCACGACCCCGGGACTAGATTGGCCCGCCACCGTCATGTCCAACGACTATAGGGTCGTCCCCACAACCACGGGTCTAGGTTGGCCAGCCGCCGACATGTCCGACGACTATAGGGTCGTCCCCACGACCTCGGGACTAGGCTGGCCAGCCGCCGACATGTCCGACGACTATAGGGTCGTCCCCACGACCCCGGGCCAATGTTGGCCAATCGCCGACATGTCCGACGACTATAGGGTCGTCCCTACGACCCCGGGACTAGATTGGCCCGCCACCGTCATGTCCAACGACTATAGGGTCGTCCCCACGACCACGGGCCAAAGTTGGCATGCCGCCGACATGTCCGACGACTATAGGGTCGTCCCCACGACCTCGGGCCAAAGATGTCCAGCCGCCGTCTTGTCCGACGACTATAGGGTCGTCCCCACGACCCCGGGACTAGATTGGCCCGCCACCGTCATGTCCAACGACTATAGGGTCGTCCCCACAACCACGGGCCAAAGTTGGCCAGCCGCCGACATGTCCGACGACTATAGGGTCGTCCCCACGACCTCGGGACTAGGTTGGCCAGCCGCCGACATGTCCGACGACTATAGGGTCGTCCCCACGACCCCGGGCCAATGTTGGCCAATCGCCGACATGTCCGACGACTATAGGGTCGTCCCTACGACCCCGGGACTAGATTGGCCCGCCACCGTCATGTCCAACGACTATAGGGTCGTCCCCACGGCCACGGGCCAAAGTTGGCATGCCGCCGACATGTCCGACGACTATAGGGTCGTCCCCACGACCCCGGGACTAGATTGGCCCGCCACCGTCATGTCCGACGATTATAGGGTCGTCCCCACGACCCCGGGACAAGCTTGGCCCGCCGCCGAATTGTTCGACGACTATAGGGTCGTCCCCACGACCCCGGGACTAGATTGGCCCGCCACCGTCATGTCCGACGACAATAGGGTCGTCCCCACGACCCCGGGTCTAGGTTGGCCAGCCGCCGACTTGTCCGACGACTATTGGGTCGTCCCCAGGACCTCGGGACTAGATTGGCCCGCCACCGTCATGTCCAACAACTATAGGGTCGTCCCCACGACCACGGACCAAAGTTGGCATGCCGCCGAAATGTCCGACGATTATAGGGTCGTCCCCACGACCCCGGGCCAAAGTTGGCAAGCCGCCGAAATGTCCGAAGACTGTAGGGTCGTCCCCACGACCCCGGGACTAGATTGGCCCGCCACCGTCATGTCCGACGATTATAGGGTCGTCCCCACGACCCCGGGACAAGCTTGGCCCGCCGCCGACTTGTCCGACGACTATAGGGTCGTCCCCACGACCCCGGGCCAATGTTGGCCAATCGCCAACATGTCCGACGACTATAGGGTCGTCCCTACGACCCCGGGACTAGATTATCCCGCCACCGTCATGTCCAACAACTATAGGGTCGTCCCCACGACCACGGGCCAAAGTTGGCATGCCGCCGAAATGTCCGACGACTATAGGTTCGTCCCCACGACCCCGGGACTAGATTGGCCCGCCACCGTCATGTCCGACGATTATAGGGTCGTCCCCACGACCGCGAGACTAGATTGGCCCGCCACCGTCATGTCCGACGACAATAGGGTCGTCCCCACGACCCCGGGTCCAGGCTGGCCAGCCGCCGACATTTCCGACGACTATAGAGTCGTACCCACGACACCGGGCCAAAGTTGGCCAGCCGCCGACATGTCCGACGACTATAGGGTCGTCCCCACGACCCCGGGACTAGATTGGCCCGCCACCGTCATGTCCAACGACTATAGGGTCGTCCCCACAACCACGGGCCAAAGTTGGCCAGCCGCCGACATGTCCGACGACTATAGGTTCGTCCCCACGACCCCGGGCCAATGTTGGCCAATCGCCGACATGTCCGACGACTATAGAGTCGTCCCCACGACTCCAATCCAAAGTTGGACAGCCGCCGACATGTCCGACTACTATAGGGTCGTCCCCAGGACCTCGGGTCTAGATTGGCCAGCCGCCGACATGTCCGACGACTATAGAGTCGTCCCCACGACTCCAATCCAAAGTTGGACAGCCGCCGACATGTCCGACTACTATAGGGTCGTCCCCAGGACCTCGGGTCTAGATTGGCCCGCTACCGTCATGTCCGAAGACTATAGGGTCGTCCCCACGGCCACGGGACTAGATTGGCCCGCCACCGCCATGTTGACGACAATAGGGTCGTCCCCACGACCCCGGGACTAGGTTGGCCAGCCGCCGACATGTCCGACGACTATAGGGTCGTCCCGACGACCCCGAGCCAATGTTGGCCAATCGCCAACATGTCCGACGACTATAGGGTCGTCCCTACGACCCCGGGACTAGATTATCCCGCCACCGTCATGTCCAACAATTATAGGGTCGTCCCCACGACCACGGGCCAAAGTTGGCATGCCGCCGACATTTCCGACGATTATAGGGTCGTCCCCACGACCCCGGGACAAGCTTGGCCCGCCGCCGACTTGCCCGACGACTATAGGGTCGTCCCTACGACCCCGGGATTAGATTGGCCCGCCACCGTCATGTCCAACGATTATAGGGTCGTCCCCACGACCCCGGGTCTAGGTTGGCCAGCCGCCGACATGTCCGACGACTATAGAGTCGTCCCCACGACTCCAATCCAAAGTTGGACAGCCGCCGACATGTCCGACTACTATAGGGTCGTCCCCAGGACCTCGGGTCCAGGTTGGCCAGCCGCCGACATTTCCGACGACTATAGGGTCGTCCCCACGACCCCGGGACTAGATTGGCCCGCCACCGTCATGTCCAACGACTATAGGGTCGTCCCCACAACCACGGGCCAAAGTTGGCCAGCCGCCGACATGTCCGACGACTATAAGGTCGTCCCCACGACCCCGGGCCAAAGTTGGCAAGCCGCCGAAATGTCCGACGACTATAGGGTCGTCCCCACGACCCCGGGACTAGATTGGCGCGCCACCGTCATGTCCGACGATTATAGGGTCGTCCCCACGACCGCGAGACTAGATTGGCCCGCCACCGTCATGTCCGACGACAATAGGGTCGTCCCCACGATCCCGGGTCCAGGTTGGCCAGCCGCCGACATTTCCGACGACTATAGGGTCGTCCCCACGACCCCGGGACTAGGTTGGCCAGCCGCCGACATGTCCGACGACTATAGGGTCGTCCCGACGACCCCGGGCCAATGTTGGCCAATCGCCAACATGGCCGACGACTATAGGGTCGTCCCTACGACCCCGGGACTAGATTGGCCCGCCACCGACATGTCCGACGATTATAGGGTCGTCCCCACGACCCCGGGACAAGCTTGGCCCGCCGCCGACTTGTCCGACGACTATAGGGTCGTCCCCACGACCCCGGGACTAGATTGGCCCGCCACCGTCATGTCCGACGACAATAGGGTCGTCCCCACGACCCCGGGTCTAGGTTGGCCAGCCGCCGACATGTCCGACGACTATAGAGTCGTCCCCACGACACCGGGCCAAAGTTGGACAGCCGCCGACATGTCCGACTACTATAGGGTCGTCCCCAGGACCTCGGGTCTAGATTGGCCCGCTACCGTCATGTCCGAAGACTATAGGGTCGTCCCCACGACCACGGGACTAGATTGGCCCGCCACCGCCATGTCCGACGACAATAGGGTCGTCCCCACGACCCCGGGTCTAGGTTGGCCAGCCGCCGACATGTCCGACGACAATCGGATCGTCCCCACGACCACGGGCCAAAGTTGGCATGCCGCCGAAATGTCCGTCGACTATAGGGTCGTCCCCACGACCCCGGGACTAGATTGGCCCGCCACCGTCATGTCCGACGATTATAGGGTCGTCCCCACGACCGCGAGACTAGTTTGGCCCGCCACCGTCATGTCCGACGACAATAGGGTCGTCCCCACGACCCCGGGTCCAGGTTGGCCAGCCGCCGACATGTCCGACGACTATAGAGTCGTCCCCACGACACCGCGCCAAAGTTGGCCAGCCGCCGACATGTCCGACGACTATAGGGTCGTCCCCACGACCCCGGGACTAGATTGGCCCGCCACCGTCATGTCCGACGACAATAGGGTCGTCCCCACGACCCCGGGTCTAGGTTGCCCAGCTGCCGACATGTCCGACGACTATAGAGTCGTCCCCACGACACCGCGCCAAAGTTGGACAGCCGCCGACATGTCCGACTACTATAGGGTCGTCCCCACGACCTCGGGTCTAGATTGGCCCGCTACCGTCATGTCCGAAGACTACAGGGTCGTCCCCACGACCCCGGGACTAGATTGGCCCGCTAACGTCATGTCCGAAGACAATAGGGTCGTCCCCACGACCTCGGGACTAGATTGGCCCGCTACCGTCAAGTCCGACGACTATAGGGTCGTCCCCACGACCCCGGGACAAGGTTGGCCCGCCGCCGACTTGTCCGACGACTGTAGGGTCGTCTCCACGACCCCGGGACTAGATTGGCCCGCCACCGTCAAGTCCGACGACAATAGGGTCGTCCCCACGACCCCGGGTCTAGGTTGGCCAGCTGCCGACAGGTCCGACGACTATAGGGTCGTGCCCACGACCCCGGGCCAAAGTTGGCAAGCCGCCGACATGTCCGACGACTATAGGGTCGTCCCCACGACCCCTGGACTAGGTTGGCTCACCGCCGACTTCTCCGTCGACAATAGCGTCGTCCCCACGACCCCGGGCCAATGTTGGCCAGCCGCCGACATTTCCGACGACTATAGAGTCTTCCCCACGACACCGGGCCAAATTTGGCCAGCCGCCGACATGTCCGACGACAATAGGGTCGTCCCCACGACCCCGGGACTAGATTGGCCCGCCACCGTCATGTCCGGCGACTGTCGGATCGTCCCCACGACTACGGGCCAAAGTTGGCCAGCCGCCGACATGTCCGACGACTATAGGGTTGACCCCACGACCCCGGGCCAATGTTGGCCAATCGCCGACATGTCCGACGACTATAGGGTCGTCCCTACGACCCCGGGACTAGGTTGGCCCGCCACCGTCATGTCCGACGACAATAGGGTCGTCCCCACGA
Source organism: Andrena praecox (assembly GCA_963932275.1). Lineage (NCBI taxonomy): Eukaryota > Metazoa > Arthropoda > Insecta > Hymenoptera > Andrenidae > Andrena > Andrena praecox. The sequence continues at coordinate 159,628 of CAWVQO010000635.1, read as the reverse complement.
CCCCGGGACTTGATTGGCCCGACACCGTCAAGTCCGACGACTATAGGGTCGTCCCCACGACCACGGGTCTAGGTTGGCCAGCCGCCGACATGTCCGACGACTATAGAGTCGTCCCCATGACCCCGGGACTAGATTGGCCCGCCACCGTCTTGTCCGACGACTATAGGGTCGTCCCCACGACCTCGGGACTAGGTTGGCCCGCCACCGTCATGTCCGACGACTATAGGGTCGTCCCCACGACCGCGGGCCAAAGATGTCCAGCCGCCGACATGTCCGACGACAATAGGGTCGTCCCCACGACCCCGGGACTAGATTGGCCCGCCACCGTCATGTCCGGCGACTGTCGGATCGTCCCCACGACTACGGGCCAAAGTTGGCCAGCCACCGACATGTCCGACGACTATAGGGTTGTCCCCACGACCCCGGGACTAGATTGGCCCGCCACCGTCATGTCCGACGACAATAGGGTCGTCCCCACGACCCCGGGCCAATGTTGGCCAATCGCCGACATGTCCGACGACTATAGGGTCGTCCCTACGATCCCGGGACTAGATTGGCCCGCCACCGTCATGTCCGACGACAATAGGGTCGTCCCCACGACCCCGGGTCCAGGTTGGCCAGCCGCCGACCTGTCCGACGACTATAGGGTCGTCCCCACGACCACGGGCCAAAGTTGGCAAGCCGCCGAAATGTCCGACGACTGTAGGATTGTCCCCACGACCCCGGGACTAGATTGGCCCGCCACCGTCAAGTCCGACGACCTCGGGACAAGGTTGGCCAGCCGCCGACATGTCCGACGACTATAGGGTCGCCCCCACGACCTCAGGACTAGTTTGGCCAGCCGCCGACATGTCCGACGACTATAGGGTCGTCCCCACAACTCCGGGACTAGATTGGTCCGCCACCGTCATGTCCAACGATTATAGGGTCGTCCCCACGACCCCGGGACTAGATTGGCCCGCCACCGTCATGTCCGACGATTATAGGGTCGTCCCCACGACCCCGGGACAAGCTTGGCCCGCCGCCGACAGGTCCGACGACTATAGAGTCGTCCCCACGACACCGGGCCAAACTTGGCCAGCCGCCGACATGTCCGACGACTATAGGGTCGTCCCCACGACCCGGGACTAGATTGGCCCGCCACCGTCATGTCCAACGACTATCGGATCGTCCCCACGACCACGGGCAAAAGTTGGCCAGCCGCCGACATGTCCGACGACTATTGGGTCGTCCCCACGACCACGGGCCTAGAATGGCCCGCCACCGTCAAGTCCAACGACTATCGGATCGTCCCCACGACCACGGGCCAAAGTTGGCCAGCCGCCGACATGTCCGACGACTATCGGATCGTCCCCACGACCACGGGCAAAAGTTGGCCAGCCGCCGACATGTCCGACGACTATTGGGTCGTCCCCACGACCACGGGCAAAAGTTGGCCAGCCGCCGACATGTCCGACGACTATTGGGTCGTCCCCACGACCACGGGCAAAAGTTGGCCAGCCGCCGACATGTCCGACTACTATAGGGTCGTCCCCAGGACCTCGGGTCCAGGTTGGCCAGCCGCCGACATTTCCGACGACTATAGGGTCGTCCCCACGACCCCGGGACTAGATTGGCCCGCCACCGTCATGTCCAACGACTATAGGGTCGTCCCCACAACCACGGGCCAAAGTTGGCCAGCCGCCGACATGTCCGACGACTATAAGGTCGTCCCCACGACCCCGGGCCAAAGTTGGCAAGCCGCCGAAATGTCCGACGACTATAGGGTCGTCCCCACGACCCCGGGACTAGATTGGCGCGCCACCGTCATGTCCGACGATTATAGGGTCGTCCCCACGACCGCGAGACTAGATTGGCCCGCCACCGTCATGTCCGACGACAATAGGGTCGTCCCCACGATCCCGGGTCCAGGTTGGCCAGCCGCCGACATTTCCGACGACTATAGGGTCGTCCCCACGACCCCGGGACTAGGTTGGCCAGCCGCCGACATGTCCGACGACTATAGGGTCGTCCCGACGACCCCGGGCCAATGTTGGCCAATCGCCAACATGGCCGACGACTATAGGGTCGTCCCTACGACCCCGGGACTAGATTGGCCCGCCACCGACATGTCCGACGATTATAGGGTCGTCCCCACGACCCCGGGACAAGCTTGGCCCGCCGCCGACTTGTCCGACGACTATAGGGTCGTCCCCACGACCCCGGGACTAGATTGGCCCGCCACCGTCATGTCCGACGACAATAGGGTCGTCCCCACGACCCCGGGTCTAGGTTGGCCAGCCGCCGACATGTCCGACGACTATAGAGTCGTCCCCACGACACCGGGCCAAAGTTGGACAGCCGCCGACATGTCCGACTACTATAGGGTCGTCCCCAGGACCTCGGGTCTAGATTGGCCCGCTACCGTCATGTCCGAAGACTATAGGGTCGTCCCCACGACCACGGGACTAGATTGGCCCGCCACCGCCATGTCCGACGACAATAGGGTCGTCCCCACGACCCCGGGTCTAGGTTGGCCAGCCGCCGACATGTCCGACGACAATCGGATCGTCCCCACGACCACGGGCCAAAGTTGGCATGCCGCCGAAATGTCCGTCGACTATAGGGTCGTCCCCACGACCCCGGGACTAGATTGGCCCGCCACCGTCATGTCCGACGATTATAGGGTCGTCCCCACGACCGCGAGACTAGTTTGGCCCGCCACCGTCATGTCCGACGACAATAGGGTCGTCCCCACGACCCCGGGTCCAGGTTGGCCAGCCGCCGACATGTCTGATGACTATTGGATCGTCCCCACGACCACGGTGCCAAAGTTGGCCAGCCGCCGACATGTCCGACGACAATCGGATCGTCCCCACGACCCCGGCTCTAGGTTGGCCAGCCGCCGACATGTCCGACGACAATCGGATCGTCCCCACGACCACGCGCCAAAGTTGGCCAGCCGCCGACATGTCCGACGACTATTGGATCGTCCCCACGACCCCGGGACAAGCTTGGCCCGCCGCCGACTTGCCCGACGACTATAGGGTCGTCCCCACGACACCGGGACTAGATTGGCCCGCCACCGTCATGTCCGATGACAATAGGGTCGTCCCCACGACCCCGGGTCTAGGTTGGCCAGCCGCCTACATGTCCGACGATTATAGGGTCGTCCCCACGACCCCGGGACAAGCTTGGCCCGCCGCCGACTTGCCCGACGACTATAGGGTCGTCCCTACGACCCCGGGACTAGATTGGCCCGCCAACGTCATGTCCAACGATTATAGGGTCGTCCCCACGACCCCGGGACTAGATTGGCCCGCCACCGTCATGTCCGACGATTATAGGGTCGTCCCCACGACCCCGGGACAAGCTTGGCCCGCCGCCGACTTGCCCGACGACTATAGGTTCGTCCCGACGACCCCGGGCCAATGTTGGCCAATCGCCAACATGGCCGACGACTATAGGGTCGTCCCCACGACCACGGGACTAGATTGGCCCGCCACCGTCATGTCCAACGATTATAGGGTCGTCCCCACGACCCCGGGTCTAGGTTGGCCAGCCGCCGACATGTCCGACGACTATAGAGTCGTCCCCACGACACCGGGCCCAAGTTGGACAACCGCCGACATGTCCGACGACTATAGGGTCGTCCCCACGACCTCGGGTCTAGATTGGCCCGCTACCGTCATGTCCGAAGACTGTAGGGTCGTCCCCACGACCACGGGACTAGATTGGCCCGCCACCGCCATGTCCGACGACAATGGGGTCGTCCCCACGACCCCGGGTCTAGGTTGGCCAGCCGCCGACATGTCCGACGACTATCGGATCGTCCCCACGACCACGGGCCAAAGTTGACCAGCCGCCGATATGTCCGACGACTATTGGATCGTCCCCACGACCACGCGCCAAAGTTGGCCAGCCGCCGACATGTCCGACGACTATAGGGTCGTCCCCACGACCCCGGGACTAGATTGGTCCGCCACCGTCATGTCCGACGACTATAGGGTCGTCCCCACGACCCCGGGCCAAGCTTGGCCCGCCGCCGACTTGTCCGGCGACTATACGGTCGTCCCCACGACTTCGGGACTAGGTTGGCCAGCCGCCGACATGTCCGACCACTATTGGGTCGTCCCCACGACCACGGGCCAAAGTTCGCCAGCCGCCGACATGTACGACGACTATAGGGTCGTCCCCACGACCCCGGGCTTAAGATGTCCAGCCGCCGTCTTGTCCGACGACTATAGGGTCGTCCCCACGACCCCGGGACTAGATTGGCCCGCCACCGTCATGTCCATCGACTATCGGATCGTCCCCGCGACCACGGGCAAAAGTTGGCCAGCCGCCGACATGTACGACGACTATAGGGTCGTCCCCACGACCCCGGGCCAAAGATGTCCAGCCGCCGTCTTGTCCGACGACTATAGGGTCGTCCCCACGACCCCGGGACTAGATTGGCCCGCCACCGTCATGTCCGACGACAATAGGGTCGTCCCCACGACCCCGGGTCTAGGATGGCCAGCCGCCGACATGTCCGAAGACTATAGAGTCGTCCCCACGACCACGGGCCAAAGTTGGCCAGCCGCCGACATGTCCGACGACTATAGGGTCGTCCCCACGACCCCGGGACTAGATTGGCCCGCCACCGTCATGTCCGACGACAATAGGGTCGTCCCCACGACCCCGGGTCTAGGTTGCCCAGCTGCCGACATGTCCGACGACTATAGAGTCGTCCCCACGACACCGCGCCAAAGTTGGACAGCCGCCGACATGTCCGACTACTATAGGGTCGTCCCCACGACCTCGGGTCTAGATTGGCCCGCTACCGTCATGTCCGAAGACTACAGGGTCGTCCCCACGACCCCGGGACTAGATTGGCCCGCTAACGTCATGTCCGAAGACAATAGGGTCGTCCCCACGACCTCGGGACTAGATTGGCCCGCTACCGTCAAGTCCGACGACTATAGGGTCGTCCCCACGACCCCGGGACAAGGTTGGCCCGCCGCCGACTTGTCCGACGACTGTAGGGTCGTCTCCACGACCCCGGGACTAGATTGGCCCGCCACCGTCAAGTCCGACGACTATAGGGTCGTCCCCACGACCCCGGGACTAGATTGGCCCGCCACCGTCATGTCCGACGACAATAGGGTCGTCCCCACGACCCCGGGTCTAGGTTGGCCAGCTGCCGACAGGTCCGACGACTATAGGGTCGTGCCCACGACCCCGGGCCAAAGTTGGCAAGCCGCCGACATGTCCGACGACTATAGGGTCGTCCCCACGACCCCTGGACTAGGTTGGCTCACCGCCGACTTCTCCGTCGACAATAGCGTCGTCCCCACGACCCCGGGCCAATGTTGGCCAGCCGCCGACATTTCCGACGACTATAGAGTCTTCCCCACGACACCGGGCCAAATTTGGCCAGCCGCCGACATGTCCGACGACAATAGGGTCGTCCCCACGACCCCGGGACTAGATTGGCCCGCCACCGTCATGTCCGGCGACTGTCGGATCGTCCCCACGACTACGGGCCAAAGTTGGCCAGCCGCCGACATGTCCGACGACTATAGGGTTGACCCCACGACCCCGGGCCAATGTTGGCCAATCGCCGACATGTCCGACGACTATAGGGTCGTCCCTACGACCCCGGGACTAGGTTGGCCCGCCACCGTCATGTCCGACGACAATAGGGTCGTCCCCACGACCCCGGGACTTGATTGGCCCGACACCGTCAAGTCCGACGACTATAGGGTCGTCCCCACGACCACGGGTCTAGGTTGGCCAGCCGCCGACATGTCCGACGACTATAGAGTCGTCCCCATGACCCCGGGACTAGATTGGCCCGCCACCGTCTTGTCCGACGACTATAGGGTCGTCCCCACGACCTCGGGACTAGGTTGGCCCGCCACCGTCATGTCCGACGACTATAGGGTCGTCCCCACGACCGCGGGCCAAAGATGTCCAGCCGCCGACATGTCCGACGACAATAGGGTCGTCCCCACGACCCCGGGACTAGATTGGCCCGCCACCGTCATGTCCGGCGACTGTCGGATCGTCCCCACGACTACGGGCCAAAGTTGGCCAGCCACCGACATGTCCGACGACTATAGGGTTGTCCCCACGACCCCGGGACTAGATTGGCCCGCCACCGTCATGTCCGACGACAATAGGGTCGTCCCCACGACCCCGGGCCAATGTTGGCCAATCGCCGACATGTCCGACGACTATAGGGTCGTCCCTACGATCCCGGGACTAGATTGGCCCGCCACCGTCATGTCCGACGACAATAGGGTCGTCCCCACGACCCCGGGTCCAGGTTGGCCAGCCGCCGACCTGTCCGACGACTATAGGGTCGTCCCCACGACCACGGGCCAAAGTTGGCAAGCCGCCGAAATGTCCGACGACTGTAGGATTGTCCCCACGACCCCGGGACTAGATTGGCCCGCCACCGTCAAGTCCGACGACCTCGGGACAAGGTTGGCCAGCCGCCGACATGTCCGACGACTATAGGGTCGCCCCCACGACCTCAGGACTAGTTTGGCCAGCCGCCGACATGTCCGACGACTATAGGGTCGTCCCCACAACTCCGGGACTAGATTGGTCCGCCACCGTCATGTCCAACGATTATAGGGTCGTCCCCACGACCCCGGGACTAGATTGGCCCGCCACCGTCATGTCCGACGATTATAGGGTCGTCCCCACGACCCCGGGACAAGCTTGGCCCGCCGCCGACAGGTCCGACGACTATAGAGTCGTCCCCACGACACCGGGCCAAACTTGGCCAGCCGCCGACATGTCCGACGACTATAGGGTCGTCCCCACGACCCGGGACTAGATTGGCCCGCCACCGTCATGTCCAACGACTATCGGATCGTCCCCACGACCACGGGCAAAAGTTGGCCAGCCGCCGACATGTCCGACGACTATTGGGTCGTCCCCACGACCACGGGCCTAGAATGGCCCGCCACCGTCAAGTCCAACGACTATCGGATCGTCCCCACGACCACGGGCCAAAGTTGGCCAGCCGCCGACATGTCCGACGACTATCGGATCGTCCCCACGACCACGGGCAAAAGTTGGCCAGCCGCCGACATGTCCGACGACTATTGGGTCGTCCCCACGACCACGGGCAAAAGTTGGCCAGCCGCCGACATGTCCGACGACTATTGGGTCGCCCCACGACCACGGGCCAAAGTTGGCCAGCCGCCGACATGTCCGACGACTATAGGGTCGTCCGCACGACCCCGGGACTAGATTGGCCCGCCACCGTCATGTCCGACGACAATAGGGTCGTCCCCACGACCCCGGGTCTAGGTTGGCCAGCCGCCGACATGTCCGACGACTATAGAGTCGTCCCCACGACCACGGGGCAAAGTTGGCCAGCCGCGGACATGTCCGACGACTATAGGGTCGTCCCCACGACCCCGGGACTAGGCTGACCTGCCGCCAACATGTCCGACGACTACAGGGTCGTCCCCACGACCCAGGGCAAAAGTTGGCCAGCCGCCGACTTGTCCGACGAGTATAGGGTCGTCCCCACGACGCCGGGAGTAGATTGGCCCGCCACCGTATTGTCCGACGACTAGAGGGTCGTCTTTACGACCACGGGCCAAAGTTGGCCAGCCCCCGACATGTCCGACGACTATTGGATCGTCCCCACGACCACGGGCCAAAGTTGGCCAGCCGCCGACATGTCCGACGACTATAGGGTCGTCCCCACGACCCCGGGACTAGGTTGGCCAGCCGCCGACATGTCCGACGAATATGGGGTCGTCCCGACGACCCCGGGCCAATGTTGGCCAATCGCCAACATGTCCGACGACTATAGGGTCGTCCCCACGATCCCGGGACTTGATTGGCCAGCCACCGACATGTCCGACGACAATAGGGTCGTCCCCACGACCCCGGGTCTAGGTTGGCCAGCCGCCGACATGTCCGACGACTATACAGTCGTCCCCACGACACCGGGCCAAAGTTGGACAACCGCCGACATGTCCGACGACTATAGGGTCTTCCCCACGACCCCGGGACTAGGTTGGCCAGCCGCCGACATGTCCGACGAATATGGGGTCGTCCCGACGACCCCGGGCCAATGTTGGCCAATCGCCAACATGTCCGACGACTATAGGGTCGTCCCCACGATCCCGGGACTAGATTGGCCAGCCACCGACATGTCCGACGACATAGAGTCGTCCCCACGACCACGGGCCAAAGTTGGAAAGCCATCGACATGTCCGACGACTATTGGGTCGTCCCCACGACCCTGGGACCAGATTGGCCCGCCACCGTCATGTCCGGCGACTGTCGGATCGTCCCCACGACTACGGGCCAAAGTTGGCCAGCCGCCGACATGTCCGACGACTATGGGGTCGTCCCTACGACCCCGGGACTAGGTTGGCCCGCCACCGTCATGTCCGACGACAATAGGGTCGTCCCCACGACCCCGGGACTTGATTGGCCCGACACCGTCAAGTCCGACGACTATAGGGTCGTCCCCACGACCACGGGTCTAGGTTGGCCAGCCGCCGACATGTCCGACGACATAGAGTCGTCCCCACGACCACGGGCCAAAGTTGGAAAGCCATCGACATGTCCGACGACTATTGGGTCGTCCCCACGACCCTGGGACCAGATTGGCCCGCCACCGTCATGTCCGACGACTATAGGGTCGTCCCCACGACCGCGGGCCAAAGATGTCCAGCCGCCGACATGTCCGACGACAATAGGGTCGTCCCCTCGACCCCGGGACTAGATTGGCCCGCCACCGTCATGTCCGGCGACTGTCGGATCGTCCCCACGACTACGGGCCAAAGTTGGCCAGCCACCGACATGTCCGACGACTATAGGGTTGTCCCCACGACCCCGGGACTAGATTGGCCCGCCACCGTCATGTCCGACGACAATAGGGTCGTCCCCACGACCCCGGGCCAATGTTGGCCAATCGCCGACATGTCCGACGACTATAGGGTCGTCCCTACGACCCCGGGACTAGATTGGCCCGCCACCGTCATGTCCGACGACAATAGGGTCGTCCCCACGACCACGGGACTAGATTGGCCCGCCACCGCCATGTCCGACGACAATGGGGTCGTCCCCACGACCCCGGGTCTAGGTTGGCCAGCCGCCGACATGTCCGACGACTATCGGATCGTCCCCACGACCACGGGCCAAAGTTGGCCAGCCGCCGATATGTCCGACGACTATTGGATCGTCCCCACGACCACGCGCCAAAGTTGGCCTGCCGCCGAAATGTCCGACGACTATAGGGTCGTCCCCACGACCCCGGGACTAGATTGGTCCGCCACCGTCATGTCCGACGACTATAGGGTCGTCCCCACGACCCCGGGCCAAGCTTGGCCCGCCGCCGACTTGTCCGGCGACTATACGGTCGTCCGCACGACTTCGGGACTAGGTTGGCCAGCCGCCGACATGTCCGACCACTATTGGGTCGTCCCCACGACCACGGGCCAAAGTTGGCCAGCCGCCGACATGTACGACGACTATAGGGTCGTCCCCACGACCCCGGGCCAAATATGTCCAGCCGCCGTCTTGTCCGACGACTATAGGGTCGTCCCCACGACCCCGGGACTAGATTGGCCCGCCACCGTCATGTCCATCGACTATCGGATCGTCCCCGCGACCACGGGCAAAAGTTGGCCAGCCGCCGACATGTCCGACGACTATTGGGTCGCCCCACGACCACGGGCCAAAGTTGGCCAGCCGCCGACATGTCTGACGACTATAGGGTCGTCCCCACGACCCCGGGACTAGATTGGCCCGCCACCGTCATGTCCGACGACAATAGGGTCGTCCCCACGACCCCGGGTCTAGGTTGGCCAGCCGCCGACATGTCCGACGACTATAGAGTCGTCCCCACGACCACGGGCCAAAGTTGGCCATCCGCCGACATGTCCGACGACAATAGGGTCGTCCCCACGACCCCGGGACTAGATTGGCCCGCCACCGTCATGTCCGGCGACTGTCGGATCGTCCCCACGACTACGGGCCAAAGTTGGCCAGCCGCCGACATGTCCGACGACTATAGGGTTGACCCCACGACCCCGGGACTAGACTGGCCCGCCACCGTCATGTCCGACGACTATAGGGTCGTCCCCATAACCCGGGACTGGACTGGCCCGCCACCGTCATGTCCGACGACTATAGGGTCGTCCCCACGACCCCCGGACTAGGTTGGTACGCCGCCGACTTGTCCGACGAGTATAGGGTCCTCCCCACGACCACGGCCCAAAGTTGGCCAGCCGCCGACATGTCCGACGACTATAGGCTCGTCCCCACGACCCGGGACTAGACTGGCCCGCCACCGACATGTCCGACGACTATAGAGTCGTCCCCACGACCCCGGACTAGGTTGGTACGCCGCCGACTTGTCCGACGAGTATAGGGTCCTCCCCACGACCACGGCCCAAAGTTGGCCAGCCGCCGACATGTCCGACGACTATAGGGTCGTCCCCACGACCCGGGACTAGACTGGCCCGCCACCGACATGTCCGACGGCTATAGAGTCGTCCCCACGACCCCGGGTCAATGTTGGCTCGCCGCCGACATGTCCGACGACTATAGGGTCGTCCCCACGACCCCCGGGCCAAAGTTGGACAGCCACCGACATTTCCGACGACTATAGGGTCGTCCCCACGACCCGGGACTAGACTGGCCCGCCACTGTCATGTCCGACGACTATAGGGTCGTCCCCACGACCCCCGGACTAGGTTGGCCGGCCGCCGACTTGTCCGACGACTATAGGGTCGTCCCCACGACCCCCCGACTAGGTGGGCTCGCCGCCGACTTGTCCGACGACTATAGGGTCGTCCCCACGACCCCGGGACTAGGTTGGCTCGCCACCGTCATGTCTGACGACTATAGGGTCGTCCCCACGACCACGGGCCAAAGTTGGCCAGCCGCCGACATGTCCGACGACTATAGGGTCGTCCCCACGACCACGGGCCAAAGTTGGCCAGCCGCCGACATGTCCGACGACTATAGGGTCGTCCCCACGACCCCGGGACTAGGTTGGCTCGCCACCGTCATGTCTGACGACTATAGGGTCGTCCCCACGACCACGGGCCAAAGTTGGCCAGCCGCCGACATGTCCGACGACTATAGGGTCGTCCCCACGACCACGGGCCAAAGTTGGCTCGCCGCCGACATGTCCGACGACTATAGGGTCGTCCCCACGACCCCCGGGCCAAAGTTGGACAGCCACCGACATTTCCGACGACTATAGGGTCGTCCCCACGACCCGGGACTAGACTGGCCCGCCACTGTCATGTCCGACGACTATAGGGTCGTCCCCACGACCCCCGGACTAGGTTGGCCGGCCGCCGACTTGTCCGACGACTATAGGGTCGTCCCCCGACCCCCCGACTAGGTGGGCTCGCCGCCGACTTGTCCGACGACTATAGGGTCATCCCCACGACCCCGGGACTAGGTTGGCCCGCCGCCGACTTGTCCGACGACTATAGGGTCGTCCCCACGACCCCGGGACTAGGTTGGCTCGCCACCGACATGTCTGACGACTATAGGGTCGTCCCCACGACCCCGGGACTAGATTGGCCCGCCACCGTCAAGTCCGACGACTATAGGGTCGTCCCCACGACCCCGGGCCAAAGTTGGCCAGCCGCCGACATGTCCGACGACTATAGGGTCGTCCCCACGACCCGGGACTAGAGTGGCCCGCCACCGTCATGTCCGACGACTATATGGTCGTCCCCACGACCACGGGCCAATGTTGGCTAGCCGCTGACTTGTCCGACGACTATAGGGTCGTCCCCACGACCGCGGGACTAGACTGGCCCGCCACCGACATGTCCGACGACTATAGAGTGGTCCCCACGACCACGGGTCAATGTTGGCTCGCCGCCGACATGTCCGACGACTATAGGGTCGTCCCCACGACCCCTGGGCCAACGTTGGCCAGCCGCCGGCTTGCCCGACGACTATAGGGTCGTCCCCACGACCCCCCGACTAGGTGGGCTCGCCGCCGACTTGTCCGACGACTATAGGGTCGTTCCCACGACCCCGGGCCAAAGTTGGCAAGCTGCCGATTTATCCGACGACTATAGGGTCGTCCCCACGACCCCGGGACTAGGTAGGCCCGCCGCCGACTTGTCCGACGACTATAGGGTCGTCCCCACTACCCCGGGACTAGATTGGCCCGCCACCGTTATGTCCGACGACTATAGGGTCGTCCCCACGACCCCGGGACTAGATTGGCCCGCCGCCGACTTGTCCGACGACTATAGGGTCGTACCCACGACCCCGGGACTAGGCTGACAAGCCGCCAACATGTCCGACGACTATAGGGTCGTCCCGACGACCCCGGGCCAATGTTGGCCAATCACCAACATGTCCGACGACTATAGGGTCGTCCCTACGACCCCGGCACTAGATTGGCCGGCCACCGTCATGTCCAACGACTATAGGGTCGTCCCCACGACCCCGGGACTAGGTTGACAAGCCGCCAACATATCCGACGACTATACGGTCGTCCCCACGACCTCGGGACTAGGTCGGCCAGCCGCCGACATGTCCGACGACTATAGGGTCGTCCCCACGACCCCGGGCCAAAGTTGGCAAGCCGCCGAAATGTCCGACGACTATAGGGTCGTCCCCACGACCGCGAGCCAAGAATATCCAGCCGCCGTCTTGTCCGACGACTATAGAGTTGTCCCCACGACCCCGCGACTAGATCGGCCCGCCACCGTCATGTCCGACGACTATAGTGTCGTCCCCACGACCCCGGGACAAGGTTGGCCCGCCGCCGACTTGTCCGACTACTATAGGGTCGTCTCCACGACCACGGGCCAAAGTTGGCCAGCCGCCGACATGTCCGACGACTATAGGGTCGTCCCCACGACCACGGGCCAAAGTTGGCCAGCCGCCGACATGTCCGACGACTATAGGGTCGTCCCCACGACCCGGGACTAGACTGGCCCGCCACCGTCATGTCCGACGACTATAGGGTCGTCCCCACGACCCCCGGACTAGGTTGGCCGGCCGCCGACTTGTCCGACGACTATAGGGTCGTCCCCCGACCCCCCGACTAGGTGGGCTCGCCGCCGACTTGTCCGACGACTATAGGGTCATCCCCACGACCCCGGGACTAGGTTGGCCCGCCGCCGACTTGTCCGACGACTATAGGGTCGTCCCCACGACCCCGGGACTAGGTTGGCTCGCCACCGACATGTCTGACGACTATAGGGTCGTCCCCACGACCCCGGGACTAGATTGGCCCGCCACCGTCAAGTCCGACGACTATAGGGTCGTCCCCACGACCCCGGGCCAAAGTTGGCCAGCCGCCGACATGTCCGACGACTATAGGGTCGTCCCCACGACCCGGGACTAGAGTGGCCCGCCACCGTCATGTCCGACGACTATATGGTCGTCCCCACGACCACGGGCCAATGTTGGCTAGCCGCTGACTTGTCCGACGACTATAGGGTCGTCCCCACGACCGCGGGACTAGACTGGCCCGCCACCGACATGTCCGACGACTATAGAGTGGTCCCCACGACCACGGGTCAATGTTGGCTCGCCGCCGACATGTCCGACGACTATAGGGTCGTCCCCACGACCCCTGGGCCAAAGTTGGCCAGCCGCCGGCTTGCCCGACGACTATAGGGTCGTCCCCACGACCCCCCGACTAGGTGGGCTCGCCGCCGACTTGTCCGACGACTATAGGGTCGTTCCCACGACCCCGGGCCAAAGTTGGCAAGCTGCCGATTTATCCGACGACTATAGGGTCGTCCCCACGACCCCGGGACTAGGTAGGCCCGCCGCCGACTTGTCCGACGACTATAGGGTCGTCCCCACTACCCCGGGACTAGATTGGCCCGCCACCGTTATGTCCGACGACTATAGGGTCGTCCCCACGACCCCGGGACTAGATTGGCCCGCCACCGTCATGTCCGACGACTATAGGGTCGTCCCCACGACCCCGGGACAAGGTTGGCCCGCCGCCGACTTGTCCGACGACTATAGGGTCGTACCCACGACCCCGGGACTAGGCTGACAAGCTGCCAACATGTCCGACGACTATAGGGTCGTCCCGACGACCCCGGGCCAATGTTGGCCAATCACCAACATGTCCGACGACTATAGGGTCGTCCCTACGACCCCGGCACTAGATTGGCCGGCCACCGTCATGTCCAACGACTATAGGGTCGTCCCCACGACCCCGGGACTAGGTTGACAAGCCGCCAACATATCCGACGACTATACGGTCGTCCCCACGACCTCGGGACTAGGTCGGCCAGCCGCCGACATGTCCGACGACTATAGGGTCGTCCCCACGACCCCGGGCCAAAGTTGGCAAGCCGCCGAAATGTCCGACGACTATAGGGTCGTCCCCACGACCGCGAGCCAAGAATATCCAGCCGCCGTCTTGTCCGACGACTATAGAGTTGTCCCCACGACCCCGCGACTAGATTGGCCCGCCACCGTCATGTCCGACGACTATAGTGTCGTCCCCACGACCCCGGGACAAGGTTGGCCCGCCGCCGACTTGTCCGACTACTATAGGGTCGTCCCTACGACCCGGGGACTAGATGGGCTCGCCACCGTCATGTCCAACGACTATAGGGTCGTCCCCACGACCATGGGCCAAAGTTGGCCAATCGCCAGAATGTCCGACGACTATAGGGTCGTCCGTACGAACCCGGGAATAGATTGGCCCGCCACCGTCATGTCCGACGACAATAGGGTCGTCCCCACGACCCCGGGTCTCGGTTGGCCAGCCGCCGACATGTCCGACGACTATAGAGTCGTCCCCACGACACCGGGCCAAAGTTGGCCAGCCGCTGACATGTCCAACGACTATAGGGTCGTCCCCACGACCACGGGCCAAAGTTGGCCAGCCGCCGACATGTCCGACGACTATTGGATCGTCCCCACGACCACGGGCCAAAGTTGGCCAGCCGCCGACATGTCCGACGACTATAGGGTCGGCCCCACGACCCCGGGACTAGATTGGTCCGCCACCGTCATGTCCCACGATTATAGGGTCGTCCCCACGACCCCGGGACTAGATTGGCCCGCCACCGTCATGTCCGACGATTATAGGGTCGTCCCCACGACCCCGGGACAAGCTTGGCCCGCCGCCGACATGTCCGACGACTATAGAGTCGTCCCCACGACACCGGGCCAAAGTTGGCCAGCCGCCGACATGTCCGACGGCTATAGAGTCGTCCCCACGACCCCGGGTCAATGTTGGCTCGCCGCCGACATGTCCGACGACTATAGGGTCGTCCCCATGACCCCGGGCCAAAGTTGGCAAGCCGCCGAAATGTCCGACGACTGTAGGGTCGTCCCCACGACCCCGGGACTAGATTGGCCCGCCACCATGATGTCCGACGACTATAGGGTCGTCCCCACGACCTCGGGACTAGGTTGGCCAGCCGCCGACATGTCCGATGACTATAGGGTCGTCCCCACGACCCCGGGCCAATGTTGGCCAATCGCCGACATGTCCGACGACTATGGGGTCGTCCCTACGACCCCGGGACTAGATTGGCCCGCCACCGTCATGTCCAACGACTATAGGGTCGTCCCCACGACCCCGGGCCAAAGTTGGCATGCCGCCGAAATGTCCGACGACTATAGGATCGTCCCCACGACGCCGGGACTAGATTGTCCCGCCACCGTCATGTCCAACGACTATAGGGTCGTCCCCACGACCATGGGCCAAAGTTGGCCAGCCGCCGATATGTCCAACGACTATTGGGTCGTCCCCACGACCCCGGGACTAGATTGGCCCGCCACCGTCAAGTCCGACGACTATAGGGTCGTCCCCACGACCCCGGGCAAATTTGGCAAGCCGCCGACATATCCGACGACTATAGGGTCGTCCCCACAACCCCGGGACTAGATTGGCCCGCCACCGTCAAGTCCGACGACTATAGGATCGTCTCCACGACCACGGCCCAAAGTTGGCCAGCCGCCGACATGTCCAACGACTATTGGGTCGTCCCCACGACCACGGGCCAAAGTTAGCCAGCCGCCGACATGTCCGACGACTATAGGGTCGTCCCCACGACCCCGGGACTAGATTGGCCCGCCAGCGACAAGTCCGACGACTATAGGGTCGTCCCCACGACCTCGGGACTAGGTTGGCCAGCCGCAGACATGTCCGACGACTATAGGGTCGTCCCCACGACCCCGGGCCAATGTTGGCCAATCGCCGACATGTCCGACGACTATAGGGTCGTCCCCACGACCCCGGGACTAGGTTGGCTCGCCACCGTCATGTCTGACGACTATAGGGTCGTCCCCACGACCACGGGCCAAAGTTGGCCAGCCGCCGACATGTCCGACGACTATAGGGTCGTCCCCACGACCCGGGACTAGACTGGCCCGCCACCGTCATGTCCGACGACTATAGGGTCGTCCCCACGACCCCCGGACTAGGTTGGCCGGCCGCCGACTTGTCCGACGACTATAGGGTCGTCCCCACGACCGCCCCACTAGGTGGGCTCGCCGCCGACTTGTCCGACGACTATAGGGTCGTTCCCACGACCCCGGGCCAAAGTTGGCAAGCTGCCGACTTATCCGACGACTATAGGGTCGTCCCCACGACCCCGGGACTAGGTAGGCCCGCCGCCGACTTGTCCCACCACTATAGGGTCGTCCCCACGACCCCGGGACTAGATTGGCCCGCCACCGTTATGTCCGACGACTATAGGGTCGTCCCCACGACCACGGGCCAAAGTTGGCCAGCCGGCGACATGTCCGACGACTATAGGGTCATCCCCACGACCCCGGGACTAGGTTGGCCCGCCGGCGACTTGTCCGACGACTGTAGGGTCGTCCCCACGACCCCGGGACTAGATTGGCCCGCCACCGTCATTTCCGACGACTATAGGGTCGTCCCCACGACCACGGGCCAAAGTTGGCCAGCCGCCGACATGTCCGACGACTATAGGGTCGTCCCCACGACCCGGGACTAGACTGGCCCGCCACCGACATGTCCGACGACTATAGAGTCGTCACCACGACCCCGGGCCAAAGTTGGCAAGCTGCCGACTTATCCGACGACTATAGGGTCGTCCCCACGACCCCGGGACTAGGTAGGCCCGCCGCCGACTTGTCCGACGACTATAGGGTCGTTCCCACGACCCCGGGCCAAAGTTGGCAAGCTGCCGACTTATCCGACGACTATAGGGTCGTCCCCACGACCCCGGGACTAGGTAGGCCCGCCGCCGACTTGTCCCACCACTATAGGGTCGTCCCCACGACCCCGGGACTAGATTGGCCCGCCA
Organism: Andrena praecox; assembly: GCA_963932275.1. Lineage (NCBI taxonomy): Eukaryota > Metazoa > Arthropoda > Insecta > Hymenoptera > Andrenidae > Andrena > Andrena praecox. The sequence goes on along the minus strand of CAWVQO010000635.1, from coordinate 142,379 downwards.
CCGTTATGTCCGACGACTATAGGGTCGTCCCCACGACCACGGGCCAAAGTTGGCCAGCCGGCGACATGTCCGACGACTATAGGGTCATCCCCACGACCCCGGGACTAGGTTGGCCCGCCGGCGACTTGTCCGACGACTGTAGGGTCGTCCCCACGACCCCGGGACTAGATTGGCCCGCCACCGTTATGTCCGACGACTATAGGGTCCTCCCCACGACCACGGGCCAAAGTTGGCCAGCCGCCGACATGTCCGACGACTATAGGGTCGTCCCCACGACCCGGGACCAGACTGGCCCGCCACCGTCATGTCCGACGACTATAGGGTCGTCCCCACGACCCCCGGACTAGGTTGGCCGGCCGCCGACTTGTCTGACGACTATAGGGTCGTCCCCACGACCACGGGCCAAAGTTGGCCAGCCGCCGACATGTCCGACGACTATAGGGTCGTCCCCACGACCCGGGACTAGACTGGCCCGCCACCGTCATGTCCGACGACTATAGTGTCGTCCCCACGACCCCCGGACTAGGTTGGCCGGCCGCCGACTTGTCCGACGACTATAGGGTCGTCCCCACGACCCCCCGAATAGGTGGGCTCGCCGCCGACATGTCCGACGACTATAGGGTCGTCCCCACGACCACGGGCCAAAGCTGGCCAGCCGCCGACATATCCGACGACTATAGGGTCGTCCCCACGACCACGGGCCAATGTTGGCCAGCCGCCGACATGTCCGACGACTATAGGGTCGTCCCCACGACCCGGGACTAGACTGGCCCGCCACCGTCATGTCCGACGACTATAGTGTCGTCCCCACGACCCCCGGACTAGGTTGGCCGGCCGCCGACTTGTCCGACGACTATAGGGTCGTCCCCACGACCCCCCGAATAGGTGGGCTCGCCGCCGACATGTCCGACGACTATAGGGTCGTCCCCACGACCACGGGCCAATGTTGGCCAGCCGCTGACTTGTCCGACGACTTAGGGTCGTCCCCACGACCGCGGGGCTAGATTGGCTCGCCGGCGACATGTCCGACGACTATAGGGTCGTCCATACGACCCCGGGACTAGGTTGGCCCGCCGCAGACTTGTCCGACGACTGTAGGGTCGTCCCCACGACTCCGTGCCAAAGTTGGCAAGCTGCCGACTTGTCCGACGACTATAGGGTCGTCCCCACGACCCGGGACTAGACTGGCCCGCCACCGACATGTCCGACGACTATAGAGTCGTCACCACGACCCCGGGTCAATTTTGGCTCGCCGCCGACGTGTCCGACGACTATAGGGTCGTCCCCACGACCCGGGACTAGACTGGCCCGCCACCGTCATGTCCGACGACTATAGTGTCGTCCCCACGACCCCCGGACTAGGTTGGCCGGCCGCCGACTTGTCCGACGACTATAGGGTCGTCCCCACGACCCCCCGAATAGGTGGGCTCGCCACCGACATGTCCGACGACTATAGAGTGGTCCCCACGACCACGGGTCAATGTTGGCTCGCCGCCGACATGTCCGACGACTATAGGGTCGTCCCCACGACCCCTGGGCCAAAGTTGGCCAGCCGCCGGCTTGCCCGACGACTATAGGCTCGTCCCCACGACCCCCCGACTAGGTGGGCTCGCCGCCGACTTGTCCGACGACTATAGGGTCGTTCCCACGACCCCGGGCCAAAGTTGGCAAGCTGCCGATTTATCCGACGACTATAGGGTCGTCCCCACGACCCCGGGACTAGGTAGGCCCGCCGCCGACTTGTCCGACGACTATAGGGTCGTCCCCACTACCCCGGGACTAGATTGGCCCGCCACCGTTATGTCCGACGACTATAGGGTCGTCCCCACGACCCCGGGACTAGATTGGCCCGCCACCGTCATGTCCGACGACTATAGGGTCGTCCCCACGACCCCGGGACAAGGTTGGCCCGCCGCCGACTTGTCCGACGACTATAGGGTCGTACCCACGACCCCGGGACTAGGCTGACAAGCCGCCAACATGTCCGACGACTATAGGGTCGTCCCGACGACCCCGGGCCAATGTTGGCCAATCACCAACATGTCCGACGACTATAGGGTCGTCCCTACGACCCCGGCACTAGATTGGCCGGCCACCGTCATGTCCAACGACTATAGGGTCGTCCCCACGACCCCGGGACTAGGTTGACAAGCCGCCAACATATCCGACGACTATACGGTCGTCCCCACGACCTCGGGACTAGGTCGGCCAGCCGCCGACATGTCCGACGACTATAGGGTCGTCCCCACGACCCCGGGCCAAAGTTGGCAAGCCGCCGAAATGTCCGACGACTATAGGGTCGTCCCCACGACCGCGAGCCAAGAATATCCAGCCGCCGTCTTGTCCGACGACTATAGAGTTGTCCCCACGACCCCGCGACTAGATTGGCCCGCCACCGTCATGTCCGACGACTATAGTGTCGTCCCCACGACCCCGGGACAAGGTTGGCCCGCCGCCGACTTGTCCGACTACTATAGGGTCGTCCCTACGACCCGGGGACTAGATGGGCTCGCCACCGTCATGTCCAACGACTATAGGGTCGTCCCCACGACCATGGGCCAAAGTTGGCCAATCGCCAGAATGTCCGACGACTATAGGGTCGTCCGTACGAACCCGGGAATAGATTGGCCCGCCACCGTCATGTCCGACGACAATAGGGTCGTCCCCACGACCCCGGGTCTCGGTTGGCCAGCCGCCGACATGTCCGACGACTATAGAGTCGTCCCCACGACACCGGGCCAAAGTTGGCCAGCCGCTGACATGTCCAACGACTATAGGGTCGTCCCCACGACCACGGGCCAAAGTTGGCCAGCCGCCGACATGTCCGACGACTATTGGATCGTCCCCACGACCACGGGCCAAAGTTGGCCAGCCGCCGACATGTCCGACGACTATAGGGTCGGCCCCACGACCCCGGGACTAGATTGGTCCGCCACCGTCATGTCCCACGATTATAGGGTCGTCCCCACGACCCCGGGACTAGATTGGCCCGCCACCGTCATGTCCGACGATTATAGGGTCGTCCCCACGACCCCGGGACAAGCTTGGCCCGCCGCCGACATGTCCGACGACTATAGAGTCGTCCCCACGACACCGGGCCAAAGTTGGCCAGCCGCCGACATGTCCGACGGCTATAGAGTCGTCCCCACGACCCCGGGTCAATGTTGGCTCGCCGCCGACATGTCCGACGACTATAGGGTCGTCCCCATGACCCCGGGCCAAAGTTGGCTAGCCGCCGAAATGTCCGACGACTGTAGGGTCGTCCCCACGACCCCGGGACTAGATTGGCCCGCCACCATGATGTCCGACGACTATAGGGTCGTCCCCACGACCTCGGGACTAGGTTGGCCAGCCGCCGACATGTCCGATGACTATAGGGTCGTCCCCACGACCCCGGGTCAATGTTGGCCAATCGCCGACATGTCCGACGACTATGGGGTCGTCCCTACGACCCCGGGACTAGATTGGCCCGCCACCGTCATGTCCAACGACTATAGGGTCGTCCCCACGACCCCGGGCCAAAGTTGGCATGCCGCCGAAATGTCCGACGACTATAGGATCGTCCCCACGACGCCGGGACTAGATTGTCCCGCCACCGTCATGTCCAACGACTATAGGGTCGTCCCCACGACCAGGGGCAAAGTTGGCCAGCCGCCGATATGTCCAACGACTATTGGGTCGTCCCCACGACCCCGGGACTAGATTGGCCCGCCACCGTCAAGTCCGACGACTATAGGGTCGTCCCCACGACCCCGGGCAAATTTGGCAAGCCGCCGACATATCCGACGACTATAGGGTCGTCCCCACAACCCCGGGACTAGATTGGCCCGCCACCGTCAAGTCCGACGACTATAGGATCGTCTCCACGACCACGGCCCAAAGTTGGCCAGCCGCCGACATGTCCAACGACTATTGGGTCGTCCCCACGACCACGGGCCAAAGTTAGCCAGCCGCCGACATGTCCGACGACTATAGGGTCGTCCCCACGACCCCGGGACTAGATTGGCCCGCCAGCGACAAGTCCGACGACTATAGGGTCGTCCCCACGACCTCGGGACTAGGTTGGCCAGCCGCAGACATGTCCGACGACTATAGGGTCGTCCCCACGACCCCGGGCCAATGTTGGCCAATCGCCGACATGTCCGACGACTATAGGGTCGTCCCCACGACCCCGGGACTAGGTTGGCTCGCCACCGTCATGTCTGACGACTATAGGGTCGTCCCCACGACCACGGGCCAAAGTTGGCCAGCCGCCGACATGTCCGACGACTATAGGGTCGTCCCCACGACCCGGGACTAGACTGGCCCGCCACCGTCATGTCCGACGACTATAGGGTCGTCCCCACGACCCCCGGACTAGGTTGGCCGGCCGCCGACTTGTCCGACGACTATAGGGTCGTCCCCACGACCGCCCCACTAGGTGGGCTCGCCGCCGACTTGTCCGACGACTATAGGGTCGTTCCCACGACCCCGGGCCAAAGTTGGCAAGCTGCCGACTTATCCGACGACTATAGGGTCGTCCCCACGACCCCGGGACTAGGTAGGCCCGCCGCCGACTTGTCCCACCACTATAGGGTCGTCCCCACGACCCCGGGACTAGATTGGCCCGCCACCGTTATGTCCGACGACTATAGGGTCGTCCCCACGACCACGGGCCAAAGTTGGCCAGCCGGCGACATGTCCGACGACTATAGGGTCATCCCCACGACCCCGGGACTAGGTTGGCCCGCCGGCGACTTGTCCGACGACTGTAGGGTCGTCCCCACGACCCCGGGACTAGATTGGCCCGCCACCGTCATTTCCGACGACTATAGGGTCGTCCCCACGACCACGGGCCAAAGTTGGCCAGCCGCCGACATGTCCGACGACTATAGGGTCGTCCCCACGACCCGGGACTAGACTGGCCCGCCACCGACATGTCCGACGACTATAGAGTCGTCACCACGACCCCGGGCCAAAGTTGGCAAGCTGCCGACTTATCCGACGACTATAGGGTCGTCCCCACGACCCCGGGACTAGGTAGGCCCGCCGCCGACTTGTCCGACGACTATAGGGTCGTTCCCACGACCCCGGGCCAAAGTTGGCAAGCTGCCGACTTATCCGACGACTATAGGGTCGTCCCCACGACCCCGGGACTAGGTAGGCCCGCCGCCGACTTGTCCCACCACTATAGGGTCGTCCCCACGACCCCGGGACTAGATTGGCCCGCCACCGTTATGTCCGACGACTATAGGGTCGTCCCCACGACCACGGGCCAAAGTTGGCCAGCCGGCGACATGTCCGACGACTATAGGGTCATCCCCACGACCCCGGGACTAGGTTGGCCCGCCGGCGACTTGTCCGACGACTGTAGGGTCGTCCCCACGACCCCGGGACTAGATTGGCCCGCCACCGTTATGTCCGACGACTATAGGGTCCTCCCCACGACCACGGGCCAAAGTTGGCCAGCCGCCGACATGTCCGACGACTATAGGGTCGTCCCCACGACCCGGGACTAGACTGGCCCGCCACCGTCATGTCCGACGACTATAGGGTCGTCCCCACGACCCCCGGACTAGGTTGGCCGGCCGCCGACTTGTCTGACGACTATAGGGTCGTCCCCACGACCACGGGCCAAAGTTGGCCAGCCGCCGACATGTCCGACGACTATAGGGTCGTCCCCACGACCCGGGACTAGACTGGCCCGCCACCGTCATGTCCGACGACTATAGTGTCGTCCCCACGACCCCCGGACTAGGTTGGCCGGCCGCCGACTTGTCCGACGACTATAGGGTCGTCCCCACGACCCCCCGAATAGGTGGGCTCGCCGCCGACATGTCCGACGACTATAGGGTCGTCCCCACGACCACGGGCCAAAGCTGGCCAGCCGCCGACATATCCGACGACTATAGGGTCGTCCCCACGACCACGGGCCAATGTTGGCCAGCCGCCGACATGTCCGACGACTATAGGGTCGTCCCCACGACCCGGGACTAGACTGGCCCGCCACCGTCATGTCCGACGACTATAGTGTCGTCCCCACGACCCCCGGACTAGGTTGGCCGGCCGCCGACTTGTCCGACGACTATAGGGTCGTCCCCACGACCCCCCGAATAGGTGGGCTCGCCGCCGACATGTCCGACGACTATAGGGTCGTCCCCACGACCACGGGCCAATGTTGGCCAGCCGCTGACTTGTCCGACGACTTAGGGTCGTCCCCACGACCGCGGGGCTAGATTGGCTCGCCGGCGACATGTCCGACGACTATAGGGTCGTCCATACGACCCCGGGACTAGGTTGGCCCGCCGCAGACTTGTCCGACGACTGTAGGGTCGTCCCCACGACTCCGTGCCAAAGTTGGCAAGCTGCCGACTTGTCCGACGACTATAGGGTCGTCCCCACGACCCGGGACTAGACTGGCCCGCCACCGACATGTCCGACGACTATAGAGTCGTCACCACGACCCCGGGTCAATTTTGGCTCGCCGCCGACGTGTCCGACGACTATAGGGTCGTCCCCACGACCCGGGACTAGACTGGCCCGCCACCGTCATGTCCGACGACTATAGTGTCGTCCCCACGACCCCCGGACTAGGTTGGCCGGCCGCCGACTTGTCCGACGACTATAGGGTCGTCCCCACGACCCCCCGAATAGGTGGGCTCGCCGCCGACATGTCCGACGACTATAGGGTCGTCCCCACGACCACGGGCCAAAGTTGGCCAGCCGCCGACATATCCGACGACTATAGGGTCGTCCCCACGACCACGGGCCAATGTTGGCCAGCCGCTGACTTGTCCGACGACTTAGGGTCGTCCCCACGACCGCGGGGCTAGATTGGCTCGCCGCCGACTTGTCCGACGACTGTAGGGTCGTCCCCACGACTCCGTGCCAAAGTTGGCAAACTGCCGACTTGTCCGACGACTATAGGGTCGTCCCCACGACCCCGGGAATAGATTGGCCCGCCACCGTCATGTCCAACGACTATAGGGTCGTCCCCACGACCCCGGGCCAAAGTTGGCATGCCGCCGAAATGTCCGACGACTATAGGATCGTCCCCACGACGCCGGGACTAGATTGTCCCGCCACCGTCATGTCCAACGACTATAGGGTCGTCCCCACGACCAGGGGCAAAGTTGGCCAGCCGCCGATATGTCCAACGACTATTGGGTCGTCCCCACGACCCCGGGACTAGATTGGCCCGCCACCGTCAAGTCCGACGACTATAGGGTCGTCCCCACGACCCCGGGCCAAAGTTGGCAAGCTGCCGACTTATCCGACGACTATAGGGTCGTCCCCACGACCCCGGGACTAGGTAGGCCCGCCGCCGACTTGTCCGACGACTATAGGGTCGTTCCCACGACCCCGGGCCAAAGTTGGCAAGCTGCCGACTTATCCGACGACTATAGGGTCGTCCCCACGACCTCGGGACTAGGTTGGCCAGCCGCCGACATGTCCGATGACTATAGGGTCGTCCCCACGACCCCGGGTCAATGTTGGCCAATCGCCGACATGTCCGACGACTATGGGGTCGTCCCTACGACCCCGGGACTAGATTGGCCCGCCACCGTCATGTCCAACGACTATAGGGTCGTCCCCACGACCCCGGGCCAAAGTTGGCATGCCGCCGAAATGTCCGACGACTATAGGATCGTCCCCACGACGCCGGGACTAGATTGTCCCGCCACCGTCATGTCCAACGACTATAGGGTCGTCCCCACGACCAGGGGCAAAGTTGGCCAGCCGCCGATATGTCCAACGACTATTGGGTCGTCCCCACGACCCCGGGACTAGATTGGCCCGCCACCGTCAAGTCCGACGACTATAGGGTCGTCCCCACGACCCCGGGCAAATTTGGCAAGCCGCCGACATATCCGACGACTATAGGGTCGTCCCCACAACCCCGGGACTAGATTGGCCCGCCACCGTCAAGTCCGACGACTATAGGATCGTCTCCACGACCACGGCCCAAAGTTGGCCAGCCGCCGACATGTCCAACGACTATTGGGTCGTCCCCACGACCACGGGCCAAAGTTAGCCAGCCGCCGACATGTCCGACGACTATAGGGTCGTCCCCACGACCCCGGGACTAGATTGGCCCGCCAGCGACAAGTCCGACGACTATAGGGTCGTCCCCACGACCTCGGGACTAGGTTGGCCAGCCGCAGACATGTCCGACGACTATAGGGTCGTCCCCACGACCCCGGGCCAATGTTGGCCAATCGCCGACATGTCCGACGACTATAGGGTCGTCCCCACGACCCCGGGACTAGGTTGGCTCGCCACCGTCATGTCTGACGACTATAGGGTCGTCCCCACGACCACGGGCCAAAGTTGGCCAGCCGCCGACATGTCCGACGACTATAGGGTCGTCCCCACGACCCGGGACTAGACTGGCCCGCCACCGTCATGTCCGACGACTATAGGGTCGTCCCCACGACCCCCGGACTAGGTTGGCCGGCCGCCGACTTGTCCGACGACTATAGGGTCGTCCCCACGACCGCCCCACTAGGTGGGCTCGCCGCCGACTTGTCCGACGACTATAGGGTCGTTCCCACGACCCCGGGCCAAAGTTGGCAAGCTGCCGACTTATCCGACGACTATAGGGTCGTCCCCACGACCCCGGGACTAGGTAGGCCCGCCGCCGACTTGTCCCACCACTATAGGGTCGTCCCCACGACCCCGGGACTAGATTGGCCCGCCACCGTTATGTCCGACGACTATAGGGTCGTCCCCACGACCACGGGCCAAAGTTGGCCAGCCGGCGACATGTCCGACGACTATAGGGTCATCCCCACGACCCCGGGACTAGGTTGGCCCGCCGGCGACTTGTCCGACGACTGTAGGGTCGTCCCCACGACCCCGGGACTAGATTGGCCCGCCACCGTCATTTCCGACGACTATAGGGTCGTCCCCACGACCACGGGCCAAAGTTGGCCAGCCGCCGACATGTCCGACGACTATAGGGTCGTCCCCACGACCCGGGACTAGACTGGCCCGCCACCGACATGTCCGACGACTATAGAGTCGTCACCACGACCCCGGGCCAAAGTTGGCAAGCTGCCGACTTATCCGACGACTATAGGGTCGTCCCCACGACCCCGGGACTAGGTAGGCCCGCCGCCGACTTGTCCGACGACTATAGGGTCGTTCCCACGACCCCGGGCCAAAGTTGGCAAGCTGCCGACTTATCCGACGACTATAGGGTCGTCCCCACGACCCCGGGACTAGGTAGGCCCGCCGCCGACTTGTCCCACCACTATAGGGTCGTCCCCACGACCCCGGGACTAGATTGGCCCGCCACCGTTATGTCCGACGACTATAGGGTCGTCCCCACGACCACGGGCCAAAGTTGGCCAGCCGGCGACATGTCCGACGACTATAGGGTCATCCCCACGACCCCGGGACTAGGTTGGCCCGCCGGCGACTTGTCCGACGACTGTAGGGTCGTCCCCACGACCCCGGGACTAGATTGGCCCGCCACCGTTATGTCCGACGACTATAGGGTCCTCCCCACGACCACGGGCCAAAGTTGGCCAGCCGCCGACATGTCCGACGACTATAGGGTCGTCCCCACGACCCGGGACTAGACTGGCCCGCCACCGTCATGTCCGACGACTATAGGGTCGTCCCCACGACCCCCGGACTAGGTTGGCCGGCCGCCGACTTGTCTGACGACTATAGGGTCGTCCCCACGACCACGGGCCAAAGTTGGCCAGCCGCCGACATGTCCGACGACTATAGGGTCGTCCCCACGACCCGGGACTAGACTGGCCCGCCACCGTCATGTCCGACGACTATAGTGTCGTCCCCACGACCCCCGGACTAGGTTGGCCGGCCGCCGACTTGTCCGACGACTATAGGGTCGTCCCCACGACCCCCCGAATAGGTGGGCTCGCCGCCGACATGTCCGACGACTATAGGGTCGTCCCCACGACCACGGGCCAAAGCTGGCCAGCCGCCGACATATCCGACGACTATAGGGTCGTCCCCACGACCACGGGCCAATGTTGGCCAGCCGCCGACATGTCCGACGACTATAGGGTCGTCCCCACGACCCGGGACTAGACTGGCCCGCCACCGTCATGTCCGACGACTATAGTGTCGTCCCCACGACCCCCGGACTAGGTTGGCCGGCCGCCGACTTGTCCGACGACTATAGGGTCGTCCCCACGACCCCCCGAATAGGTGGGCTCGCCGCCGACATGTCCGACGACTATAGGGTCGTCCCCACGACCACGGGCCAATGTTGGCCAGCCGCTGACTTGTCCGACGACTTAGGGTCGTCCCCACGACCGCGGGGCTAGATTGGCTCGCCGGCGACATGTCCGACGACTATAGGGTCGTCCATACGACCCCGGGACTAGGTTGGCCCGCCGCAGACTTGTCCGACGACTGTAGGGTCGTCCCCACGACTCCGTGCCAAAGTTGGCAAGCTGCCGACTTGTCCGACGACTATAGGGTCGTCCCCACGACCCGGGACTAGACTGGCCCGCCACCGACATGTCCGACGACTATAGAGTCGTCACCACGACCCCGGGTCAATTTTGGCTCGCCGCCGACGTGTCCGACGACTATAGGGTCGTCCCCACGACCCGGGACTAGACTGGCCCGCCACCGTCATGTCCGACGACTATAGTGTCGTCCCCACGACCCCCGGACTAGGTTGGCCGGCCGCCGACTTGTCCGACGACTATAGGGTCGTCCCCACGACCCCCCGAATAGGTGGGCTCGCCGCCGACATGTCCGACGACTATAGGGTCGTCCCCACGACCACGGGCCAAAGTTGGCCAGCCGCCGACATATCCGACGACTATAGGGTCGTCCCCACGACCACGGGCCAATGTTGGCCAGCCGCTGACTTGTCCGACGACTTAGGGTCGTCCCCACGACCGCGGGGCTAGATTGGCTCGCCGCCGACTTGTCCGACGACTGTAGGGTCGTCCCCACGACTCCGTGCCAAAGTTGGCAAGCTGCCGACTTGTCCGACGACTATAGGGTCGTCCCCACGACCCCGGGAATAGATTGGCCCGCCACCGTCATTTCCGACGACAATAGGGTCGTCCCCACGACCACGGGCCAAAGTTGGCCAGCCGCCGACATGTCCGACGACTATAGGGTCGTCCCCACGACCCGGGACTAGACTGGCCCGCCACCGTCATGTCCGACGACTATAGGGTCGTCCCCACGACCCCCGGACTAGGTTGGCCGGCCGCCGACTTGTCCGACGACTATAGGGTCGTCCCCACGACCGCCCCACTAGGTGGGCTCGCCGCCGACTTGTCCGACGACTATAGGGTCGTTCCCACGACCCCGAGCCAAAGTTGGCAAGCTGCCGACTTATCCGACGACTATAGGGTCGTCCCCACGACCCCGGGACTAGGTAGGCCCGCCGCCGACTTGTCCGACCACTATAGGGTCGTCCCCACGACCCCGGGAATAGATTGGCCGGCCACCGTCAAGTCCGACGACTATAGGGTCGTCCCCACGACCTCGGGACTAGATTGGCCCGCCAACGTCATTCCGACGACTATAGGGTCGTCCCCACGACCCCGAGCCAAAGTTGGCAAGCCGCCGAAATGTCCGACGACTGTAGGTTCGTCCCCACAACCCCGGGACTAGATTGGCCCGCCACCGTCAAGTCCGACGACTATAGAGTCGTCCCCACGACCCCGGGCCAAAGTTGGCAAGCCGCCGAAATGTCCGACGACTGTAGGGTCGTCCCCACGACCACGGGCCAATGTTGGCCAGACGCCGACATGTCCGACGACTATTGGGTCGTCCCCACGACCATGGGCCAAAGTTGGCCAGCCGCCGACATGTCCGACGACTATAGGGTCGTCCCCTCGACCCCGGGCCAATAATGGCCAATCGCCGACATGTCCGACGACTATAGGGTCGTACCTACTACCCCGGGACTCGATTGCCCCGGCACCGTCATGTCCAACGACTATCGGATCGTCCCCACGACCACGGGCCAAAGTTGGCCTGCCGCCGACATGTCCGACGACTATAGGGTCGTGCCCACGACCCGGGGACTAGATTGGGCCGCCGCCGACATGTCCGACGACTGTAGGGTTATCGCCACGACCCTGGGCCTATGTTGGCCTGCCGTCGACTTGCCCGACGACTATAGGGTCGTCCCCACGACCACGGGTCAAAGTTGGCCAGCCGCCGACTTGTCCGAGGACTATAGGGTCGTCCCCACGACCCCCGGACTAGGTTGGCCAGCCGCCGACTTGTCCGACCACTATAGGGTCGTCCCCACGACCCCGGGTCTAGGTTGGCCAGCCGCCGACATGTCCGACGACAATCGGATCGTCCACACGACCACGCGCCAAAGTTGGCCAGCCGCCGACATGTCCGACGACTTTTGGATCGTCCCCACGACCACGGGCCAAAGTTGGCCAGCCGCCGACATGTCCGACGACTGTAGGGTCGTCCCCACGACCCCGGGACTAGATTGGCCCGCCACCATCATGTCCGACGACAATAGGGTCATCCCCTCGACCCCGGGTCTAGGTTGGCCAGCCGCCGACTTGTCCGACGACTATAGGGTCGTACCCACGACGCCGGGACTAGGCTGACAAGCCGCCAACATGTCCGACGACTATAGGGTCGTCCCCACGACCCCGGGACTAGATTGGCCCGCCACCGTCATGTCCGACGATTATAGGGTCGTCCCCACGACCCCGGGACAAGCTTGGCCCGCCGCCGAATTGTTCGACGACTGTAGGGTCGTCCCCACGACCCCGGGACTAGATTGGCCCGCCACCGTCAAGTCCGACGACTATAGGGTCGTCCCCACGACCCCGGGCCAAAGTTGGCAAGCCGCCGAAATGTCCGACGACTGTAGGGTCGTACCCACGACCCCGGGACTAGGCTGACAAGCCGCCAACATGTCCGACGACTATAGGGTCGCCCCCACGACCCCGGGCCAAAGTTGGCCAGCCGCCGACCTGTCCGACGACTATAGGGTCGTCCCCACGACCCCGAGACTAGATTGGCCCGCGACCGTCATGTCCGACGACAATAGGGTCGTCCCCACGACCCCGGGTCCAGGTTGGCCAGCCGCCGACATTTCCGACGACTATAGAGTCGTCCCCACGACACCGGTCCAAAGTTGGCCAGCCGCCGACATGTCCGACAACTATAGGGTCGTCCCCACGACCCCGGGACTAGATTGGTCCGCCACCGTCATGTCCGACGACTATAGGGTCGTCCCCACGACCCCGGGCCAAAGTTGGCAAGACGCCGAAATGTCCGACGACTGTAGGGTCGTCCCCACGACACCGGGACTAGAATGGCCCGCCACCGTCAAGTCCGACGACTATAGGGTCGTCCCCACGACCTCGGGACTAGGTTGGCCAGTCGCCGACATGTCCGACGACTATAATGTCGTCCCCACGACCCGGGACTAGACTGGCCCGCCACCGTCATGTCCGACGACTATAGGGTCGTCCCCACGACCCCCGGACTAGGTTGGCCGGCCGCCGACTTGTCCGACGACTATAGGGTCGTCCCCACGACCGCCCCACTAGGTGGGCTCGCCGCCGACTTGTCCGACGACTATAGGGTCGTTCCCACGACCCCGAGCCAAAGTTGGCAAGCTGCCGACTTATCCGACGACTATAGGGTCGTCCCCACGACCCCGGGACTAGGTAGGCCCGCCGCCGACTTGTCCGACCACTATAGGGTCGTCCCCACGACCCCGGGAATAGATTGGCCGGCCACCGTCAAGTCCGACGACTATAGTGTCGTCCCCACGACCCCCGGACTAGGTTGGCCGGCCGCCGACTTGTCCGACGACTATAGGGTCGTCCCCACGACCCCCCGAATAGGTGGGCTCGCCGCCGACATGTCCGACGACTATAGGGTCGTCCCCACGACCACGGGCCAAAGTTGGCCAGCCGCCGACATATCCGACGACTATAGGGTCGTCCCCACGACCACGGGCCAATGTTGGCCAGCCGCTGACTTGTCCGACGACTTAGGGTCGTCCCCACGACCGCGGGGCTAGATTGGCTCGCCGCCGACTTGTCCGACGACTGTAGGGTCGTCCCCACGACTCCGTGCCAAAGTTGGCAAGCTGCCGACTTGTCCGACGACTATAGGGTCGTCCCCACGACCCCGGGAATAGATTGGCCCGCCACCGTCATTTCCGACGACAATAGGGTCGTCCCCACGACCACGGGCCAAAGTTGGCCAGCCGCCGACATGTCCGACGACTATAGGGTCGTCCCCACGACCCGGGACTAGACTGGCCCGCCACCGTCATGTCCGACGACTATAGGGTCGTCCCCACGACCCCCGGACTAGGTTGGCCGGCCGCCGACTTGTCCGACGACTATAGGGTCGTCCCCACGACCGCCCCACTAGGTGGGCTCGCCGCCGACTTGTCCGACGACTATAGGGTCGTTCCCACGACCCCGAGCCAAAGTTGGCAAGCTGCCGACTTATCCGACGACTATAGGGTCGTCCCCACGACCCCGGGACTAGGTAGGCCCGCCGCCGACTTGTCCGACCACTATAGGGTCGTCCCCACGACCCCGGGAATAGATTGGCCGGCCACCGTCAAGTCCGACGACTATAGGGTCGTCCCCACGACCTCGGGACTAGATTGGCCCGCCAACGTCATTCCGACGACTATAGGGTCGTCCCCACGACCCCGAGCCAAAGTTGGCAAGCCGCCGAAATGTCCGACGACTGTAGGTTCGTCCCCACAACCCCGGGACTAGATTGGCCCGCCACCGTCAAGTCCGACGACTATAGAGTCGTCCCCACGACCCCGGGCCAAAGTTGGCAAGCCGCCGAAATGTCCGACGACTGTAGGGTCGTCCCCACGACCACGGGCCAATGTTGGCCAGACGCCGACATGTCCGACGACTATTGGGTCGTCCCCACGACCATGGGCCAAAGTTGGCCAGCCGCCGACATGTCCGACGACTATAGGGTCGTCCCCTCGACCCCGGGCCAATAATGGCCAATCGCCGACATGTCCGACGACTATAGGGTCGTACCTACTACCCCGGGACTCGATTGCCCCGGCACCGTCATGTCCAACGACTATCGGATCGTCCCCACGACCACGGGCCAAAGTTGGCCTGCCGCCGACATGTCCGACGACTATAGGGTCGTGCCCACGACCCGGGGACTAGATTGGGCCGCCGCCGACATGTCCGACGACTGTAGGGTTATCGCCACGACCCTGGGCCTATGTTGGCCTGCCGTCGACTTGCCCGACGACTATAGGGTCGTCCCCACGACCACGGGTCAAAGTTGGCCAGCCGCCGACTTGTCCGAGGACTATAGGGTCGTCCCCACGACCCCCGGACTAGGTTGGCCAGCCGCCGACTTGTCCGACCACTATAGGGTCGTCCCCACGACCCCGGGTCTAGGTTGGCCAGCCGCCGACATGTCCGACGACAATCGGATCGTCCACACGACCACGCGCCAAAGTTGGCCAGCCGCCGACATGTCCGACGACTTTTGGATCGTCCCCACGACCACGGGCCAAAGTTGGCCAGCCGCCGACATGTCCGACGACTGTAGGGTCGTCCCCACGACCCCGGGACTAGATTGGCCCGCCACCATCATGTCCGACGACAATAGGGTCATCCCCTCGACCCCGGGTCTAGGTTGGCCAGCCGCCGACTTGTCCGACGACTATAGGGTCGTACCCACGACGCCGGGACTAGGCTGACAAGCCGCCAACATGTCCGACGACTATAGGGTCGTCCCCACGACCCCGGGACTAGATTGGCCCGCCACCGTCATGTCCGACGATTATAGGGTCGTCCCCACGACCCCGGGACAAGCTTGGCCCGCCGCCGAATTGTTCGACGACTGTAGGGTCGTCCCCACGACCCCGGGACTAGATTGGCCCGCCACCGTCAAGTCCGACGACTATAGGGTCGTCCCCACGACCCCGGGCCAAAGTTGGCAAGCCGCCGAAATGTCCGACGACTGTAGGGTCGTACCCACGACCCCGGGACTAGGCTGACAAGCCGCCAACATGTCCGACGACTATAGGGTCGCCCCCACGACCCCGGGCCAAAGTTGGCCAGCCGCCGACCTGTCCGACGACTATAGGGTCGTCCCCACGACCCCGAGACTAGATTGGCCCGCGACCGTCATGTCCGACGACAATAGGGTCGTCCCCACGACCCCGGGTCCAGGTTGGCCAGCCGCCGACATTTCCGACGACTATAGAGTCGTCCCCACGACACCGGTCCAAAGTTGGCCAGCCGCCGACATGTCCGACAACTATAGGGTCGTCCCCACGACCCCGGGACTAGATTGGTCCGCCACCGTCATGTCCGACGACTATAGGGTCGTCCCCACGACCCCGGGCCAAAGTTGGCAAGACGCCGAAATGTCCGACGACTGTAGGGTCGTCCCCACGACACCGGGACTAGAATGGCCCGCCACCGTCAAGTCCGACGACTATAGGGTCGTCCCCACGACCTCGGGACTAGGTTGGCCAGTCGCCGACATGTCCGACGACTATAATGTCGTCCCCACGACCCCGGGCCAAAGTTGGCAAGACGCCGAAATGTCCGACGACTGTAGGGTCGTCCCCACGACACCGGGACTAGAATAGCCCGCCACCGTCAAGTCCGACGACTATAGGGTCGTCCCCACGACCTCGGGACTAGGTTGGCCAGTCGCCGACATGTCCGACGACTATAATGTCGTCCCCACGACCCCGGGCCAATGTTGGCCAATCGCCGACATGTCCGACGACTATAGGGTCGTCCCTACGACCCCGGGCCAAAGCTGGCCAGCCGCCGACATGTCCGACGACTATTGGATCGTCCCCACGACCACGGGCCAAAGTTGGCCAGCCGCCGACATGTCCGAAGACTATAGGGTCGTCCCCACGACCCCGGGACTAGATTGGCCAGCCGCCTACATGTCCGACGACTATAGAGTCGTCCCCACGACACCGGGTCAAAGTTGGCCAGCCGCTGACATTTCCAACGACTATTGGGTCGTCCCCACGATCACAGGCCAATGTTGGCTAGCCGCCGACATGTCCGACGACTATAGGGTCGTCCCCACGACCACGGGCCAAAGCTGGCCAGCCGCCGACATGTCCGACGACTATTGGATCGTCCCCACGACCACGGGCCAAAGTTGGCCAGCCGCCGACATGTCCGACGACTTTTGGATCGTCCCCACGACCACGGGCCAAAGTTGGCCAGCCGCCGACATGTCCGACGACTATAGGGTCGTCCCCACGACCCCGGGACTAGATTGGTCCGCCACCGTCATGTCCAACGACTATCGGATCGTCCCCACGACCACGGGCCAAAGTTGGCCAGCCGCCGACATGTCCGACGACTATTGGGTCGTCCCCACGACTCCGGGCCAAAGTTGGACAGCCACCGACATTTCCGACGACTATAGGGTCGTCCCCACGATCACAGGCCAATGTTGGCTAGCCGCCGACATGTCCGACGACTATAGGGTCGTCACCACGACCACGGGCCAAAGCTGGCCAGCCGCTGACATGTCCAACGACTATAGGGTCGTCCCCACGACCACGGGCCAAAGTTGACCAGCCGCCGACATGTCCGACGACTATTGGATCGTCCCCACGACCCCGGGCCAAAGTTGGCAAGCCGCCGACATGTCCGACGACTATAGGGTCGTCCCCACGACCCGGGACTAGACTGGCCCGCCACCGACATGTCCGACGACTATAGAGTCGTCCCCACGACCCCGGGTCAATGTTGGCTCGCCGCCGACATGTCCGACGACAATAGGGTCGTCCCCACGACCACGGGCCAAAGCTGGCCAGCCGCTGACATGTCCAACGACTATAGGGCCGTCCCCACGACCACGGGCCAAAGTTGACCAGCCGCCGACATGTCCGACGACTATTGGATCGTCCCCACGACCCCGGGCCAAAGTTGGCAAGCCGCCGACATGTCCGACGACTATAGGGTCGTCCCCACGACCTCGGGACTAGGTTGGCCTCCCGCCGACATGTCCGACGACTATAGGGTCGTCCCCACGACCCCGGGTCTAGGTTGGCCAGCCGCCGACATGTCCGACGACTATTGGGTCGTCCCCACGACACCGGGCCAAAGTTGGCCAGCCGCCGACATGTCCGAAGACTATAGGGTCGTCCCCACGACCCCGGGACTAGATTGGCCAGCCGCCGACATGTCCGACGATTATAGAGTCGTCCCCACGACACCGGGTCAAAGTTGGCCAGCCGCTGACATTTCCAACGACTATTGGGTCGTCCCCACGACCACGGGCCAATGTTGGCAAGCCGCCGACATGTCCGACGACTATAGGGTCGTCCCCACGACCCCGGGACTAGATTGGCCCGCCACCGTCATGTCCGACGATTATAGGGTCGTCCCCACGACCCCGGGACAAGCTTGGCCCGCCGCCGAATTGTTCGACGACTGTAGGGTCGTCCCCACGACCCCGGGACTAGATTGGCCCGCCACCGTCAAGTCCGACGACTATAGGGTCGTCCCCACGACCCCGGGCCAAAGTTGGCAAGCCGCCGAAATGTCCGACGACTGTAGGGTCGTACCCACGACCCCGGGACTAGGCTGACAAGCCGCCAACATGTCCGACGACTATAGGGTCGCCCCCACGACCCCGGGCCAAAGTTGGCCAGCCGCCGACCTGTCCGACGACTATAGGGTCGTCCCTACGACCCCGAGACTAGATTGGCCCGCGACCGTCATGTCCGACGACAATAGGGTCGTCCCCACGACCCCGGGTCCAGGTTGGCCAGCCGCCGACATTTCCGACGACTATAGAGTCGTCCCCACGACACCGGTCCAAAGTTGGCCAGCCGCCGACATGTCCGACAACTATAGGGTCGTCCCCACGACCCCGGGACTAGATTGGTCCGCCACCGTCATGTCCGACGACTATAGGGTCGTCCCCACGACCCCGGGCCAAAGTTGGCAAGACGCCGAAATGTCCGACGACTGTAGGGTCGTCCCCACGACACCGGGACTAGAATGGCCCGCCACCGTCAAGTCCGACGACTATAGGGTCGTCCCCACGACCCCTGGGCCAAAGTTGGACAGCCACCGACATTTCCGACGACTATAATGTCGTCCCCACGACCCCGGGCCAATGTTGGCCAATGGCCGACATGTCCGACGACTATAGGGTCGTCCCTACGACCCCGGGCCAAAGCTGGCCAGCCGCCGACATGTCCGACGACTATTGGATCGTCCCCACGACCACGGGCCAAAGTTGGCCAGCCGCCGACATGTCCGAAGACTATAGGGTCGTCCCCACGACCCCGGGACTAGATTGGCCAGCCGCCTACATGTCCGACGACTATAGAGTCGTCCCCACGACACCGGGTCAAAGTTGGCCAGCCGCTGACATTTCCAACGACTATTGGGTCGTCCCCACGATCACAGGCCAATGTTGGCTAGCCGCCGACATGTCCGACGACTATAGGGTCGTCCCCACGACCACGGGCCAAAGCTGGCCAGCCGCCGACATGTCCGACGACTATTGGATCGTCCCCACGACCACGGGCCAAAGTTGGCCAGCCGCCGACATGTCCGACGACTTTTGGATCGTCCCCACGACCACGGGCCAAAGTTGGCCAGCCGCCGACATGTCCGACGACTATAGGGTCGTCCCCACGACCCCGGGACTAGATTGGTCCGCCACCGTCATGTCCAACGACTATCGGATCGTCCCCACGACCAGGGGCCAAAGTTGGCCAGCCGCCGACATGTCCGAAGACTATTGGGTCGTCCCCACGACTCCGGGCCAAAGTTGGACAGCCACCGACATTTCCGACGACTATAGGGTCGTCCCCACGATCACAGGCCAATGTTGGCTAGCCGCCGACATGTCCGACGACTATAGGGTCGTCACCACGACCACGGGCCAAAGCTGGCCAGCCGCTGACATGTCCAACGACTATAGGGTCGTCCCCACGACCACGGGCCAAAGTTGACCAGCCGCCGACATGTCCGACGACTATTGGATCGTCCCCACGACCCCGGGCCAAAGTTGGCAAGCCGCCGACATGTCCGACGACTATAGGGTCGTCCCCACGACCCGGGACTAGACTGGCCCGCCACCGACATGTCCGACGACTATAGAGTCGTCCCCACGACCCCGGGTCAATGTTGGCTCGCCGCCAACATGTCCGACGACAATAGGGTCGTCCCCACGACCCCTGGGCCAAAGTTGGACAGCCACCGACATTTCCGACGACTATAGGGTCGTCCCCACGACCACGGGCCAAAGTTGGCCAGCCGCCGACATGTCCGACGACTATAGGGTCGTCCCCACGACCACGGGCCAAAGCTGGCCAGCCGCCGACATGTCCGACGACTATTGGATCGTCCCCACGACCACGGGCCAAAGTTGGCCAGCCGCCGACATGTCCGACGACTTTTGGATCGTCCCCACGACCACGGGCCAAAGTTGGCCAGCCGCCGACATGTCCGACGACTATAGGGTCGTCCCCACGACCCCGGGACTAGATTGGTCCGCCACCGTCATGTCCAACGACTATCGGATCGTCCCCACGACCCCGGGCCAAAGTTGGCAAGCCGCCGACATGTCCGACGACTATAGGGTCGTCCCCACGACCTCGGGACTAGGTTGGCCTCCCGCCGACATGTCCGACGACTATAGGGTCGTCCCCACGACCCCGGGTCTAGGTTGGCCAGCCGCCGACATGTCCGACGACTATTGGGTCGTCCCCACGACACCGGGCCAAAGTTGGCCAGCCGCCGACATGTCCGAAGACTATAGGGTCGTCCCCACGACCCCGGGACTAGATTGGCCAGCCGCCGACATGTCCGACGATTATAGAGTCGTCCCCACGACACCGGGTCAAAGTTGGCCAGCCGCTGACATTTCCAACGACTATTGGGTCGTCCCCACGACCACGGGCCAATGTTGGCAAGCCGCCGACATGTCCGACGACTATAGGGTCGTCCCCACGACCCCGGGACTAGATTGGCCCGCCACCGTCATGTCCGACGATTATAGGGTCGTCCCCACGACCCCGGGACAAGCTTGGCCCGCCGCCGAATTGTTCGACGACTGTAGGGTCGTCCCCACGACCCCGGGACTAGATTGGCCCGCCACCGTCAAGTCCGACGACTATAGGGTCGTCCCCACGACCCCGGGCCAAAGTTGGCAAGCCGCCGAAATGTCCGACGACTGTAGGGTCGTACCCACGACCCCGGGACTAGGCTGACAAGCCGCCAACATGTCCGACGACTATAGGGTCGCCCCCACGACCCCGGGCCAAAGTTGGCCAGCCGCCGACCTGTCCGACGACTATAGGGTCGTCCCTACGACCCCGAGACTAGATTGGCCCGCGACCGTCATGTCCGACGACAATAGGGTCGTCCCCACGACCCCGGGTCCAGGTTGGCCAGCCGCCGACATTTCCGACGACTATAGAGTCGTCCCCACGACACCGGTCCAAAGTTGGCCAGCCGCCGACATGTCCGACAACTATTGGGTCGTCCCCACGACCCCGGGACTAGATTGGTCCGCCACCGTCATGTCCGACGACTATAGGGTCGTCCCCACGACCCCGGGCCAAAGTTGGCAAGACGCCGAAATGTCCGACGACTGTAGGGTCGTCCCCACGACACCGGGACTAGAATGGCCCGCCACCGTCAAGTCCGACGACTATAGGGTCGTCCCCACGACCCCTGGGCCAAAGTTGGACAGCCACCGACATTTCCGACGACTATAATGTCGTCCCCACGACCCCGGGCCAATGTTGGCCAATGGCCGACATGTCCGACGACTATAGGGTCGTCCCTACGACCCCGGGCCAAAGCTGGCCAGCCGCCGACATGTCCGACGACTATTGGATCGTCCCCACGACCACGGGCCAAAGTTGGCCAGCCGCCGACATGTCCGAAGACTATAGGGTCGTCCCCACGACCCCGGGACTAGATTGGCCAGCCGCCTACATGTCCGACGACTATAGAGTCGTCCCCACGACACCGGGTCAAAGTTGGCCAGCCGCTGACATTTCCAACGACTATTGGGTCGTCCCCACGATCACAGGCCAATGTTGGCTAGCCGCCGACATGTCCGACGACTATAGGGTCGTCCCCACGACCACGGGCCAAAGCTGGCCAGCCGCCGACATGTCCGACGACTATTGGATCGTCCCCACGACCACGGGCCAAAGTTGGCCAGCCGCCGACATGTCCGACGACTTTTGGATCGTCCCCACGACCACGGGCCAAAGTTGGCCAGCCGCCGACATGTCCGACGACTATAGGGTCGTCCCCACGACCCCGGGACTAGATTGGTCCGCCACCGTCATGTCCAACGACTATCGGATCGTCCCCACGACCAGGGGCCAAAGTTGGCCAGCCGCCGACATGTCCGAAGACTATTGGGTCGTCCCCACGACTCCGGGCAAAAGTTGGACAGCCACCGACATTTCCGACGACTATAGGGTCGTCCCCACGATCACAGGCCAATGTTGGCTAGCCGCCGACATGTCCGACGACTATAGGGTCGTCACCACGACCACGGGCCAAAGCTGGCCAGCCGCTGACATGTCCAACGACTATAGGGTCGTCCCCACGACCACGGGCCAAAGTTGACCAGCCGCCGACATGTCCGACGACTATTGGATCGTCCCCACGACCCCGGGCCAAAGTTGGCAAGCCGCCGACATGTCCGACGACTATAGGGTCGTCCCCACGACCCGGGACTAGACTGGCCCGCCACCGACATGTCCGACGACTATAGAGTCGTCCCCACGACCCCGGGTCAATGTTGGCTCGCCGCCGACATGTCCGACGACAATAGGGTCGTCCCCACGACCCCTGGGCCAAAGTTGGACAGCCACCGACATTTCCGACGACTATAGGGTCGTCCCCACGACCACGGGCCAAAGTTGGCCAGCCGCCGACATGTCCGACGACTATAGGGTCGTCCCCACGACCACGGGCCAAAGTTGGCCAGCCGCCGACATGTCCGACGACTATAGGGTCGTCCCCACGACCCGCGACTAGACTGGCCCGCCAACGACATGTCCGACGACAATAGGGTCGTCCCCACGACCCCGGGTCCAGGTTGGCCAGCCGCCGACCTGTCCGACGACTATAGGGTCGTCCCCACGACTACGGGCCAAAGTTGGCCAGCCACCGACATGTCCGACGACTATAGGGTTGTCCCCACGACCCCGGGACTAGATTGGCCCGCCACCGTCATGTCCGACGACAATAGGGTCGTCCCCACGACCCCGGGCCAATGTTGGCCAATCGCCGACATGTCCGACGACTATAGGGTCGTCCCTACGATCCCGGGACTAGATTGGCCCGCCACCGTCATGTCCGACGACAATAGGGTCGTCCCCACGACCCCGGGTCCAGGTTGGCCAGCCGCCGACCTGTCCGACGACTATAGGGTCGTCCCCACGACCACGGGCCGAAGTTGGCAAGCCGCCGAAATGTCCGACGACTGTAGGATCGTCCCCACGACCCCGGGACTAGATTGGCCCGCCACCGTCAAGTCCGACGACCTCGGGACAAGGTTGGCCAGCCGCCGACATGTCCGACGACTATAGGGTCGCCCCCACGACCTCAGGACTAGTTTGGCCAGCCGCCGACATGTCCGACGACTATAGGGTCGTCCCCACAACTCCGGGACTAGATTGGTCCGCCACCGTCATGTCCAACGATTATAGGGTCGTCCCCACGACCCCGGGACTAGATTGGCCCGCCACCGTCATGTCCGACGATTATAGGGTCGTCCCCACGACCCCGGGACAAGCTTGGCCCGCCGCCGACAGGTCCGACGACTATAGAGTCGTCCCCACGACACCGGGCCAAACTTGGCCAGCCGCCGACATGTCCGACGACTATAGGGTCGTCCCCACGACCCGGGACTAGATTGGCCCGCCACCGTCATGTCCAACGACTATCGGATCGTCCCCACGACCACGGGCAAAAGTTGGCCAGCCGCCGACATGTCCGACGACTATTGGGTCGTCCCCACGACCACGGGCCTAGAATGGCCCGCCACCGTCATGTCCAACGACTATCGGATCGTCCCCACGACCACGGGCCAAAGTTGGCCAGCCGCCGACATGTCCGACGACTATCGGATCGTCCCCACGACCACGGGCAAAAGTTGGCCAGCCGCCGACATGTCCGACGACTATTGGGTCGTCCCCACGACCACGGGCAAAAGTTGGCCAGCCGCCGACATGTCCGACGACTTTTGGATCGTCCCCACGACCACGGGCCAAAGTTGGCCAGCCGCCGACATGTCCGACGACTATAGGGTCGTCCCCACGACCCCGGGACTAGATTGGTCCGCCACCGTCATGTCCAACGACTATCGGATCGTCCCCACGACCACGGGCCAAAGTTGGCCAGCCGCCGACATGTCCGACGAATATTGGGTCGTCCCCACGACTCCGGGCCAAAGTTGGACAGCCACCGACATTTCCGACGACTATAGGGTCGTCCCCACGATCACAGGCCAATGTTGGCTAGCCGCCGACATGTCCGACGACTATAGGGTCGTCACCACGACCACGGGCCAAAGCTGGCCAGCCGCTGACATGTCCAACGACTATAGGGTCGTCCCCACGACCACGGGCCAAAGTTGACCAGCCGCCGACATGTCCGACGACTATTGGATCGTCCCCACGACCCCGGGCCAAAGTTGGCAAGCCGCCGACATGTCCGACGACTATAGGGTCGTCCCCACGACCCGGGACTAGACTGGCCCGCCACCGACATGTCCGACGACTATGGAGTCGTCCCCACGACCCCGGGTCAATGTTGGCTCGCCGCCGACATGTCCGACGACAATAGGGTCGTCCCCACGACCACGGGCCAAAGCTGGCCAGCCGCTGACATGTCCAACGACTATAGGGCCGTCCCCACGACCACGGGCCAAAGTTGACCAGCCGCCGACATGTCCGACGACTATTGGATCGTCCCCACGACCCCGGGCCAAAGTTGGCAAGCCGCCGACATGTCCGACGACTATAGGGTCGTCCCCACGACCTCGGGCCAAAGTTGGCAAGACGCCGAAATGTCCGACGACTGTAGGGTCGTCCCCACGACACCGGGACTAGAATGGCCCGCCACCGTCAAGTCCGACGACTATAGGGTCGTCCCCACGACCCCTGGGCCAAAGTTGGACAGCCACCGACATTTCCGACGACTATAATGTCGTCCCCACGACCCCGGGCCAATGTTGGCCAATGGCCGACATGTCCGACGACTATAGGGTCGTCCCTACGACCCCGGGCCAAAGCTGGCCAGCCGCCGACATGTCCGACGACTATTGGATCGTCCCCACGACCACGGGCCAAAGTTGGCCAGCCGCCGACATGTCCGAAGACTATAGGGTCGTCCCCACGACCCCGGGACTAGATTGGCCAGCCGCCTACATGTCCGACGACTATAGAGTCGTCCCCACGACACCGGGTCAAAGTTGGCCAGCCGCTGACATTTCCAACGACTATTGGGTCGTCCCCACGATCACAGGCCAATGTTGGCTAGCCGCCGACATGTCCGACGACTATAGGGTCGTCCCCACGACCACGGGCCAAAGCTGGCCAGCCGCCGACATGTCCGACGACTATTGGATCGTCCCCACGACCACGGGCCAAAGTTGGCCAGCCGCCGACATGTCCGACGACTTTTGGATCGTCCCCACGACCACGGGCCAAAGTTGGCCAGCCGCCGACATGTCCGACGACTATAGGGTCGTCCCCACGACCCCGGGACTAGATTGGTCCGCCACCGTCATGTCCAACGACTATCGGATCGTCCCCACGACCACGGGCCAAAGTTGGCCAGCCGCCGACATGTCCGACGACTATTGGGTCGTCCCCACGACTCCGGGCCAAAGTTGGACAGCCACCGACATTTCCGACGACTATAGGGTCGTCCCCACGATCACAGGCCAATGTTGGCTAGCCGCCGACATGTCCGACGACTATAGGGTCGTCACCACGACCACGGGCCAAAGCTGGCCAGCCGCTGACATGTCCAACGACTATAGGGTCGTCCCCACGACCACGGGCCAAAGTTGACCAGCCGCCGACATGTCCGACGACTATTGGATCGTCCCCACGACCCCGGGCCAAAGTTGGCAAGCCGCCGACATGTCCGACGACTATAGGGTCGTCCCCACGACCCGGGACTAGACTGGCCCGCCACCGACATGTCCGACGACTATAGAGTCGTCCCCACGACCCCGGGTCAATGTTGGCTCGCCGCCGACATGTCCGACGACAATAGGGTCGTCCCCACGACCCCTGGGCCAAAGTTGGACAGCCACCGACATTTCCGACGACTATAGGGTCGTCCCCACGACCACGGGCCAAAGTTGGCCAGCCGCCGACATGTCCGACGACTATAGGGTCGTCCCCACGACCACGGGCCAAAGTTGGCCAGCCGCCGACATGTCCGACGACTATAGGGTCGTCCCCACGACCCGCGACTAGACTGGCCCGCCAACGACATGTCCGACGACAATAGGGTCGTCCCCACGACCCCGGGTCCAGGTTGGCCAGCCGCCGACCTGTCCGACGACTATAGGGTCGTCCCCACGACTACGGGCCAAAGTTGGCCAGCCACCGACATTTCCGACGACTATAGGGTTGTCCCCACGACCCCGGAACTAGATTGGCCCGCCACCGTCATGTCCGACGACAATAGGGTCGTCCCCACGACCCCGGGCCAATGTTGGCCAATCGCCGACATGTCCGACGACTATAGGGTCGTCCCTACGATCCCGGGACTAGATTGGCCCGCCACCGTCATGTCCGACGACAATAGGGTCGTCCCCACGACCCCGGGTCCAGGTTGGCCAGCCGCCGACCTGTCCGACGACTATAGGGTCGTCCCCACGACCACGGGCCAAAGTTGGCAAGCCGCCGAAATGTCCGACGACTGTAGGATCGTCCCCACGACCCCGGGACTAGATTGGCCCGCCACCGTCAAGTCCGACGACCTCGGGACAAGGTTGGCCAGCCGCCGACATGTCCGACGACTATAGGGTCGTCCCCACGACCCCGGGCCAAAGTTGGCAAGCCGCCGAAATGTCCGACGACTATAGGGTCGTCCCCACGACCGCGAGCCAAGAATATCCAGCCGCCGTCTTGTCCGACGACTATAGAGTTGTCCCCACGACCCCGCGACTAGATTGGCCCGCCACCGTCATGTCCGACGACTATAGTGTCGTCCCCACGACCCCGGGACAAGGTTGGCCCGCCGCCGACTTGTCCGACTACTATAGGGTCGTCTCCACGACCACGGGCCAAAGTTGGCCAGCCGCCGACATGTCCGACGACTATAGGGTCGTCCCCACGACCCCGGGCCAAAGTTGGCAAGCCGCCGAAATGTCCGACGACTATAGGGTCGTCCCCACAACCCCGGGACTAGATTGGCCCGCCACCGTCAAGTCCGACGACTATAGGATCGTCTCCACGACCACGGGCCAAAGTTGGCCAGCCGCCGACATGTCCGTCGACTATAGGGTCGTCCCCACGACCCCGGGCCAATGTTGGCCAATCGCCGACATGTCCGACGACTATAGGGTCGTCCCTACGACCCGGGGACTAGATTGGCTCGCCACCGTCATGTCCAACGACTATAGGGTCGTCCCCACGACCATGGGCCAAAGTTGGCCAATCGCCAGAATGTCCGACGACTATAGGGTCGTCCGTACGAACCCGGGAATAGATTGGCCCGCCACCGTCATGTCCGACGACAATAGGGTCGTCCCCACGACCCCGGGTCTCGGTTGGCCAGCCGCCGACATGTCCGACGACTATAGAGTCGTCCCCACGACACCGGGCCAAAGTTGGCCAGCCGCTGACATGTTCAACGACTATAGGGTCGTCCCCACGACCACGGGCCAAAGTTGGCCAGCCGCCGACATGTCCGACGACTATTGGATCGTCCCCACGACCACGGGCCAAAGTTGGCCAGCCGCCGACATGTCCGACGACTATAGGGTCGGCCCCACGACCCCGGGACTAGATTGGTCCGCCACCGTCATGTCCGACGACTATAGGGTCGTCCCCACGACCTCGGGACTAGGTTGGCCAGCCGCCGACATGTCCGATGACTATAGGGTCGTCCCCACGACCCCGGGCCAATGTTGGCCAATCGCCGACATGACCGACGACTATGGGGTCGTCCCTACGACCCCGGGACTAGATTGGCCCGCCACCGTCATGTCCAACGACTATAGGGTCGTCCCCACGACCCCGGGCCAAAGTTGGCATGCCGCCGAAATGTCCGACGACTATAGGATCGTCCCCACGACGCCGGGACTAGATTGTCCCGCCACCGTCATGTCCAACGACTATAGGGTCGTCCCCACGACCATGGGCCAAAGTTGGCCAGCCGCCGATATGTCCAACGACTATTGGGTCGTCCCCACGACCCCGGGACTAGATTGGCCCGCCACCGTCAAGTCCGACGACTATAGGATCGTCTCCACGACCACGGCCCAAAGTTGGCCAGCCGCCGACGTGTCCAACGACTATTGGGTCGTCCCCACGACCACGGGCCAAAGTTAGCCAGCCGCCGACATGTCCGACGACTATAGGGTCGTCCCCACGACCCCGGGACTAGATTGGCCCGCCAGCGACAAGTCCGACGACTATAGGGTCGTCCCCACGACCTCGGGACTAGGTTGGCCAGCCGCAGACATGTCCGACGACTATAGGGTCGTCCCCACGATCCCGGGCCAATGTTGGCCAATCGCCGTCTTGTCCGACGACTATAGGGTCGTCCCCACGACCCCGGGACTAGATTGGCCCGCCACCGTCATGTCCATCGACTATCGGATCGTCCCCGCGACCACGGGCAAAAGTTGGCCAGCCGCCGACATGTCCGACGACTATTGGGTCGCCCCACGACCACGGGCCAAAGTTGGCCAGCCGCCGACATGTCTGACGACTATAGGGTCGTCCCCACGACCCCGGGACTAGATTGGCCCGCCACCGTCATGTCCGACGACAATAGGGTCGTCCCCACGACCCCGGGTCTAGGTTGGCCAGCCGCCGACATGTCCGACGACTATAGAGTCGTCCCCACGACCACGGGCCAAAGTTGGCCAATCGCCGACATGTCCGACGACTATGGGGTCGTCCCTACGACCCCGGGACTAGATTGGCCCGCCACCGTCATGTCCAACGACTATAGGGTCGTCCCCACGACCCCGGGCCAAAGTTGGCATGCCGCCGAAATGTCCGACGACTATAGGATCGTCCCCACGACGCCGGGACTAGATTGTCCCGCCACCGTCATGTCCAACGACTATAGGGTCGTCCCCACGACCATGGGCCAAAGTTGGCCAGCCGCCGATATGTCCAACGACTATTGGGTCGTCCCCACGACCCCGGGACTAGATTGGCCCGCCACCGTCAAGTCCGACGACTATAGGGTCGTCCCCACGACCCCGGGCAAATTTGGCAAGCCGCCGACATATCCGACGACTATAGGGTCGTCCCCACAACCCCGGGACTAGATTGGCCCGCCACCGTCAAGTCCGACGACTATAGGATCGTCTCCACGACCACGGCCCAAAGTTGGCCAGCCGCCGACATGTCCAACGACTATTGGGTCGTCCCCACGACCATGGGCCAAAGTTAGCCAGCCGCCGACATGTCCGACGACTATAGGGTCGTCCCCACGACCCCGGGACTAGATTGGCCCGCCAGCGACAAGTCCGACGACTATAGGGTCGTCCCCACGACCTCGGGACTAGGTTGGCCAGCCGCAGACATGTCCGACGACTATAGGGTCGTTCCCACGACCCCGGGCCAATGTTGGCCAATCGCCGACATGTCCGACGACTATAGGGTCGTCCCCACGACCCCGGGACTAGGTTGGCTCGCCACCGTCATGTCTGACGACTATAGGGTCGTCCCCACGACCACGGGCCAAAGTTGGCCAGCCGCCGACATGTCCGACGACTATAGGGTCGTCCCCACGACCCGGGACTAGACTGGCCCGCCACCGTCATGTCCGACGACTATAGGGTCGTCCCCACGACCCCCGGACTAGGTTGGCCGGCCGCCGACTTGTCCGACGACTATAGGGTCGTCCCCACGACCGCCCCACTAGGTGGGCTCGCCGCCGACTTGTCCGACGACTATAGGGTCGTTCCCACGACCCCGGGCCAAAATTGGCAAGCTGCCGACTTATCCGACGACTATAGGGTCGTCCCCACGACCCCGGGACTAGGTAGGCCCGCCGCCGACTTGTCCCACCACTATAGGGTCGTCCCCACGACCCCGGGACTAGATTGGCCCGCCACCGTTATGTCCGACGACTATAGGGTCGTCCCCACGACCACGGGCCAAAGTTGGCCAGCCGGCGACATGTCCGACGACTATAGGGTCATCCCCACGACCCCGGGACTAGGTTGGCCCGCCGGCGACTTGTCCGACGACTGTAGGGTCGTCCCCACGACCCCGGGACTAGATTGGCCCGCCACCGTCATTTCCGACGACTATAGGGTCGTCCCCACGACCACGGGCCAAAGTTGGCCAGCCGCCGACATGTCCGACGACTATAGGGTCGTCCCCACGACCCGGGACTAGACTGGCCCGCCACCGACATGTCCGACGACTATAGAGTCGTCACCACGACCCCGGGCCAAAGTTGGCAAGCTGCCGACTTATCCGACGACTATAGGGTCGTCCCCACGACCCCGGGACTAGGTAGGCCCGCCGCCGACTTGTCCGACGACTATAGGGTCGTTCCCACGACCCCGGGCCAAAGTTGGCAAGCTGCCGACTTATCCGACGACTATAGGGTCGTCCCCACCACCCCGGGACTAGGTAGGCCCGCCGCCGACTTGTCCCACCACTATAGGGTCGTCCCCACGACCCCGGGACTAGATTGGCCCGCCACCGTCATTTCCGACGACTATAGGGTCGTCCCCACGACCACGGGCCAAAGTTGGCCAGCCGCCGACATGTCCGACGACTATAGGGTCGTCCCCACGACCCGGGACTAGACTGGCCCGCCACCGACATGTCCGACGACTATAGAGTCGTCACCACGACCCCGGGCCAAAGTTGGCAAGCTGCCGACTTATCCGACGACTATAGGGTCGTCCCCACGACCCCGGGACTAGGTAGGCCCGCCGCCGACTTGTCCGACGACTATAGGGTCGTTCCCACGACTCCGTGCCAAAGTTGGCAAGCTGCCGACTTGTCCGACGACTATAGGGTCGTCCCCACGACCCGGGACTAGACTGGCCCGCCACCGACATGTCCGACGACTATAGAGTCGTCACCACGACCCCGGGTCAATTTTGGCTCGCCGCCGACATGTCCGACGACTATAGGGTCGTCCCCACGACCCGGGACTAGACTGGCCCGCCACCGTCATGTCCGACGACTATAGTGTCGTCCCCACGACCCCCGGACTAGGTTGGCCGGCCGCCGACTTGTCCGACGACTATAGGGTCGTCCCCACGACCCCCCGAATAGGTGGGCTCGCCGCCGACATGTCCGACGACTATAGGGTCGTCCCCACGACCACGGGCCAAAGTTGGCCAGCCGCCGACATATCCGACGACTATAGGGTCGTCCCCACGACCACGGGCCAATGTTGGCCAGCCGCTGACTTGTCCGACGACTTAGGGTCGTCCCCACGACCGCGGGGCTAGATTGGCTCGCCGCCGACTTGTCCGACGACTGTAGGGTCGTCCCCACGACTCCGTGCCAAAGTTGGCAAGCTGCCGACTTGTCCGACGACTATAGGGTCGTCCCCACGACCCCGGGAATAGATTGGCCGGCCACCGTCAAGTCCGACGACTATAGGGTCGTCCCCACGACCTCGGGACTAGATTGGCCCGCCAACGTCATTCCGACGACTATAGGGTCGTCCCCACGACCCCGAGCCAAAGTTGGCAAGCCGCCGAAATGTCCGACGACTGTAGGTTCGTCCCCACAACCCCGGGACTAGATTGGCCCGCCACCGTCAAGTCCGACGACTATAGAGTCGTCCCCACGACCCCGGGCCAAAGTTGGCAAGCCGCCGAAATGTCCGACGACTGTAGGGTCGTCCCCACGACCACGGGCCAATGTTGGCCAGACGCCGACATGTCCGACGACTATTGGGTCGTCCCCACGACCATGGGCCAAAGTTGGCCAGCCGCCGACATGTCCGACGACTATAGGGTCGTCCCCTCGACCCCGGGCCAATAATGGCCAAACGCCGACATGTCCGACGACTATAGGGTCGTACCTACTACCCCGGGACTCGATTGCCCCGGCACCGTCATGTCCAACGACTATCGGATCGTCCCCACGACCACGGGCCAAAGTTGGCCTGCCGCCGACATGTCCGACGACTATAGGGTCGTGCCCACGACCCGGGGACTATATTGGGCCGCCGCCGACATGTCCGACGACTGTAGGGTTATCGCCACGACCCTGGGCCTATGTTGGCCTGCCGTCGACTTGCCCGACGACTATAGGGTCGTCCCCACGACCACGGGTCAAAGTTGGCCAGCCGCCGACTTGTCCGAGGACTATAGGGTCGTCCCCACGACCCCCGGACTAGGTTGGCCAGCCGCCGACTTGTCCGACCACTATAGGGTCGTCCCCACGACCCCGGGTCTAGGTTGGCCAGCCGCCGACATGTCCGACGACAATCGGATCGTCCACACGACCACGCGCCAAAGTTGGCCAGCCGCCGACATGTCCGACGACTTTTGGATCGTCCCCACGACCACGGGCCAAAGTTGGCCAGCCGCCGACATGTCCGACGACTATAGGGTCGTCCCCACGACCCCGGGACTAGATTGGTCCGCCACCGTCATGTCCAACGACTATCGGATCGTCCCCACGACCACGGGCCAAAGTTGGCCAGCCGCCGACATGTCCGACGACTATTGGGTCGTCCCCACGACTCCGGGCCAAAGTTGGCCAGCCGCTGACATGTCCAATGACTATAGGGTCGTCCCCACGACCACGGGCCAAAGTTGACCAGCCGCTGACATTTCCAACGACTATTGGGTCGTCCCCACGACCCCGGGCCAAAGTTGGCAAGCCGCCGACATGTCCGACGACTATAGGGTCGTCCCCACGACCCGGGACTAGACTGGCCCGCCACCGACATGTCCGACGACTATAGAGTCGTCCCCACGACCCCGGGTCAATGTTGGTTCGCCGCCGACATGTCCGACGACAATAGGGTCGTCCCCACGACCACGGGCCAAAGCTGGCCAGCCGCTGACATGTCCAACGACTATAGGGTCGTCCCCACGACCACGGGCCAAAGTTGGCCAGCCGCCGACATGTCCGACGACTATAGGGTCGTCCCCACGACCCGCGACTAGACTGGCCCGCCAACGACATGTCCGACGACTATAGAGTCGTCCCCACGACCCCGGGTCAATGTTGGCTCGCCGCCGACATGTCCGCCGACTATAGGGTCGTCCCCACGACCCCTGGGCCAAAGTTGGACAGCCACCGACATTTCCGACGACTATAGGGTCGTCCCCACGACCACGGGCCAAAGTTGGCCAGCCGCCGACATGTCCGACGACTATAGGGTCGTCCCCACGACCCCGGACTAGACTGGCCCGCCACCGTCATGTTCGACGACTATAGGGTCGTCACCACGACCCCCGGACTAGGTTGGCCGGCCGCCGACTTGTCCGACGACTATAGGGTCGTCCCCACGACCCCGGGCCAAAGTTGGCCAGCCGCTGATATGTCCGACGACTATAGGCTCGTCCCCACGACCCGGGACTAGACTGGCCCGCCACCGACATGTCCGACGACTATAGAGTCGTCCCCACGACCCCGGGTCAATGTTGGCTCGCCGCCGACATGTCCGACGACTATAGGGTCGTCCCCACGACCCCGGGCAAATTTGGCAAGCCGCCGACATATCCGACGACTATAGGGTCGTCCCCACAACCCCGGGATTAGATTGGCTCGCCACCGTCATGTCTGACGACTATAGGGTCGTCCCCACGACCACGGGCCAAAGTTGGCCAGCCGCTGATATGTCCGACGACTATAGGGTCGTCCCCACGACCCGGGACTAGAGTGGCCCGCCACCGTCATGTCCGACGACTATATGGTCGTCCCCACGACCACGGGCCAATGTAGGCCAGCCGCTGACTTGTCCGACGACTATAGGGTCGTCCCCACGACCGCGGGACTAGATTGGCTCGCCGCCGACTTGTCCGACGACTGTAGGGTCGTCCCCACGACCCGGGACTAGACTGGCCCGCCACCGTCATGTCCGACGACTATAGGGTCGTCCCCACGACCCCCGGACTAGGTTGGCCGGCCGCCGACTTGTCCGACGACTATAGGGTCGTCCCCACGACCCCCCTACTAGGTGGGCTCGCCGCCGACTTGTCCGACGACTATAGGGTCGTTCCCACGACCCCGGGCCAAAGTTGGCAAGCTGCCGACTTATCCGACGACTATAGGGTCGTGCCCACGACCCCGGGACTAGGTAGGCCCGCCGCCCACTTGTCCGACGACTATAGGGTCGTCCCCACGACCCCGGGACTAGATTGGCCCGCCACCGTTATGTCCGACGACTATAGGCTCGTCCCCACGACCACGGGCCAAAGTTAGCCAGCCGCCGACATGTCCGACGACTATAGGGTCGTCCCCACGACCCCGGGACTAGATTGGCCCGCCAGCGACAAGTCCGACGACTATAGGGTCGTCCCCACGACCTCGGGACTAGGTTGGCCAGCCGCAGACATGTCCGACGACTATAGGGTCGTCCCCACGACCCCGGGCCAATGTTGGCCAATCGCCGACATGTCCGACGACTATAGGGTCGTCCCCACGACCCCGGGACTAGGTTGGCTCGCCACCGTCATGTCTGACGACTATAGGGTCGTCCCCACGACCACGGGCCAATGTAGGCCAGCCGCTGACTTGTCCGACGACTATAGGGTCGTCCCCACGACCGCGGGACTAGATTGGCTCGCCGCCGACTTGTCCGACGACTGTAGGGTCGTCCCCACGACCCGGGACTAGACTGGCCCGCCACCGTCATGTCCGACGACTATAGGGTCGTCCCCACGACCCCCGGACTAGGTTGGCCGGCCGCCGACTTGTCCGACGACTATAGGGTCGTCCCCACGACCCCCCGACTAGGTGGGCTCGCCCCCGACTTGTCCGACGACTATAGGGTCGTTCCCACGACCCCGGGCCAAAGTTGGCAAGCTGCCGACTTATCCGACGACTATAGGGTCGTCCCCACGACCCCGGGACTAGGTAGGCCCGCCGCCGACTTGTCCGACGACTATGGGGTCGTCCCCACGACTCCGGGACTAGATTGGCCCGCCACCGTTATGTCCGACGACTATAGGGTCGTCCCCACGACCACGGGCCAAAGTTGGCCAGCCGCCGACATATCCGACGACTATAGGGTCGTCCCCACGACCACGGGCCAAAGTTGGCCAGCCGCCGACATGTCCGACGACTATAGGGTCGGCCCCACGACCCCGGGACTAGATTGGTCCGCCACCGTCATGTCCGACGACTATAGGGTCGTCCCCATGACCCCGGGCCAAAGTTGGCAAGCCGCCGAAATGTCCGACGACTGTAGGGTCGTCCCCACGACCCCGGGACTAGATTGGCCCGCCACCGTGAAGTCCGACGACTATAGGGTCGTCCCCACGACCTCGGGACTAGGTTGGCCAGCCGCCGACATGTCCGATGACTATAGGGTCGTCCCCACGACCCCGGGCCAATGTTGGCCAATCGCCGACATGTCCGGCGACTATAGAGTCGTCACCACGACCCCGGGTCAATTTTGGCTCGCCGCCGACATGTCCGACGACTATAGGGTCGTCCCCACGACCCCTGGGCCAAAGTTGGACAGCCACCGACATTTCCGACGACTATAGGGTCGTCCCCACGACCCGGGACAAGACTGGCCCGCCACCGTCATGTCCGACGACTATAGTGTCGTCCCCACGACCCCCGGACTAGGTTGGCCGGCCGCCGACTTGTCCGACGACTATAGGGTCGTCCCCACGACCCCCCGAATAGGTGGGCTCGCCGCCGACATGTCCGACGACTATAGGGTCGTCCCCACGACCACGGGCCAAAGTTGGCCAGCCGCCGACATATCCGACGACTATAGGGTCGTCCCCACGACCACGGGCCAATGTTGGCCAGCCGCTGACTTGTCCGACGACTTAGGGTCGTCCCCACGACCGCGGGGCTAGATTGGCTCGCCGCCGACTTGTCCGACGACTGTAGGGTCGTCCCCACGACTCCGTGCCAAAGTTGGCAAGCTGCCGACTTGTCCGACGACTATAGGGTCGTCCCCACGACCCCGGGAATAGATTGGCCCGCCACCGTCATTTCCGACGACAATAGGGACGTCCCCACGACCACGGGCCAAAGTTGGCCAGCCGCCGACATGTCCGACGACTATAGGGTCGTCCCCACGACCCCGGACTAGACTGGCCCGCCACCGTCATGTTCGACGACTATAGGGTCGTCACCACGACCCCCGGACTAGGTTGGCCGGCCGCCGACTTGTCCGACGACTATAGGGTCGTCCCCACGACCCCGGGCCAAAGTTGGCCAGCCGCTGATATGTCCGACGACTATAGGGTCGTCCCCACGACCCGGGACTAGACTGGCCCGCCACCGACATGTCCGACGACTATAGAGTCGTCCCCACGACCCCGGGTCAATGTTGGCTCGCCGCCGACATGTCCGACGACTATAGGGTCGTCCCCACGACCCCGGGACTAGGTTGGCCCGCCACCGACATGTCCGACGACTATAGGGTCGTCCCCACGACCCCCGGACTAGGTTGGCCGGCCGCCGGCTTGTCCGACGACTATAGGGTCGTCCCCACGACGTCCCGACTAGGTGGGCTCGCCGCCGACTTGTCCGACGACTATAGAGTCGTCCCCACAACCACGGGCCAAAGTTGGCCAGCCGCCGGCTTGTCCGACGATTATTGGGTCGTCCCCACGACCCCGGGACTAGGTTGGCCCGCCGCCGACTTGTCCGACGACTATAGGGTCGTCCTCACGACCCCGGGCCAAAGTTGGCCAGCCGCCGACATGTCCGACGACTATAGGGTCGTCCCCACGACCCCGGGACTAGGTTGGCCCGCCACCGACATGTCCGACGACTATAGGGTCGTCCCCACGACCCCGGGCCAAAGTTGGCAAGCCGCCGAAATGTCCGACGACTATAGGGTCGTCCCCACAACCCCGGGACTAGATTGGCCCGCCACCGTCAAGTCCGACGACTATAGGATCGTCTCCACGACCACGGGCCAAAGTTGGCCAGCCGCCGACATGTCCGTCGACTATAGGGTCGTCCCCACGACCCCGGGCCAATGTTGGCCAATCGCCGACATGTCCGACGACTATAGGGTCGTCCCTACGACCCGGGGACTAGATTGGCCCGCCACCGTCATGTCCAACGACTATAGGGACGTCCCCACGACCATGGGCCAAAGTTGGCCAATCGCCAACATGTCCGACGACTATAGGGTCGTCCGTACGAACCCGGGAATAGATTGGCCCGCCACCGTCATGTCCGACGACAATAGGGTCGTCCCCACGACCCCGGGTCTAGGTTGGCCAGCCGCCGACATGTCCGACGACTATAGAGTCGTCCCCACGACACCGGGCCAAAGTTGGCCCGCCACCGTCATGTCCGACGACAATAGGGTCGTCCCCACGACCCCGGGACTAGGTTGGCCCGCCACCGACATGTCCGACGACTATAGGGTCGTCCCCACGACCCCCGGACTAGGTTGGCCGGCCGCCGGCTTGTCCGACGACTATAGGGTCGTCCCCACGACGTCCCGACTAGGTGGGCTCGCCGCCGACTTGTCCGACGACTATAGGGTCGTCCCCACAACCACGGCCCAAAGTTGGCCAGCCGCCGGCTTGTCCGACGACTATTGGATCGTCCCCACGACCACGGGCCAAAGTTGGCCAGCCGCCGACATGTCCGACGACTATAGGGTCGGCCCCACGACCCCGGGACTAGATTGGTCCGCCACCGTCATGTCCGACGACTATAGGGTCGTCCCCATGACCCCGGGCCAAAGTTGGCAAGCCGCCGAAATGTCCGACGACTGTAGGGTCGTCCCCACGACCCCGGGACTAGATTGGCCCGCCACCGTGAAGTCCGACGACTATAGGGTCGTCCCCACGACCTCGGGACTAGGTTGGCCAGCCGCCGACATGTCCGATGACTATAGGGTCGTCCCCACGACCCCGGGCCAATGTTGGCCAATCGCCGACATGTCCGGCGACTATAGAGTCGTCACCACGACCCCGGGTCAATTTTGGCTCGCCGCCGACATGTCCGACGACTATAGGGTCGTCCCCACGACCCCTGGGCCAAAGTTGGACAGCCACCGACATTTCCGACGACTATAGGGTCGTCCCCACGACCCGGGACAAGACTGGCCCGCCACCGTCATGTCCGACGACTATAGTGTCGTCCCCACGACCCCCGGACTAGGTTGGCCGGCCGCCGACTTGTCCGACGACTATAGGGTCGTCCCCACGACCCCCCGAATAGGTGGGCTCGCCGCCGACATGTCCGACGACTATAGGGTCGTCCCCACGACCACGGGCCAAAGTTGGCCAGCCGCCGACATATCCGACGACTATAGGGTCGTCCCCACGACCACGGGCCAATGTTGGCCAGCCGCTGACTTGTCCGACGACTTAGGGTCGTCCCCACGACCGCGGGGCTAGATTGGCTCGCCGCCGACTTGTCCGACGACTGTAGGGTCGTCCCCACGACTCCGTGCCAAAGTTGGCAAGCTGCCGACTTGTCCGACGACTATAGGGTCGTCCCCACGACCCCGGGAATAGATTGGCCCGCCACCGTCATTTCCGACGACAATAGGGACGTCCCCACGACCACGGGCCAAAGTTGGCCAGCCGCCGACATGTCCGACGACTATAGGGTCGTCCCCACGACCCGGGACTAGACTGGCCCGCCACCGACATGTCCGACGACTATAGAGTCGTCACCACGACCCCGGGTCAATTTTGGCTCGCCGCCGACATGTCCGACGACTATAGGGTCGTCCCCACAACCCCGGGACTAGATTGGCCCGCCACCGTCATGTCCAACGACTATAGGGTCGTCCCCACGACCATGGGCCAAAGTTGGCCAGCCGCCGATATGTCCAACGACTATTGGGTCGTCCCCACGACCCCGGGACTAGATTGGCCCGCCACCGTCAAGTCCGACGACTATAGGGTCGTCCCCACGACCCCGGGCAAATTTGGCAAGCCGCCGACATATCCGACGACTATAGGGTCGTCCCCACAACCCCGGGACTAGATTGGCCCGCCACCGTCAAGTCCGACGACTATAGGGTCGTCCCCACGACCCCGGGCAAATTTGGCAAGCCGCCGACATGTCCGACGCCTATAGGGTCGTCCCCACGACCCCGGGACTAGATTGGCCCGCCACCGTCAAGTCCGACGACTATAGGGTCGTCCCCACGACCCCGGGCAAATTTGGCAAGCCGCCGACATATCCGACGACTATAGGGTCGTCCCCACAACCCCGGGACTAGATTGGCCCGCCACCGTCAAGTCCGACGACTATAGGACCGTCTCCACGACCACGGCCCAAAGTTAGCCAGCCGCCGACATGTCCAACGACTATTGGGTCGTCCCCACGACCACGGGCCAAAGTTAGCCAGCCGCCGACATGTCCGACCACTATAGGGTCGTCCCCATGACCCGGGACTAGACTGGCCCGCCACCGACATGTCCGACGACTATAGAGTCGTCCCCACGACCCCGGGTCAATGTTGGCTCGCCGCCGACATGTCCGACGACTATAGGGTCGTCCCCACGACCCCTGGGCCAAAGTTGGACAGCCACCGACATTTCCGAGGACTATAGGGTCGTCCCCACGACCACGGGCCAAAGTTGGCCAGCCGCCGACATGTCCGACGACTATAGGGTCGTCCCCACGACCCGCGACTAGACTGGCCCGCCAACGACATGTCCGACGACTATAGAGTCGTCCCCACGACCCCGGGTCAATGTTGGCTCGCCGCCGACATGTCCGCCGACTATAGGGTCGTCCCCACGACCCCTGGGCCAAAGTTGGACAGCCACCGACATTTCCGACGACTATAGGGTCGTCCCCACGACCACGGGCCAAAGTTGGCCAGCCGCCGACATGTCCGACGACTATAGGGTCGTCCCCACGACCCCGGACTAGACTGGCCCGCCACCGTCATGTTCGACGACTATAGGGTCGTCACCACGACCCCCGGACTAGGTTGGCCGGCCGCCGACTTGTCCGACGACTATAGGGTCGTCCCCACGACCCCGGGCCAAAGTTGGCCAGCCGCTGATATGTCCGACGACTATAGGGTCGTCCCCACGACCCGGGACTAGACTGGCCCGCCACCGACATGTCCGACGACTATAGAGTCGTCCCCACGACCCCGGGTCAATGTTGGCTCGCCGCCGACATGTCCGACGACTATAGGGTCGTCCCCACGACCCCGGGACTAGGTTGGCTCGCCACCGTCATGTCTGACGACTATAGGGTCGTCCCCACGACCACGGGCCAAAGTTAGCCAGCCGCTGATATGTCCGACGACTATAGGGTCGTCCCCACGACCCGGGACTAGACTGGCCCGCCACCGACATGTCCGACGACTATAGAGTCGTCCCCACGACCCCGGGTCAATGTTGGCTCGCCGCCGACATGTCCGACGACTATAGGGTCGTCCCCACGACCCCGGGACTAGGTTGGCCCGCCACCGACATGTCCGACGACTATAGGGTCGTCCCCACGACCCCCGGACTAGGTTGGCCGGCCGCCGGCTTGTCCGACGACTATAGGGTCGTCCCCACGACGTCCCGACTAGGTGGGCTCGCCGCCGACTTGTCCGACGACTATAGGGTCGTCCCCACAACCACGGGCCAAAGTTGGCCAGCCGCCGGCTTGTCCGA
The DNA here is from genome assembly GCA_963932275.1 of Andrena praecox. Taxonomy (NCBI): domain Eukaryota; kingdom Metazoa; phylum Arthropoda; class Insecta; order Hymenoptera; family Andrenidae; genus Andrena; species Andrena praecox. The sequence continues at coordinate 101,429 of CAWVQO010000635.1, read as the reverse complement.
CGATTATTGGGTCGTCCCCACGACCCCGGGACTAGGTTGGCCCACCGCCGACTTGTCCGACGAATATAGGGTCGTCCCCACGACCATGGGCCAAAGTTGGCCAGCCGCCGATATGTCCAACGACTATTGGGTCGTCCCCACGACCCCGGGACTAGATTGGCCCGCCACCGTCAAGTCCGACGACTATAGGGTCGTCCCCACGACCCCGGGCAAATTTGGCAAGCCGCCGACATATCCGACGACTATAGGGTCGTCCCCACAACCCCGGGACTAGATTGGCCCGCCACCGTCAAGTCCGACGACTATAGGGTCGTCCCCACGACCCCGGGCAAATTTGGCAAGCCGCCGACATATCCGACGACTATAGGGTCGTCCCCACAACCCCGGGACTAGATTGGCCCGCCACCGTCAAGACCGACGACTATAGGACCGTCTCCACGACCACGGCCCAAAGTTAGCCAGCCGCCGACATGTCCAACGACTATTGGGTCGTCCCCACGACCACGGGCCAAAGTTAGCCAGCCGCCGACATGTCCGACGACTATAGGGTCGTCCCCACGACCCCGGGACTAGATTGGCCCGCCACCGTCAAGTCCGACGACTATAGGGTCGTCCCCACGACCCCGGGCAAATTTGGCAAGCCGCCGACATATCCGACGACTATAGGGTCGTCCCCACAACCCCGGGACTAGATTGGCCCGCCACCGTCAAGTCCGACGACTATAGGACCGTCTCCACGACCACGGCCCAAAGTTAGCCAGCCGCCGACATGTCCAACGACTATTAGGTCGTCCCCACGGCCACGGGCCAAAGTTAGCCAGCCGCCGACATGTCCGACCACTATAGGGTCGTCCCCATGACCCGGGACTAGACTGGCCCGCCACCGACATGTCCGACGACTATAGAGTCGTCCCCACGACCCCGGGTCAATGTTGGCTCGCCGCCGACATGTCCGACGACTATAGGGTCGTCCCCACGACCCCTGGGCCAAAGTTGGACAGCCACCGACATTTCCGAGGACTATAGGGTCGTCCCCACGACCACGGGCCAAAGTTGGCCAGCCGCCGACATGTCCGACGACTATAGGGTCGTCCCCACGACCCGCGACTAGACTGGCCCGCCAACGACATGTCCGACGGCTATAGAGTCGTCCCCACGACCCCGGGTCAATGTTGGCTCGCCGCCGACATGTCCGCCGACTATAGGGTCGTCCCCACGACCCCTGGGCCAAAGTTGGACAGCCACCGACATTTCCGACGACTATAGGGTCGTCCCCACGACCACGGGCCAAAGTTGGCCAGCCGCCGACATGTCCGACGACTATAGGGTCGTCCCCACGACCCCGGACTAGACTGGCCCGCCACCGTCATGTTCGACGACTATAGGGTCGTCACCACGACCCCCGGACTAGGTTGGCCGGCCGCCGACTTGTCCGACGACTATAGGGTCGTCCCCACGACCCCGGGCCAAAGTTGGCCAGCCGCTGATATGTCCGACGACTATAGGGTCGTCCCCACGACCCGGGACTAGACTGGCCCGCCACCGACATGTCCGACGACTATAGAGTCGTCCCCACGACCCCGGGTCAATGTTGGCTCGCCGCCGACATGTCCGACGACTATAGGGTCGTCCCCACGACCCCGGGACTAGGTTGGCCCGCCACCGACATGTCCGACGACTATAGGGTCGTCCCCACGACCCCCGGACTAGGTTGGCCGGCCGCCGGCTTGTCCGACGACTATAGGGTCGTCCCCACGACGTCCCGACTAGGTGGGCTCGCCGCCGACTTGTCCGACGACTATAGAGTCGTCCCCACAACCACGGGCCAAAGTTGGCCAGCCGCCGGCTTGTCCGACGATTATTGGGTCGTCCCCACGACCCCGGGACTAGGTTGGCCCGCCGCCGACTTGTCCGACGACTATAGGGTCGTCCTCACGACCCCGGGCCAAAGTTGGCCAGCCGCCGACATGTCCGACGACTATAGGGTCGTCCCCACGACCCCGGGACTAGGTTGGCCCGCCACCGACATGTCCGACGACTATAGGGTCGTCCCCACGACCCCGGGCCAAAGTTGGCCAGCCGCCGAAATGTCCGACGACTATAGGGTCGTCCCCACAACCCCGGGACTAGATTGGCCCGCCACCGTCAAGTCCGACGACTATAGGATCGTCTCCACGACCACGGGCCAAAGTTGGCCAGCCGCCGACATGTCCGTCGACTATAGGGTCGTCCCCACGACCCCGGGCCAATGTTGGCCAATCGCCGACATGTCCGACGACTATAGGGTCGTCCCTACGACCCGGGGACTAGATTGGCCCGCCACCGTCATGTCCAACGACTATAGGGACGTCCCCACGACCATGGGCCAAAGTTGGCCAATCGCCAACATGTCCGACGACTATAGGGTCGTCCGTACGAACCCGGGAATAGATTGGCCCGCCACCGTCATGTCCGACGACAATAGGGTCGTCCCCACGACCCCGGGTCTAGGTTGGCCAGCCGCCGACATGTCCGACGACTATAGAGTCGTCCCCACGACACCGGGCCAAAGTTGGCCCGCCACCGTCATGTCCGACGACAATAGGGTCGTCCCCACGACCCCGGGACTAGGTTGGCCCGCCACCGACATGTCCGACGACTATAGGGTCGTCCCCACGACCCCCGGACTAGGTTGGCCGGCCGCCGGCTTGTCCGACGACTATAGGGTCGTCCCCACGACGTCCCGACTAGGTGGGCTCGCCGCCGACTTGTCCGACGACTATAGGGTCGTCCCCACAACCACGGCCCAAAGTTGGCCAGCCGCCGGCTTGTCCGACGACTATTGGATCGTCCCCACGACCACGGGCCAAAGTTGGCCAGCCGCCGACATGTCCGACGACTATAGGGTCGGCCCCACGACCCCGGGACTAGATTGGTCCGCCACCGTCATGTCCGACGACTATAGGGTCGTCCCCATGACCCCGGGCCAAAGTTGGCAAGCCGCCGAAATGTCCGACGACTGTAGGGTCGTCCCCACGACCCCGGGACTAGATTGGCCCGCCACCGTGAAGTCCGACGACTATAGGGTCGTCCCCACGACCTCGGCACTAGGTTGGCCAGCCGCCGACATGTCCGATGACTATAGGGTCGTCCCCACGACCCCGGGCCAATGTTGGCCAATCGCCGACATGTCCGGCGACTATGGGGTCGTCCCTACGACCCGGGGACTAGATTGGCCCGCCACCGTCATGTCCAACGACTATAGGGACGTCCCCACGACCATGGGCCAAAGTTGGCCAATCGCCAACATGTCCGACGACTATAGGGTCGTCCGTACGAACCCGGGAATAGATTGGCCCGCCACCGTCATGTCCGACGACAATAGGGTCGTCCCCACGACCCGGGACTAGACTGGCCCGCCACCGACATGTCCGACGACTATAGAGTCGTCCCCACGACCCCGGGTCAATGTTGGCTCGCCGCCGACATGTCCGACGACTATAGGGTCGTCCCCACGACCCGGGACTAGACTGGCCCGCCACCGACATGTCCGACGACTATAGAGTCGTCACCACGACCCCGGGTCAATTTTGGCTCGCCGCCGACATGTCCGACGACTATAGGGTCGTCCCCACGACCCCTGGGCCAAAGTTGGACAGCCACCGACATTTCCGACGACTATAGGGTCGTCCCCACGACCCGGGACAAGACTGGCCCGCCACCGTCATGTCCGACGACTATAGTGTCGTCCCCACGACCCCCGGACTAGGTTGGCCGGCCGCCGACTTGTCCGACGACTATAGGGTCGTCCCCACGACCCCCCGAATAGGTGGGCTCGCCGCCGACATGTCCGACGACTATAGGGTCGTCCCCACGACCCCCCGAATAGGTGGGCTCGCCGCCGACATGTCCGACGACTATAGGGTCGTCCCCACGACCACGGGCCAAAGTTGGCCAGCCGCCGACATATCCGACGACTATAGGGTCGTCCCCACGACCACGGGCCAATGTTGGCCAGCCGCTGACTTGTCCGACGACTTAGGGTCGTCCCCACGACCGCGGGGCTAGATTGGCTCGCCGCCGACTTGTCCGACGACTGTAGGGTCGTCCCCACGACTCCGTGCCAAAGTTGGCAAGCTGCCGACTTGTCCGACGACTATAGGGTCGTCCCCACGACCCCGGGAATAGATTGGCCCGCCACCGTCATTTCCGACGACAATAGGGACGTCCCCACGACCACGGGCCAAAGTTGGCCAGCCGCCGACATGTCCGACGACTATAGGGTCGTCCCCACGACCCGGGACTAGACTGGCCCGCCACCGACATGTCCGACGACTATAGAGTCGTCACCACGACCCCGGGTCAATTTTGGCTCGCCGCCGACATGTCCGACGACTATAGGGTCGTCCCCACAACCCCGGGACTAGATTGGCCCGCCACCGTCATGTCCAACGACTATAGGGTCGTCCCCACGACCATGGGCCAAAGTTGGCCAGCCGCCGATATGTCCAACGACTATTGGGTCGTCCCCACGACCCCGGGACTAGATTGGCCCGCCACCGTCAAGTCCGACGACTATAGGGTCGTCCCCACGACCCCGGGCAAATTTGGCAAGCCGCCGACATATCCGACGACTATAGGGTCGTCCCCACAACCCCGGGACTAGATTGGCCCGCCACCGTCAAGTCCGACGACTATAGGGTCGTCCCCACGACCCCGGGCAAATTTGGCAAGCCGCCGACATGTCCGACGCCTATAGGGTCGTCCCCACGACCCCGGGACTAGATTGGCCCGCCACCGTCAAGTCCGACGACTATAGGGTCGTCCCCACGACCCCGGGCAAATTTGGCAAGCCGCCGACATATCCGACGACTATAGGGTCGTCCCCACAACCCCGGGACTAGATTGGCCCGCCACCGTCAAGTCCGACGACTATAGGACCGTCTCCACGACCACGGCCCAAAGTTAGCCAGCCGCCGACATGTCCAACGACTATTGGGTCGTCCCCACGACCACGGGCCAAAGTTAGCCAGCCGCCGACATGTCCGACCACTATAGGGTCGTCCCCATGACCCGGGACTAGACTGGCCCGCCACCGACATGTCCGACGACTATAGAGTCGTCCCCACGACCCCGGGTCAATGTTGGCTCGCCGCCGACATGTCCGACGACTATAGGGTCGTCCCCACGACCCCTGGGCCAAAGTTGGACAGCCACCGACATTTCCGAGGACTATAGGGTCGTCCCCACGACCACGGGCCAAAGTTGGCCAGCCGCCGACATGTCCGACGACTATAGGGTCGTCCCCACGACCCGCGACTAGACTGGCCCGCCAACGACATGTCCGACGACTATAGAGTCGTCCCCACGACCCCGGGTCAATGTTGGCTCGCCGCCGACATGTCCGCCGACTATAGGGTCGTCCCCACGACCCCTGGGCCAAAGTTGGACAGCCACCGACATTTCCGACGACTATAGGGTCGTCCCCACGACCACGGGCCAAAGTTGGCCAGCCGCCGACATGTCCGACGACTATAGGGTCGTCCCCACGACCCCGGACTAGACTGGCCCGCCACCGTCATGTTCGACGACTATAGGGTCGTCACCACGACCCCCGGACTAGGTTGGCCGGCCGCCGACTTGTCCGACGACTATAGGGTCGTCCCCACGACCCCGGGCCAAAGTTGGCCAGCCGCTGATATGTCCGACGACTATAGGGTCGTCCCCACGACCCGGGACTAGACTGGCCCGCCACCGACATGTCCGACGACTATAGAGTCGTCCCCACGACCCCGGGTCAATGTTGGCTCGCCGCCGACATGTCCGACGACTATAGGGTCGTCCCCACGACCCCGGGACTAGGTTGGCTCGCCACCGTCATGTCTGACGACTATAGGGTCGTCCCCACGACCACGGGCCAAAGTTAGCCAGCCGCTGATATGTCCGACGACTATAGGGTCGTCCCCACGACCCGGGACTAGACTGGCCCGCCACCGACATGTCCGACGACTATAGAGTCGTCCCCACGACCCCGGGTCAATGTTGGCTCGCCGCCGACATGTCCGACGACTATAGGGTCGTCCCCACGACCCCGGGACTAGGTTGGCCCGCCACCGACATGTCCGACGACTATAGGGTCGTCCCCACGACCCCCGGACTAGGTTGGCCGGCCGCCGGCTTGTCCGACGACTATAGGGTCGTCCCCACGACGTCCCGACTAGGTGGGCTCGCCGCCGACTTGTCCGACGACTATAGGGTCGTCCCCACAACCACGGGCCAAAGTTGGCCAGCCGCCGGCTTGTCCGACGATTATTGGGTCGTCCCCACGACCCCGGGACTAGGTTGGCCCACCGCCGACTTGTCCGACGAATATAGGGTCGTCCCCACGACCCCGGGCCAAAGTTGGCCAGCCGCTGATATGTCCGACGACTATACGGTCGTCCCCACGACCCCGGAAATAGATTGGCCCGCCACCGTCATTTGCGACGACTATAGGGTCGTCCCCACGACGCCGGGCCAAAGTTGGCCAGCCGCCGACATGTCCGACGACTATAGGGTCGTCCCCACGACCCCGGGCCAAAGTTGGCAAGCCGCCGAAATGTCCGACGACTATAGGGTCGTCCCCACAACCCCGGGACTAGATTGGCCCGCCACCGTCAAGTCCGACGACTATAGGATCGTCTCCACGACCACGGGCCAAAGTTGGCCAGCCGCCGACATGTCCGTCGACTATAGGGTCGTCCCCACGACCCCGGGCCAATGTTGGCCAATCGCCGACATGTCCGACGACTATAGGGTCGTCCCTACGACCCGGGGACTAGATTGGCCCGCCACCGTCATGTCCAACGACTATAGGGACGCCCCCACGACCATGGGCCAAAGTTGGCCAATCGCCAACATGTCCGACGACTATAGGGTCGTCCGTACGAACCCGGGAATAGATTGGCCCGCCACCGTCATGTCCGACGACAATAGGGTCGTCCCCACGACCCCGGGTCTAGGTTGGCCAGCCGCCGACATGTCCGACGACTATAGAGTCGTCCCCACGACACCGGGCCAAAGTTGGCCAGCCGCTGACATGTCCAACGACTATAGGGTCGTCCCCACGACCGCGGGCCAAAGTTGGCCAGCCGCCGACATGTCCGACGACTATTGGATCGTCCCCACGACCACGGGCCAAAGTTGGCCAGCCGCCGACATGTCCGACGACTATAGGGTCGGCCCCACGACCCCGGGACTAGATTGGTCCGCCACCGTCATGTCCGACGACTATAGGGTCGTCCCCATGACCCCGGGCCAAAGTTGGCAAGCCGCCGAAATGTCCGACGACTGTAGGGTCGTCCCCACGACCCCGGGACTAGATTGGCCCGCCACCGTGAAGTCCGACGACTATAGGGTCGTCCCCACGACCTCGGGACTAGGTTGGCCAGCCGCCGACATGTCCGATGACTATAGGGTCGTCCCCACGACCCCGGGCCAATGTTGGCCAATCGCCGACATGTCCGGCGACTATGGGGTCGTCCCTACGACCCCGGGACTAGATTGGCCCGCCACCGTCATGTCCAACGACTATAGGGTCGTCCCCACGACCCCGGGCCAAAGTTGGCATGCCGCCGAAATATCCGACGACTATAGGGTCGTCCCCACGACCCCGGGACTAGATTGGCCTGCCACCGTCATGTCCAACGACTATAGGGTCGTCCCCACGACCATGGGCCAAAGTTGGCCAGCCGCCGATATGTCCAACGACTATTGGGTCGTCCCCACGACCCCGGGACTAGATTGGCCCGCCACCGTCAAGTCCGACGACTATAGGGTCGTCCCCACGACCCCGGGCAAATTTGGCAAGCCGCCGACATATCCGACGACTATAGGGTCGTCCCCACAACCCCGGGACTAGATTGGCCCGCCACCGTCAAGTCCGACGACTATAGGACCGTCTCCACGACCACGGCCCAAAGTTAGCCAGCCGCCGACATGTCCAACGACTATTGGGTCGTCCCCACGACCACGGGCCAAAGTTAGCCAGCCGCCGACATGTCCGACCACTATAGGGTCGTCCCCATGACCCGGGACTAGACTGGCCCGCCACCGACATGTCCGACGACTATAGAGTCGTCCCCACGACCCCGGGTCAATGTTGGCTCGCCGCCGACATGTCCGACGACTATAGGGTCGTCCCCACGACCCCTGGGCCAAAGTTGGACAGCCACCGACATTTCCGAGGACTATAGGGTCGTCCCCACGACCACGGGCCAAAGTTGGCCAGCCGCCGACATGTCCGACGACTATAGGGTCGTCCCCACGACCCGCGACTAGACTGGCCCGCCAACGACATGTCCGACGACTATAGAGTCGTCCCCACGACCCCGGGTCAATGTTGGCTCGCCGCCGACATGTCCGCCGACTATAGGGTCGTCCCCACGACCCCTGGGCCAAAGTTGGACAGCCACCGACATTTCCGACGACTATAGGGTCGTCCCCACGACCACGGGCCAAAGTTGGCCAGCCGCCGACATGTCCGACGACTATAGGGTCGTCCCCACGACCCCGGACTAGACTGGCCCGCCACCGTCATGTTCGACGACTATAGGGTCGTCACCACGACCCCCGGACTAGGTTGGCCGGCCGCCGACTTGTCCGACGACTATAGGGTCGTCCCCACGACCCCGGGCCAAAGTTGGCCAGCCGCTGATATGTCCGACGACTATAGGGTCGTCCCCACGACCCGGGACTAGACTGGCCCGCCACCGACATGTCCGACGACTATAGAGTCGTCCCCACGACCCCGGGTCAATGTTGGCTCGCCGCCGACATGTCCGACGACTATAGGGTCGTCCCCACGACCCCGGGACTAGGTTGGCTCGCCACCGTCATGTCTGACGACTATAGGGTCGTCCCCACGACCACGGGCCAAAGTTGGCCAGCCGCTGATATGTCCGACGACTATAGGGTCGTCCCCACGACCCGGGACTAGACTGGCCCGCCACCGACATGTCCGACGACTATAGAGTCGTCCCCACGACCCCGGGTCAATGTTGGCTCGCCGCCGACATGTCCGACGACTATAGGGTCGTCCCCACGACCCCGGGACTAGGTTGGCCCGCCACCGACATGTCCGACGACTATAGGGTCGTCCCCACGACCCCCGGACTAGGTTGGCCGGCCGCCGGCTTGTCCGACGACTATAGGGTCGTCCCCACGACGTCCCGACTAGGTGGGCTCGCCGCCGACTTGTCCGACGACTATAGGGTCGTCCCCACAACCACGGGCCAAAGTTGGCCAGCCGCCGGCTTGTCCGACGATTATTGGGTCGTCCCCACGACCCCGGGACTAGGTTGGCCCACCGCCGACTTGTCCGACGAATATAGGGTCGTCCCCACGACCCCGGGCCAAAGTTGGCCAGCCGCTGATATGTCCGACGACTATACGGTCGTCCCCACGACCCCGGAAATAGATTGGCCCGCCACCGTCATTTGCGACGACTATAGGGTCGTCCCCACGACGCCGGGCCAAAGTTGGCCAGCCGCCGACATGTCCGACGACTATAGGGTCGTCCCCACGACCCCGGGCCAAAGTTGGCAAGCCGCCGAAATGTCCGACGACTATAGGGTCGTCCCCACAACCCCGGGACTAGATTGGCCCGCCACCGTCAAGTCCGACGACTATAGGATCGTCTCCACGACCACGGGCCAAAGTTGGCCAGCCGCCGACATGTCCGTCGACTATAGGGTCGTCCCCACGACCCCGGGCCAATGTTGGCCAATCGCCGACATGTCCGACGACTATAGGGTCGTCCCTACGACCCGGGGACTAGATTGGCCCGCCACCGTCATGTCCAACGACTATAGGGACGCCCCCACGACCATGGGCCAAAGTTGGCCAATCGCCAACATGTCCGACGACTATAGGGTCGTCCGTACGAACCCGGGAATAGATTGGCCCGCCACCGTCATGTCCGACGACAATAGGGTCGTCCCCACGACCCCGGGTCTAGGTTGGCCAGCCGCCGACATGTCCGACGACTATAGAGTCGTCCCCACGACACCGGGCCAAAGTTGGCCAGCCGCTGACATGTCCAACGACTATAGGGTCGTCCCCACGACCGCGGGCCAAAGTTGGCCAGCCGCCGACATGTCCGACGACTATTGGATCGTCCCCACGACCACGGGCCAAAGTTGGCCAGCCGCCGACATGTCCGACGACTATAGGGTCGGCCCCACGACCCCGGGACTAGATTGGTCCGCCACCGTCATGTCCGACGACTATAGGGTCGTCCCCATGACCCCGGGCCAAAGTTGGCAAGCCGCCGAAATGTCCGACGACTGTAGGGTCGTCCCCACGACCCCGGGACTAGATTGGCCCGCCACCGTGAAGTCCGACGACTATAGGGTCGTCCCCACGACCTCGGGACTAGGTTGGCCAGCCGCCGACATGTCCGATGACTATAGGGTCGTCCCCACGACCCCGGGCCAATGTTGGCCAATCGCCGACATGTCCGGCGACTATGGGGTCGTCCCTACGACCCCGGGACTAGATTGGCCCGCCACCGTCATGTCCAACGACTATAGGGTCGTCCCCACGACCCCGGGCCAAAGTTGGCATGCCGCCGAAATATCCGACGACTATAGGGTCGTCCCCACGACCCCGGGACTAGATTGGCCTGCCACCGTCATGTCCAACGACTATAGGGTCGTCCCCACGACCATGGGCCAAAGTTGGCCAGCCGCCGATATGTCCAACGACTATTGGGTCGTCCCCACGACCCCGGGACTAGATTGGCCCGCCACCGTCAAGTCCGACGACTATAGGGTCGTCCCCACGACCCCGGGCAAATTTGGCAAGCCGCCGACATATCCGACGACTATAGGGTCGTCCCCACAACCCCGGGACTAGATTGGCCCGCCACCGTCAAGTCCGACGACTATAGGATCGTCTCCACGACCGCGGGCCAAAGTTGGCCAGCCGCCGACATGTCCGACGACTATTGGATCGTCCCCACGACCACGGGCCAAAGTTGGCCAGCCGCCGACATGTCCGACGACTATAGGGTCGGCCCCACGACCCCGGGACTAGATTGGTCCGCCACCGTCATGTCCGACGACTATAGGGTCGTCCCCATGACCCCGGGCCAAAGTTGGCAAGCCGCCGAAATGTCCGACGACTGTAGGGTCGTCCCCACGACCCCGGGACTAGATTGGCCCGCCACCGTCAAGTCCGACGACTATAGGGTCGTCCCCACGACCCCGGGCAAATTTGGCAAGCCGCCGACATATCCGACGACTATAGGGTCGTCCCCACAACCCCGGGACTAGATTGGCCCGCCACCGTCAAGTCCGACGACTATAGGATCGTCTCCACGACCGCGGGCCAAAGTTGGCCAGCCGCCGACATGTCCGACGACTATAGGGTCGTCCCCACGACCCCTGGGCCAAAGTTGGACAGCCACCGACCTTTCCGACGACTATAGGGTCGTCCCCACGACCACGGGCCAAAGTTTGCCAGCCGCCGACATGTCCGACGACTATAGGGTCGTCCCCACGACCCGGGACTAGACTGGCCCGCCACCGTCATGTCCGACGACTATTGGGTCGTCCCCACGACCCCGGGACTAGATTGGCCCGCCACCGTCAAGTCCGACGACTATAGGGTCGTCCCCACGACCCCGGGACTAGGTAGGCCCGCCGCCGACTTGTCCGACCACTATAGGGTCGTCCCCACGACCCCGGGACTAGATTGGCCCGCCACCGTTATGTCCGACGACTATATGGTCGTCCCCACGACCACGGGCCAAAGTTGGCCCGCCGGCGACTTGTCCGACGACTATAGGGTCGTCCCCACGACCCCGGGACTAGATTGGCCCGCCACCGTTATGTCCGACGACTATAGGGTCGTCCCCACGACCACGGGCCAAACTTGGCCAGCCGCCGACATGTCCGACGACTATAGGGTCGTCCCCAGGACCCGGGACTAGACTGGCCCGCCACCGACATGTCCGACGACTATAGAGTCGTCACCACGACCCCGGGTCAATTTTGGCTCGCCGCCGACATGTCCGACGACTATAGGGTCGTCCCCACGACCCCTGGGCCAAAGTTGGACAGCCACCGACATTTCCGACGACTATAGGGTCGTCCCCACGACCCGGGACAAGACTGGCCCGCCACCGTCATGTCCGACGACTATAGTGTCGTCCCCACGACCCCCGGACTAGGTTGGCCGGCCGCCGACTTGTCCGACGACTATAGGGTCGTCCCCACGACCCCCCGAATAGGTGGGCTCGCCGCCGACATGTCCGACGACTATACGGTCGTCCCCACGACCACGGGCCAAAGTTGGCCAGCCGCCGACATATCCGACGACTATAGGGTCGTCCCCACGACCACGGGCCAATGTTGTCCAGCCGCTGACTTGTCCGACGACTTAGGGTCGTCCCCACGACCGCGGGGCTAGATTGGCTCGCCGCCGACTTGTCCGACGACTGTAGGGTCGTCCCCACGACTCCGTGCCAAAGTTGGCAAGCTGCCGACTTGTCCGACGACTATAGGGTCGTCCCCACGACCCCGGGAATAGATTGGCCCGCCACCGTCATTTCCGACGACAATAGGGACGTCCCCACGACCACGGGCCAAAGTTGGCCAGCCGCCGACATGTCCGACGACTATAGGGTCGTCCCCACGACCCGGGACTAGACTGGCCCGCCACCGACATGTCCGACGACTATAGAGTCGTCACCACGACCCCGGGTCAATTTTGGCTCGCCGCCGACATGTCCGACGACTATAGGGTCGTCCCCACAACCCCGGGACTAGATTGGCCCGCCACCGTCATGTCCAACGACTATAGGGTCGTCCCCACGACCATGGGCCAAAGTTCGCCAGCCGCCGATATGTCCAACGACTATTGGGTCGTCCCCACGACCCCGGGACTAGATTGGCCCGCCACCGTCAAGTCCGACGACTATAGGGTCGTCCCCACGACCCCGGGCAAATTTGGCAAGCCGCCGACATATCCGACGACTATAGGGTCGTCCCCACAACCCCGGGACTAGATTGGCCGGCCACCGTCAAGTCCGACGACTATAGGGTCGTCCCCACGACCCCGGGCAAATTTGGCAAGCCGCCGACATATCCGACGACTATAGGGTCGTCCCCACAACCCCGGGACTAGATTGGCCCGCCACCGTCAAGACCGACGACTATAGGACCGTCTCCACGACCACGGCCCAAAGTTAGACAGCCGCCGACATGTCCAACGACTATTGGGTCGTCCCCACGACCACGGGCCAAAGTTAGCCAGCCGCCGACATGTCCGACGACTATAGGGTCGTCCCCACGACCCCGGGACTAGATTGGCCCGCCACCGTCAAGTCCGACGACTATAGGGTCGTCCCCACGACCCCGGGCAAATTTGGCAAGCCGCCGACATATCCGACGACTATAGGGTCGTCCCCACAACCCCGGGACTAGATTGGCCCGCCACCGTCAAGTCCGACGACTATAGGACCGTCTCCACGACCACGGCCCAAAGTTAGCCAGCCGCCGACATGTCCAACGACTATTGGGTCGTCCCCACGACCACGGGCCAAAGTTAGCCAGCCGCCGACATGTCCGACCACTATAGGGTCGTCCCCATGACCCGGGACTAGACTGGCCCGCCACCGACATGTCCGACGACTATAGAGTCGTCCCCACGACCCCGGGTCAATGTTGGCTCGCCGCCGACATGTCCGACGACTATAGGGTCGTCCCCACGACCCCTGGGCCAAAGTTGGACAGCCACCGACATTTCCGAGGACTATAGGGTCGTCCCCACGTCCCCGGGCCAAAGTTGGCCAGCCGCCGACATGTCCGACGACTATAGGGTCGTCCCCACGACCCGCGACTAGACTGGCCCGCCAACGACATGTCCGACGACTATAGAGTCGTCCCCACGACCCCGGGTCAATGTTGGCTCGCCGCCGACATGTCCGCCGACTATAGGGTCGTCCCCACGACCCCTGGGCCAAAGTTGGACAGCCACCGACATTTCCGACGACTATAGGGTCGTCCCCACGACCACGGGCCAAAGTTGGCCAGCCGCCGACATGTCCGACGACTATAGGGTCGTCCCCACGACCCCGGGTCAATGTTGGCTCGCCGCCGTCATGTTCGACGACTATAGGGTCGTCACCACGACCCCCGGACTAGGTTGGCCGGCCGCCGACTTGTCCGACGACTATAGGGTCGTCCCCACGACCCCGGGCCAAAGTTGGCCAGCCGCTGATATGTCCGACGACTATAGGGTCGTCCCCACGACCCGGGACTAGACTGGCCCGCCACCGACATGTCCGACGACTATAGAGTCGTCCCCACGACCCCGGGTCAATGTTGGCTCGCCGCCGACATGTCCGACGACTATAGGGTCGTCCCCACGACCCCGGGACTAGGTTGGCCCGCCATCGACATGTCCGACGACTATAGGGTCGTCCCCACGACCCCCGGACTAGGTTGGCCGGCCGCCGGCTTGTCCGACGACTATAGGGTCGTCCCCACGACGTCCCGACTAGGTGGGCTCGCCGCCGACTTGTCCGACGACTATAGGGTCGTCCCCACAACCACGGGCCAAAGTTGGCCAGCCGCCGGCTTGTCCGACGATTATTGGGTCGTCCCCACGACCCCGGGACTAGGTTGGCCCGCCGCCGACTTGTCCGACGACTATAGGGTCGTCCCCACGACCCCGGGCCAAAGTTGGCCAGCCGCTGATATGTCCGACGACTATACGGTCGTCCCCACGACCCCGGAAATAGATTGGCCCGCCACCGTCATTTGCGACGACTATAGGGTCGTCCCCACGACGCCGGGCCAAAGTTGGCCAGCCGCCGACATGTCCGACGACTATAGGGTCGTCCCCACGACCCCGGGCCAAAGTTGGCAAGCCGCCGAAATGTCCGACGACTATAGGGTCGTCCCCACAACCCCGGGACTAGATTGGCCCGCCACCGTCAAGTCCGACGACTATAGGATCGTCTCCACGACCACGGGCCAAAGTTGGCCAGCCGCCGACATGTCCGTCGACTATAGGGTCGTCCCCACGACCCCTGGGCCAAAGTTGGACAGCCACCGACATTTCCGAGGACTATAGGGTCGTCCCCACGTCCCCGGGCCAAAGTTGGCCAGCCGCCGACATGTCCGACGACTATAGGGTCGTCCCCACGACCCGCGACTAGACTGGCCCGCCAACGACATGTCCGACGACTATAGAGTCGTCCCCACGACCCCGGGTCAATGTTGGCTCGCCGCCGACATGTCCGCCGACTATAGGGTCGTCCCCACGACCCCTGGGCCAAAGTTGGACAGCCACCGACATTTCCGACGACTATAGGGTCGTCCCCACGACCACGGGCCAAAGTTGGCCAGCCGCCGACATGTCCGACGACTATAGGGTCGTCCCCACGACCCCGGGTCAATGTTGGCTCGCCGCCGTCATGTTCGACGACTATAGGGTCGTCACCACGACCCCCGGACTAGGTTGGCCGGCCGCCGACTTGTCCGACGACTATAGGGTCGTCCCCACGACCCCGGGCCAAAGTTGGCCAGCCGCTGATATGTCCGACGACTATAGGGTCGTCCCCACGACCCGGGACTAGACTGGCCCGCCACCGACATGTCCGACGACTATAGAGTCGTCCCCACGACCCCGGGTCAATGTTGGCTCGCCGCCGACATGTCCGACGACTATAGGGTCGTCCCCACGACCCCGGGACTAGGTTGGCCCGCCATCGACATGTCCGACGACTATAGGGTCGTCCCCACGACCCCGGGCAAATTTGGCAAGCCGCCGACATATCCGACGACTATAGGGTCGTCCCCACAACCCCGGGACTAGATTGGCCCGCCACCGTCAAGTCCGACGACTATAGGATCGTCTCCACGACCACGGGCCAAAGTTGGCCAGCCGCCGACATGTCCGTCGACTATAGGGTCGTCCCCACGACCCCGGGCCAATGTTGGCCAATCGCCGACATGTCCGACGACTATAGGGTCGTCCCTACGACCCGGGGACTAGATTGGCCCGCCACCGTCATGTCCAACGACTATAGGGACGTCCCCACGACCATGGGCCAAAGTTGGCCAATCGCCAACATGTCCGACGACTATAGGGTCGTCCGTACGAACCCGGGAATAGATTGGCCCGCCACCGTCATGTCCGACGACAATAGGGTCGTCCCCACGACCCCGGGTCTAGGTTGGCCAGCCGCCGACATGTCCGACGACTATAGAGTCGTCCCCACGACACCGGGCCAAAGTTGGCCAGCCGCTGACATGTCCAACGACTATAGGGTCGTCCCCACGACCGCGGGCCAAAGTTGGCCAGCCGCCGACATGTCCGACGACTATTGGATCGTCCCCACGACCACGGGCCAAAGTTGGCCAGCCGCCGACATGTCCGACGACTATAGGATCGGCCCCACGACCCCGGGACTAGATTGGTCCGCCACCGTCATGTCCGACGACTATAGGGTCGTCCCCATGACCCCGGGCCAAAGTTGGCAAGCCGCCGAAATGTCCGACGACTGTAGGGTCGTCCCCACGACCCCGGGACTAGATTGGCCCGCCACCGTGAAGTCCGACGACTATAGGGTCGTCCCCACGACCTCGGGACTAGGTTGGCCAGCCGCCGACATGTCCGATGACTATAGGGTCGTCCCCACGACCCCGGGCCAATGTTGGCCAATCGCCGACATGTCCGGCGACTATGGGGTCGTCCCTACGACCCGGGGACTAGATTGGCCCGCCACCGTCATGTCCAACGACTATAGGGACGTCCCCACGACCATGGGCCAAAGTTGGCCAATCGCCAACATGTCCGACGACTATAGGGTCGTCCGTACGAACCCGGGAATAGATTGGCCCGCCACCGTCATGTCCGACGACAATAGGGTCGTCCCCACGACCCGGGACTAGACTGGCCCGCCACCGACATGTCCGACGACTATAGAGTCGTCCCCACGACCCCGGGTCAAAGTTTGCCAGCCGCCGACATGTCCGACGACTATAGGGTCGTCCCCACGACCCGGGACTAGACTGGCCCGCCACCGTCATGTCCGACGACTATTGGGTCGTCCCCACGACCCCGGGACTAGATTGGCCCGCCACCGTCAAGTCCGACGACTATAGGGTCGTCCCCACGACCCCGGGACTAGGTAGGCCCGCCGCCGACTTGTCCGACCACTATAGGGTCGTCCCCACGACCCCGGGACTAGATTGGCCCGCCACCGTTATGTCCGACGACTATATGGTCGTCCCCACGACCACGGGCCAAAGTTGGCCCGCCGGCGACTTGTCCGACGACTATAGGGTCGTCCCCACGACCCCGGGACTAGATTGGCCCGCCACCGTTATGTCCGACGACTATAGGGTCGTCCCCACGACCCCTGGGCCAAAGTTGGACAGCCACCGACATTTCCGACGACTATAGGGTCGTCCCCACGACCACGGGCCAAAGTTGGCCAGCCGCCGACATGTCCGACGACTATAGGGTCGTCCCCACGACCCCGGGTCAATGTTGGCTCGCCGCCGTCATGTTCGACGACTATAGGGTCGTCACCACGACCCCCGGACTAGGTTGGCCGGCCGCCGACTTGTCCGACGACTATAGGGTCGTCCCCACGACCCCGGGCCAAAGTTGGCCAGCCGCTGATATGTCCGACGACTATAGGGTCGTCCCCACGACCCGGGACTAGACTGGCCCGCCACCGACATGTCCGACGACTATAGAGTCGTCCCCACGACCCCGGGTCAATGTTGGCTCGCCGCCGACATGTCCGACGACTATAGGGTCGTCCCCACGACCCCGGGACTAGGTTGGCCCGCCATCGACATGTCCGACGACTATAGGGTCGTCCCCACGACCCCGGGCAAATTTGGCAAGCCGCCGACATATCCGACGACTATAGGGTCGTCCCCACAACCCCGGGACTAGATTGGCCCGCCACCGTCAAGTCCGACGACTATAGGACCGTCTCCACGACCACGGCCCAAAGTTAGCCAGCCGCCGACATGTCCAACGACTGGCCCGCCACCGACATGTCCGACGACTATAGAGTCGTCCCCACGACCCCGGGTCAATGTTGGCTCGCCGCCGACATGTCCGACGACTATAGGGTCGTCCCCACGACCCCGGGACTAGGTTGGCCCGCCATCGACATGTCCGACGACTATAGGGTCGTCCCCACGACCCCGGGCAAATTTGGCAAGCCGCCGACATATCCGACGACTATAGGGTCGTCCCCACAACCCCGGGACTAGATTGGCCCGCCACCGTCAAGTCCGACGACTATAGGACCGTCTCCACGACCACGGCCCAAAGTTAGCCAGCCGCCGACATGTCCAACGACTGGCCCGCCACCGACATGTCCGACGACTATAGAGTCGTCCCCACGACCCCGGGTCAATGTTGGCTCGCCGCCGACATGTCCGACGACTATAGGGTCGTCCCCACGACCCCGGGACTAGGTTGGCCCGCCATCGACATGTCCGACGACTATAGGGTCGTCCCCACGACCCCCGGACTAGGTTGGCCGGCCGCCGGCTTGTCCGACGACTATAGGGTCGTCCCCACGACGTCCCGACTAGGTGGGCTCGCCGCCGACTTGTCCGACGACTATAGGGTCGTCCCCACAACCACGGGCCAAAGTTGGCCAGCCGCCGGCTTGTCCGACGATTATTGGGTCGTCCCCACGACCCCGGGACTAGGTTGGCCCGCCGCCGACTTGTCCGACGACTATAGGGTCGTCCCCACGACCCCGGGCCAAAGTTGGCCAGCCGCTGATATGTCCGACGACTATACGGTCGTCCCCACGACCCCGGAAATAGATTGGCCCGCCACCGTCATTTGCGACGACTATAGGGTCGTCCCCACGACGCCGGGCCAAAGTTGGCCAGCCGCCGACATGTCCGACGACTATAGGGTCGTCCCCACGACCCCGGGCCAAAGTTGGCAAGCCGCCGAAATGTCCGACGACTATAGGGTCGTCCCCACAACCCCGGGACTAGATTGGCCCGCCACCGTCAAGTCCGACGACTATAGGATCGTCTCCACGACCACGGGCCAAAGTTGGCCAGCCGCCGACATGTCCGTCGACTATAGGGTCGTCCCCACGACCCCGGGCCAATGTTGGCCAATCGCCGACATGTCCGACGACTATAGGGTCGTCCCTACGACCCGGGGACTAGATTGGCCCGCCACCGTCATGTCCAACGACTATAGGGACGTCCCCACGACCATGGGCCAAAGTTGGCCAATCGCCAACATGTCCGACGACTATAGGGTCGTCCGTACGAACCCGGGAATAGATTGGCCCGCCACCGTCATGTCCGACGACAATAGGGTCGTCCCCACGACCCCGGGTCTAGGTTGGCCAGCCGCCGACATGTCCGACGACTATAGAGTCGTCCCCACGACACCGGGCCAAAGTTGGCCAGCCGCTGACATGTCCAACGACTATAGGGTCGTCCCCACGACCGCGGGCCAAAGTTGGCCAGCCGCCGACATGTCCGACGACTATTGGATCGTCCCCACGACCACGGGCCAAAGTTGGCCAGCCGCCGACATGTCCGACGACTATAGGATCGGCCCCACGACCCCGGGACTAGATTGGTCCGCCACCGTCATGTCCGACGACTATAGGGTCGTCCCCATGACCCCGGGCCAAAGTTGGCAAGCCGCCGAAATGTCCGACGACTGTAGGGTCGTCCCCACGACCCCGGGACTAGATTGGCCCGCCACCGTGAAGTCCGACGACTATAGGGTCGTCCCCACGACCTCGGGACTAGGTTGGCCAGCCGCCGACATGTCCGATGACTATAGGGTCGTCCCCACGACCCCGGGCCAATGTTGGCCAATCGCCGACATGTCCGGCGACTATGGGGTCGTCCCTACGACCCGGGGACTAGATTGGCCCGCCACCGTCATGTCCAACGACTATAGGGACGTCCCCACGACCATGGGCCAAAGTTGGCCAATCGCCAACATGTCCGACGACTATAGGGTCGTCCGTACGAACCCGGGAATAGATTGGCCCGCCACCGTCATGTCCGACGACAATAGGGTCGTCCCCACGACCCGGGACTAGACTGGCCCGCCACCGACATGTCCGACGACTATAGAGTCGTCCCCACGACCCCGGGTCAAAGTTTGCCAGCCGCCGACATGTCCGACGACTATAGGGTCGTCCCCACGACCCGGGACTAGACTGGCCCGCCACCGTCATGTCCGACGACTATTGGGTCGTCCCCACGACCCCGGGACTAGATTGGCCCGCCACCGTCAAGTCCGACGACTATAGGGTCGTCCCCACGACCCCGGGACTAGGTAGGCCCGCCGCCGACTTGTCCGACCACTATAGGGTCGTCCCCACGACCCCGGGACTAGATTGGCCCGCCACCGTTATGTCCGACGACTATATGGTCGTCCCCACGACCACGGGCCAAAGTTGGCCCGCCGGCGACTTGTCCGACGACTATAGGGTCGTCCCCACGACCCCGGGACTAGATTGGCCCGCCACCGTTATGTCCGACGACTATAGGGTCGTCCCCACGACCCCTGGGCCAAAGTTGGACAGCCACCGACATTTCCGACGACTATAGGGTCGTCCCCACGACCACGGGCCAAAGTTGGCCAGCCGCCGACATGTCCGACGACTATAGGGTCGTCCCCACGACCCCGGGTCAATGTTGGCTCGCCGCCGTCATGTTCGACGACTATAGGGTCGTCACCACGACCCCCGGACTAGGTTGGCCGGCCGCCGACTTGTCCGACGACTATAGGGTCGTCCCCACGACCCCGGGCCAAAGTTGGCCAGCCGCTGATATGTCCGACGACTATAGGGTCGTCCCCACGACCCGGGACTAGACTGGCCCGCCACCGACATGTCCGACGACTATAGAGTCGTCCCCACGACCCCGGGTCAATGTTGGCTCGCCGCCGACATGTCCGACGACTATAGGGTCGTCCCCACGACCCCGGGACTAGGTTGGCCCGCCATCGACATGTCCGACGACTATAGGGTCGTCCCCACGACCCCGGGCAAATTTGGCAAGCCGCCGACATATCCGACGACTATAGGGTCGTCCCCACAACCCCGGGACTAGATTGGCCCGCCACCGTCAAGTCCGACGACTATAGGACCGTCTCCACGACCGCGGCCCAAAGTTAGCCAGCCGCCGACATGTCCAACGACTGGCCCGCCACCGACATGTCCGACGACTATAGAGTCGTCCCCACGACCCCGGGTCAATGTTGGCTCGCCGCCGACATGTCCGACGACTATAGGGTCGTCCCCACGACCCCGGGACTAGGTTGGCCCGCCATCGACATGTCCGACGACTATAGGGTCGTCCCCACGACCCCGGGCAAATTTGGCAAGCCGCCGACATATCCGACGACTATAGGGTCGTCCCCACAACCCCGGGACTAGATTGGCCCGCCACCGTCAAGTCCGACGACTATAGGACCGTCTCCACGACCACGGCCCAAAGTTAGCCAGCCGCCGACATGTCCAACGACTGGCCCGCCACCGACATGTCCGACGACTATAGAGTCGTCCCCACGACCCCGGGTCAATGTTGGCTCGCCGCCGACATGTCCGACGACTATAGGGTCGTCCCCACGACCCCGGGACTAGGTTGGCCCGCCATCGACATGTCCGACGACTATAGGGTCGTCCCCACGACCCCCGGACTAGGTTGGCCGGCCGCCGGCTTGTCCGACGACTATAGGGTCGTCCCCACGACGTCCCGACTAGGTGGGCTCGCCGCCGACTTGTCCGACGACTATAGGGTCGTCCCCACAACCACGGGCCAAAGTTGGCCAGCCGCCGGCTTGTCCGACGATTATTGGGTCGTCCCCACGACCCCGGGACTAGGTTGGCCCGCCGCCGACTTGTCCGACGACTATAGGGTCGTCCCCACGACCCCGGGCCAAAGTTGGCCAGCCGCTGATATGTCCGACGACTATACGGTCGTCCCCACGACCCCGGAAATAGATTGGCCCGCCACCGTCATTTGCGACGACTATAGGGTCGTCCCCACGACGCCGGGCCAAAGTTGGCCAGCCGCCGACATGTCCGACGACTATAGGGTCGTCCCCACGACCCCGGGCCAAAGTTGGCAAGCCGCCGAAATGTCCGACGACTATAGGGTCGTCCCCACAACCCCGGGACTAGATTGGCCCGCCACCGTCAAGTCCGACGACTATAGGATCGTCTCCACGACCACGGGCCAAAGTTGGCCAGCCGCCGACATGTCCGTCGACTATAGGGTCGTCCCCACGACCCCGGGCCAATGTTGGCCAATCGCCGACATGTCCGACGACTATAGGGTCGTCCCTACGACCCGGGGACTAGATTGGCCCGCCACCGTCATGTCCAACGACTATAGGGACGTCCCCACGACCATGGGCCAAAGTTGGCCAATCGCCAACATGTCCGACGACTATAGGGTCGTCCGTACGAACCCGGGAATAGATTGGCCCGCCACCGTCATGTCCGACGACAATAGGGTCGTCCCCACGACCCCGGGTCTAGGTTGGCCAGCCGCCGACATGTCCGACGACTATAGAGTCGTCCCCACGACACCGGGCCAAAGTTGGCCAGCCGCTGACATGTCCAACGACTATAGGGTCGTCCCCACGACCGCGGGCCAAAGTTGGCCAGCCGCCGACATGTCCGACGACTATTGGATCGTCCCCACGACCACGGGCCAAAGTTGGCCAGCCGCCGACATGTCCGACGACTATAGGATCGGCCCCACGACCCCGGGACTAGATTGGTCCGCCACCGTCATGTCCGACGACTATAGGGTCGTCCCCATGACCCCGGGCCAAAGTTGGCAAGCCGCCGAAATGTCCGACGACTGTAGGGTCGTCCCCACGACCCCGGGACTAGATTGGCCCGCCACCGTGAAGTCCGACGACTATAGGGTCGTCCCCACGACCTCGGGACTAGGTTGGCCAGCCGCCGACATGTCCGATGACTATAGGGTCGTCCCCACGACCCCGGGCCAATGTTGGCCAATCGCCGACATGTCCGGCGACTATGGGGTCGTCCCTACGACCCGGGGACTAGATTGGCCCGCCACCGTCATGTCCAACGACTATAGGGACGTCCCCACGACCATGGGCCAAAGTTGGCCAATCGCCAACATGTCCGACGACTATAGGGTCGTCCGTACGAACCCGGGAATAGATTGGCCCGCCACCGTCATGTCCGACGACAATAGGGTCGTCCCCACGACCCGGGACTAGACTGGCCCGCCACCGACATGTCCGACGACTATAGAGTCGTCCCCACGACCCCGGGTCAAAGTTTGCCAGCCGCCGACATGTCCGACGACTATAGGGTCGTCCCCACGACCCGGGACTAGACTGGCCCGCCACCGTCATGTCCGACGACTATTGGGTCGTCCCCACGACCCCGGGACTAGATTGGCCCGCCACCGTCAAGTCCGACGACTATAGGGTCGTCCCCACGACCCCGGGACTAGGTAGGCCCGCCGCCGACTTGTCCGACCACTATAGGGTCGTCCCCACGACCCCGGGACTAGATTGGCCCGCCACCGTTATGTCCGACGACTATATGGTCGTCCCCACGACCACGGGCCAAAGTTGGCCCGCCGGCGACTTGTCCGACGACTATAGGGTCGTCCCCACGACCCCGGGACTAGATTGGCCCGCCACCGTTATGTCCGACGACTATAGGGTCGTCCCCACGACCACGGGCCAAACTTGGCCAGCCGCCGACATGTCCGACGACTATAGGGTCGTCCCCACGACCCGGGACTAGACTTGCCCGCCACCGACATGTCCGACGACTATAGAGTCGTCACCACGACCCCGGGTCAATTTTGGCTCGCCGCCGACATGTCCGACGACTATAGGGTCGTCCCCACGACCCCTGGGCCAAAGTTGGACAGCCACCGACATTTCCGACGACTATAGGGTCGTCCCCACGACCCGGGACAAGACTGGCCCGCCACCGTCATGTCCGACGACTATAGTGTCGTCCCCACGACCCCCGGACTAGGTTGGCCGGCCGCCGACTTGTCCGACGACTGTAGGGTCGTCCCCACGACTCCGTGCCAAAGTTGGCAAGCTGCCGACTTGTCCGACGACTATAGGGTCGTCCCCACAACCCCGGGAATAGATTGGCCCGCCACCGTCATGTCCAACGACTATAGGGTCGTCCCCACGACCCGGGACTAGACTGGCCCGCCACCGTCATGTCCGACGACTATTGGGTCGTCCCCACGACCCCGGGACTAGATTGGCCCGCCACCGTCAAGTCCGACGACTATAGGGTCGTCCCCACGACCCCGGGACTAGGTAGGCCCGCCGCCGACTTGTCCGACCACTATAGGGTCGTCCCCACGACCCCGGGACTAGGTTGGCCAGCCGCCGACATGTCCGACGACTATAGGGTCGACCCGACGACCCCGGGCCAATTCTGGCCAATCGCCAACATTTCCGACGACTATAGGGTCGTCCCTACGACCCCGGGACTAGATTGGCCCGCCACCGTCAAGTCCGACGACCTCGGGACTAGGTTGGCCAGCCGCCGACATGTCCGACGACTATAGGGTCGCCCCCACGACGTCGGGCCAATTTTGGCCAGCCGCCGACATGTCCGACGACTATAGGGTCGTCCCCACGACCCCGGGCCAAAGATGGCAAGCCGCCGAAATGTCCGACGACTGTAGGGTCGACCCCACGACCCCGGGAATAGATTGGCCGGCCACCGTCAAGTCCGACGACTATAGGGTCGTCCCCACGACCTCGGGACTAGATTGGCCCGCCAACGTCAAGTCCGACGACTATAGGGTCGTCCCCACTAACCCCGGGCCAAAGTTGGCAAGCCGCCGAAATGTCCGACGACTGTAGGGTCGTCCCCACAACCCCGGGACTAGATTGGCCCGCCACCGTCGAGTCCGACGACTATAGGGTCGTCCCCACGACCCCGGGCCAAAGTTGGCAAGCCGCCGAAATGTCCGACGACTGTAGGGTCGTCCCCACGACCCCCGGACTAGATTGGCCCGCCACCGTCATGTCCAACGACTATTGGATCGTCCCCACGACCACGGGCCAAAGTTGGCCAGCCGCCGACATGTCCGACGACTGTAGGGTCGTCCCCACAACCCCGGGACTAGATTGGCCCGCCACCGTCATGTCCAACGACTATTGGATCGTCCCCACGACCACGGGCCAAAGTTGGCCAGCCGCCGACATGTCCGACGACTATAGGGTCGTCCCCACGACCCGGGACTAGACTGGCCCGCCACCGTCATGTCCGACGACTATAGTGTCGTCCCCACGACCCCCGGACTAGGTTGGCCGGCCGCCGACTTGTCCGACGACTATAGGGACGTCCCCACGACCCCCCGAATAGGTGGGCTCGCCGCCGACATGTCCGACGACTATAGGGTCGTCCCCACGACCACGGGCCAAAGTTGGCCAGCCGCCGACATATCCGACGACTATAGGGTCGTCCCCACGACCACGGGCCAATGTTGGCCAGCCGCTGACTTGTCCGACGACTTAGGGTCGTCCCCACGACCGCGGGGCTAGATTGGCTCGCCGCCGACTTGTCCGACGACTGTAGGGTCGTCCCCACGACTCCGTGCCAAAGTTGGCAAGCTGCCGACTTGTCCGACGACTATAGGGTCGTCCCCACGACCCCGGGAATAGATTAGCCCGCCACCGTCATTTCCGACGACAATAGGGTCGTCCCCACGACCACGGGTCAAAGTTGGCCAGCCGCCGACATATCTGACGACTATAGGGTCGTCCCCACGACCACGGGCCAAAGTTGGCCAGCCGCCATCATATCCGACGACTATAGGGTCGTCCCCACGACCACGGGCCAATGTTGGCCAGCCGCTGACTTGTCCGACGACTTAGGGTCGTCCCCACGACCCGGGACTAGACTGGCCCGCCACCGTCATGTCCGACGACTATTGGGTCGTCCCCACGACCCCGGGACTAGATTGGCCCGCCACCGTCAAGTCCGACGACTATAGGGTCGTCCCCACGACCCCGGGACTAGGTAGGCCCGCCGCCGACTTGTCCGACCACTATAGGGTCGTCCCCACGACCCCGGGACTAGATTGGCCCGCCACCGTTATGTCCGACGACTATATGGTCGTCCCCACGACCACGGGCCAAAGTTGGCCCGCCGGCGACTTGTCCGACGACTATAGGGTCGTCCCCACGACCCCGGGACTAGATTGGCCCGCCACCGTTATGTCCGACGACTATAGGGTCGTCCCCACGACCACGGGCCAAACTTGGCCAGCCGCCGACATGTCCGACGACTATAGGGTCGTCCCCACGACCCGGGACTAGACTTGCCCGCCACCGACATGTCCGACGACTATAGAGTCGTCACCACGACCCCGGGTCAATTTTGGCTCGCCGCCGACATGTCCGACGACTATAGGGTCGTCCCCACGACCCCTGGGCCAAAGTTGGACAGCCACCGACATTTCCGACGACTATAGGGTCGTCCCCACGACCCGGGACAAGACTGGCCCGCCACCGTCATGTCCGACGACTATAGTGTCGTCCCCACGACCCCCGGACTAGGTTGGCCGGCCGCCGACTTGTCCGACGACTGTAGGGTCGTCCCCACGACTCCGTGCCAAAGTTGGCAAGCTGCCGACTTGTCCGACGACTATAGGGTCGTCCCCACAACCCCGGGAATAGATTGGCCCGCCACCGTCATGTCCAACGACTATAGGGTCGTCCCCACGACCCGGGACTAGACTGGCCCGCCACCGTCATGTCCGACGACTATTGGGTCGTCCCCACGACCCCGGGACTAGATTGGCCCGCCACCGTCAAGTCCGACGACTATAGGGTCGTCCCCACGACCCCGGGACTAGGTAGGCCCGCCGCCGACTTGTCCGACCACTATAGGGTCGTCCCCACGACCCCGGGACTAGGTTGGCCAGCCGCCGACATGTCCGACGACTATAGGGTCGACCCGACGACCCCGGGCCAATTCTGGCCAATCGCCAACATTTCCGACGACTATAGGGTCGTCCCTACGACCCCGGGACTAGATTGGCCCGCCACCGTCAAGTCCGACGACCTCGGGACTAGGTTGGCCAGCCGCCGACATGTCCGACGACTATAGGGTCGCCCCCACGACGTCGGGCCAATTTTGGCCAGCCGCCGACATGTCCGACGACTATAGGGTCGTCCCCACGACCCCGGGCCAAAGATGGCAAGCCGCCGAAATGTCCGACGACTGTAGGGTCGACCCCACGACCCCGGGAATAGATTGGCCGGCCACCGTCAAGTCCGACGACTATAGGGTCGTCCCCACGACCTCGGGACTAGATTGGCCCGCCAACGTCAAGTCCGACGACTATAGGGTCGTCCCCACTAACCCCGGGCCAAAGTTGGCAAGCCGCCGAAATGTCCGACGACTGTAGGGTCGTCCCCACAACCCCGGGACTAGATTGGCCCGCCACCGTCGAGTCCGACGACTATAGGGTCGTCCCCACGACCCCGGGCCAAAGTTGGCAAGCCGCCGAAATGTCCGACGACTGTAGGGTCGTCCCCACGACCCCCGGACTAGATTGGCCCGCCACCGTCATGTCCAACGACTATTGGATCGTCCCCACGACCACGGGCCAAAGTTGGCCAGCCGCCGACATGTCCGACGACTGTAGGGTCGTCCCCACAACCCCGGGACTAGATTGGCCCGCCACCGTCATGTCCAACGACTATTGGATCGTCCCCACGACCACGGGCCAAAGTTGGCCAGCCGCCGACATGTCCGACGACTATAGGGTCGTCCCCACGACCCGGGACTAGACTGGCCCGCCACCGTCATGTCCGACGACTATAGTGTCGTCCCCACGACCCCCGGACTAGGTTGGCCGGCCGCCGACTTGTCCGACGACTATAGGGACGTCCCCACGACCCCCCGAATAGGTGGGCTCGCCGCCGACATGTCCGACGACTATAGGGTCGTCCCCACGACCACGGGCCAAAGTTGGCCAGCCGCCGACATATCCGACGACTATAGGGTCGTCCCCACGACCACGGGCCAATGTTGGCCAGCCGCTGACTTGTCCGACGACTTAGGGTCGTCCCCACGACCGCGGGGCTAGATTGGCTCGCCGCCGACTTGTCCGACGACTGTAGGGTCGTCCCCACGACTCCGTGCCAAAGTTGGCAAGCTGCCGACTTGTCCGACGACTATAGGGTCGTCCCCACGACCCCGGGAATAGATTAGCCCGCCACCGTCATTTCCGACGACAATAGGGTCGTCCCCACGACCACGGGTCAAAGTTGGCCAGCCGCCGACATATCTGACGACTATAGGGTCGTCCCCACGACCACGGGCCAAAGTTGGCCAGCCGCCATCATATCCGACGACTATAGGGTCGTCCCCACGACCACGGGCCAATGTTGGCCAGCCGCTGACTTGTCCGACGACTTAGGGTCGTCCCCACGACCGCGGGGCTAGATTGGCTCGCCACCGTCATGTCTGACGACTATAGGGTCGTCCCCACGACCACGGGCCAAAGTTGGCCAGCCGCCGACTTGTCCGACGACTATAGGGTCGTCCCCACGACCACGGGCCAAAGTTGGCCAGCCGGCGACATGTCCGACGACTATAGGGTCGTCCATACGACCCCGGGACTAGGTTGGCCCGCCGCAGACTTCTCCGACGACTATAGGGTCGTCCCCACGACCCCCGGACTAGGTTGGCTCGCCGCCGACTTGTCCGACGAGTATAGGGTCGTCCCCACGACCCCGGGACTAGGTTGCCCCGCCGCCGACTTGTCCGACGACTATAGGGTCGTCCCCACGACCCCGGGCCAAAGTTGGCAAGCCGCCGACATGTCCGACGACTATAGGGTCGTCCCCACGACCCCCGGACTAGGTTGGCCGGCCGCCGACTTGTCCGACGACTATAGGGTCGTCCCCACGACCGCCCCACTAGGTGGGCTCGCCGCCGACTTGTCCGACGACTATAGGGTCGTTCCCACGACCCCGGGCCAACGTTGGCAAGCTGCCGACTTATCCGACGACTATAGGGTCGTCCCCACGACCCCGGGACTAGGTAGGCCCGCCGCCGACTTGTCCGACCACTATAGGGTCGTCCCCACGACCCCGGGACTATATTGGCCCGCCACCGTTATGTCCGACGACTATAGGGTCGTCCCCACGACCACGGGCCAAAGTTGGCCAGCCGGCGACATGTCCGACGACTATAGGGTCATCCCCACGACCCCGGGACTAGGTTGGCCCGCCGGCGACTTGTCCGACGACTATAGAGTCGTCACCACGACCTCGGGTCAATTTTGGCTCGCCGCCGACATGTCCGACGACTATAGGGCCGTCCCCACGACCCCTGGGCCAATGTTGGACAGCCACCGACATTTCCGACGACTATAGGGTCGTCCCCACGACCACGGGCCAAAGTTGGCCAGCCGCCGACATGTCCGACGACTATAGGGTCGTCCCCACGACCCGGGACTAGACTGGCCCGCCACCGTCATGTCCGACGACTATAGTGTCGTCCCCACGACCCCCGGACTAGGTTGGCCGGCCGCCGACTTGTCCGACGACTATAGGGTCGTCCCCACGACCCCTGGGCCAAAGTTGGACAGCCACCGACATTTCCGACGACTATAGGGTCGTTCCCACGACCCCGGGCCAAAGTTGGCAAGCTGCCGACTTATCCGACGACTATAGGGTCGTCCCCACGACCCCGGGCCAAAGTTGGCAAGCCGCCGAAATGTCCGACGACTGTTGGGTCGTCCCCACGACCCAGGGACTAGATTGGCCCGCCACCGTCAAATCCGACGGCTATAGGGTCGTCCCCACGACCACGGGCTAAAGGTGGCCAATCCCCGACATGTCCGACGACTGTAGGGTCGTACCTACGACCTCGGGACTCGATTGCCCCGGCACCGTCATGTCCAACGACTATCGGATCGTCCCCACGACCACGGGCCAAAGTTGGCCAGCCGCCGACATGTCCGACGACTATTGGATCGTTCCCACGACCACGGGCCAAAGTTGGCCAGCCGCCGACATGTCCGACGACTATAGGGTCGTCCCCACGACCCCGGGACTAGGTTGGCCAGCCGCCGACATGTCCGACGACTATAGGGTCGACCCGACGACCCCGGGCCAATTCTGGCCAATCGCCAACATTTCCGACGACTATAGGGTCGTCCCTACGACCCCGGGACTAGATTGGCCCGCCACCGTCAAGTCCGACGAACTCGGGACTAGGTTGGCCAGCCGCCGACATGTCCGACGACTATAGGGTCGCCCCCACGACGTCGGGCCAATTTTGGCCAGCCGCCGACATGTCCGACGACTATAGGGTCGTCCCCACGACCCCGGGCCAAAGATGGCAAGCCGCCGAAATGTCCGACGACTGTAGGGTCGTCCCCACGACCCCGGGAATAGATTGGCCGGCCACCGTCAAGTCCGACGACTATAGGGTCGTCCCCACGACCTCGGGACTAGATTGGCCCGCCAACGTCAAGTCCGACGACTATAGGGTCGTCCCCACGACCCCGGGCCAAAGTTGGCAAGCCGCCGAAATGTCCGACGACTGTAGGGTCGTCCCCACGACCCCCGGACTAGATTGGCCCGCCACCGTCATGTCCAACGACTATTGGATCGTCCCCACGACCACGGGCCAAAGTTGGCCAGCCGCCGACATGTCCGACGACTGTAGGGTCGTCCCCACAACCCCGGGACTAGATTGGCCCGCCACCGTCATGTCCAACGACTATTGGATCGTCCCCACGACCACGGGCCAAAGTTGGCCAGCCGCCGACATGTCCGACGACTATAGGGTCGTCCCCACGACCCGGGACTAGACTGGCCCGCCACCGTCATGTCCGACGACTATAGTGTCGTCCCCACGACCCCCGGACTAGGTTGACCGGCCGCCGACTTGTCCGACGACTATAGGGACGTCCCCACGACCCCCCCGAATAGGTGGGCTCGCCGCCGACATGTCTGACGACTATAGGGTCGTCCCCACGACCACGGGCCAAAGTTGGCCAGCCGCCGACATATCCGACGACTATAGGGTCGTCCCCACGACCATGGGCCAATGTTGGCCAGCCGCTGACTTGTCCGACGACTTAGGGTCGTCCCCACGACCGCGGGGCTAGATTGGCTCGCCGCCGACTTGTCCGACGACTGTAGGGTCGTCCCCACGACTCCGTGCCAAAGTTGGCAAGCTGCCGACTTGTCCGACGACTATAGGGTCGTCCCCACGACCCCGGGACTAGATTGGCCCGCCACCGTCAAGTCCAACGACTATAGGGTCGTCCCCACGACCCCGGGCCAAAGTTGGCAAGCCGCCGAAATGTCCGACGACTGTAGGGTCGTCCCCAAGACCCCCGGACTAGATTGGCCCGCCACCGTCATGTCCAACGACTATCGGATCGTCCCCACGACCACGGGCCAAAGTTGGCAAGCCGCCGAAATGTCCGACGACTATAGGGTCGTCCCCACGACCCCGGGACTAGGTTGGCCAGCCCCCGACATGTCCGACGACTACAGGGTCGTCCCGACGACCCCAGGCCAATGTTGGCCAATCGCCAACATGTCCGACGACTATAGGGTCGTCCCGACGACCCCGGGCCAATGTTGGCCAATCGCCGACATGTCCGACGACTATAGGGTCGTCCCTACGACCCCGGGCCAAAGTTGGCAAGCCGCCGAAATGTCCGACGACTATAGGGTCGTCCCCACGACCGCGGGCCAAAGATGTCCAGCCGCCGTCTTGTCCGACGACTATAGGGTCGTACCCACGACCCCGGGAATAGATTGGCCCGCCACCGTCATGTCCAACGACTATAGGGTCGTACCCACGACCCCGGGACTAGGCTGACAAGCCGCCAACATGTCCGACGACTATAGAGTCGTCCCCACGACCACGGGCCAAAGTTGGCCAGCCGCCGACATGTCCGACGACTATTGGATCGTCCCCACGACCACGGGCCAAAGTTGGCCAGCCGCCGACATGTCCGACGAATATCGGATCGTCCCCACGACCACGGGCCAAAGTTGGCCAGCCGCCGACATGTCAGACGACTATTGGATCGTCCCCACGGCCACGGGCCAAAGTTGGCCCGCCGCCGCCTTGTCCGACGACTATAGGGTCGTCCCCACGACCACGGGACTAGATTGGCCCGCCACCGCCATGTCCGACGACAATAGGGTCGTCCCCACGACCCCGGGACTAGGTTGGCCAGCCGCCGACATGTCCGACGACTATCGGATCGTCCCCACGACCACGGGCCAAAGTTGGCCAGCCGCCCACATGTCCGACGACTATTGGATCGCCCCCACGACCACGGGCCAAAGTTGGCCAGCCGCCGACATGTCCGACGACTATCGGATCGTCCCCACGACCACGGGCCAAAGTTGGCCAGCCGCCCACATGTCCGACGACTTTTGGATCGCCCCCACGACCACGGGCCAAAGTTGGCCAGCCGCCGACATGTCCGACGACTATAGGGTCGTCCCCACGACCACGGGACTAGATTGGCCCGCCACCGCCATGTCCGACGACAATAGGGTCGTCCCCACGACCCCGGGACTAGGTTGGCCAGCCGCCGACATGTCCGACGACTATCGGATCGTCCCCACGACCACGGGCCAAAGTTGGCCAGCCGCCCACATGTCCGACGACTATTGGATCGCCCCCACGACCACGGGCCAAAGTTGGCCAGCCGCCGACATGTCCGACGACTATCGGATCGTCCCCACGACCACGGGCCAAAGTTGGCCAGCCGCCGACATGTCCGACGACTATTGGATCGTCCCCACGACCACGGGCCAAAGTTGGCCAGCCGCCGACATGTCCGACGACTATAGGGTCGTCCCCACGACACCGGGCCAAAGTTGGCAAGCCGCCGAAATGTCCGACGACTGTAGGGTCGTCCCACGACCCCGGGACTAGATTGGCCCGCCACCGTCAAGTCCGACGACTATAGGGTCGTCCCCACGACCTCGGGACTAGGTTGGCCAACCACCGACATGTCCGACGACTATAGGGTCGTCCCCACGACCCCGGGCCAATGTTGGCCAATCGCCGACATGTCCGACGACTATAGGGTTGTCCCCACGACCCCGGGCCAAAGTTGGCAAGCCGCCGAAATGTCCGACGACTGTTGGGTCGTCCCCAAGACCCAGGGACTAGATTGGCCCGCCACCGTCAAATCCGACGGCTATAGGGTCGTCCCCACGACCACGGGCTAAAGGTGGCCAATCCCCGACATGTCCGACGACTATAGGGTCGTACCTACGACCCCGGGACTCGATTGCCCCGGCACCGTCATGTCCAACGACTATCGGATCGTCCCCACGACCACGGGCCAAAGTTGGCCAGCCGCCGACATGTCCGACGACTATTGGATCGCCCCCACGACCACGGGCCAAAGTTGGCCAGCCGCCGACATGTCCGACGACTATAGGGTCGTACCTACGACCCCGGGTCTAGGTTGGCCAGCCGCCGACATGTTCGACGACTATAGAGGCGTCCCCACTACACCGGGCCAAAGTTGGTCAGCCGCTGACATGCCCAACGACTATAGGGTCGTCCCCACGACCACGGGCCAAAGTTGGCCAGCCGCCGACATCTCCGACGACAATAGGGTCGTCCCCACGACCCCGGGTCTAGGTTGGCCAGCCGCCGACATGTCCGACGACTATAGAGTCGTCCCCACGACACCGGGCCAAAGTTGGCCAGCCGCTGACATGTCCAACGACTATAGGGTCGTCCCCACGACCACGGGCCAAAGTTGGCCAGCCGCCGACATGTCCGACGACTATTGGATCGTTCCCACGACCACGGGCCAAAGTTGGCCAGCCGCCGACATGTCCGACGACTATAGGGTCGTCCCCACGACCCCGGGACTAGGTTGGCCAGCCGCCGACATGTCCGACGACTATAGGGTCGACCCGACGACCCCGGGCCAATGTTGGCCAATCGCCAACATGTCCGACGACTATAGGGTCGTCCCTACGACCCCGGGACTAGATTGGCCCGCCACCGTCAAGTCCGACGACCTCGGGACTAGGTTGGCCAGCCGCCGACATGTCCGACGACTATAGGGTCGCCCCCACGACGTCGGGCCAATTTTGGCCAGCCGCCGACATGTCCGACGACTATAGGGTCGTCCCCACGACCCCGGGCCAAAGATGGCAAGCCGCCGAAATGTCCGACGACTGTAGGGTCGTCCCCACGACCCCGGGAATAGATTGGCCGGCCACCGTCAAGTCCGACGACTATAGGGTCGTCCCCACGACCCCGGGACTAGATTGGTCCGCCACCGTCATGTCCGACGACTATAGGGTCGTCCCCACGACCCCGGGCCAAAGTTGGCAAGCCGCCGAAATGTCCGACGACTGTAGGGTCGTCCCCACGACCCCGGGACTAGATTGGCCCGCCACCGTCAAGTCCGACGACCTCGGGACTAGGTTGGCCAGCCGCCGACATGTCCGACGACTATAGAGTCGTCCCCACGACACCGGGCCAAAGTTGGACCGCCGCCGACATGTCCGACTACTATAGGGTCGTCCCCACGACACCGGGCCAAAATTGGACCGCCGCCGACATGTCCGACTACTATAGGGTCGTCCCCACGACCTCGGGTCTAGATTGGCCCGCTACCGTCATGTCCGAAGACTATAGGGTCGTCCCCACGACCACGGGACTAGATTGGCCCGCCACCGCCAAGTCCGACGACAATAGGGTCGTCCCCACGACCACGCGCCAAAGTTGGCCAGCCGCCGACATGTCCGACGACAATCGGATCGTCCCCACGACCACGGGCCAAAGTTGGCCAGCCGCCGACATGTCAGACGACTATTGGATCGTCCCCACGGCCACGGGCCAAAGTTGGCCCGCCGCCGCCTTGTCCGACGACTATAGGGTCGTCCCCACGACCCCGGGACTAGATTGGCCCGCCACCGTCAAGTCCGACGACCTCGGGACTAGGTTGGCCAGCCGCCGACATGTCCGACGACTATAGGGTCGCCCCCACGACCTCGGGCCAATTTTGGGCAGCCGCCGACATGTCCGACGACTATAGGGTCGCCCCCACGACCCCGGGCCAAAGTTGGCAAGCCGCCGAAATGTCCGACGACTGTAGGGTCGTCCCCAAGACCCCCGGACTAGATTGGCCCGCCACCGTCATGTCCAACGACTATCGGATCGTCCCCACGACCACGGGCCAAAGTTGGCAAGCCGCCGAAATGTCCGACGACTATAGGGTCGTCCCCACGACCCCGGGACTAGGTTGGCCAGCCCCCGACATGTCCGACGACTACAGGGTCGTCCCGACGACCCCAGGCCAATGTTGGCCAATCGCCAACATGTCCGACGACTATAGGGTCGTCCCGACGACCCCGGGCCAATGTTGGCCAATCGCCGACATGTCCGACGACTATAGGGTCGTCCCTACGACCCCGGGCCAAAGTTGGCAAGCCGCCGAAATGTCCGACGACTATAGGGTCGTCCCCACGACCGCGGGCCAAAGATGTCCAGCCGCCGTCTTGTCCGACGACTATAGGGTCGTACCCACGACCCCGGGACTAGATTGGCCCGCCACCGTCATGTCCAACGACTATAGGGTCGTCCCCACGACCCCGGGACTAGGTTGACAAGCCGCCGAAATGTCCGACGACTATAGGGTCGTCCGCACGACCGCGAGCCAAGGATGTCCAGCCGCCATCTTGTCCGACGACTATAGGGTCGTCCCCACGACCCCGGGACTAGATTGGCCCGCCACCGTCATGTCCGACGACTATAGGGTCGTCCCCACGACCGCGGGCCAAAGATGTCCAGCCGCCGTCTTGTCCGACGACTATAGGGTCGTACCCACGACCCCGGGACTAGATTGGCCCGCCACCGTCATGTCCAACGACTATAGGGTCGTACCCACGACCCCGGGACTAGGCTGACAAGCCGCCAACATGTCCGACGACTATAGAGTCGTCCCCACGACCACGGGACAAAGTTGGCCAGCCGCCGACATGTCCGACGACTATTGGATCGTCCCCACGACCACGGGCCAAAGTTGGCCAGCCGCCGACATGTCCGACGAATATCGGATCGTCCCCACGACCACGGGCCAAAGTTGGCCAGCCGCCGACATGTCAGACGACTATTGGATCGTCCCCACGGCCACGGGCCAAAGTTGGCCCGCCGCCGCCTTGTCCGACGACTATAGGGTCGTCCCCACGACCACGGGACTAGATTGGCCCGCCACCGCCATGTCCGACGACAATAGGGTCGTCCCCACGACCCCGGGACTAGGTTGGCCAGCCGCCGACATGTCCGACGACTATCGGATCGTCCCCACGACCACGGGCCAAAGTTGGCCAGCCGCCCACATGTCCGACGACTATTGGATCGCCCCCACGACCACGGGCCAAAGTTGGCCAGCCGCCGACATGTCCGACGACTATCGGATCGTCCCCACGACCACGGGCCAAAGTTGGCCAGCCGCCGACATGTCCGACGACTATTGGATCGTCCCCACGACCACGGGCCAAAGTTGGCCAGCCGCCGACATGTCCGACGACTATAGGGTCGTCCCCACGACACCGGGCCAAAGTTGGCAAGCCGCCGAAATGTCCGACGACTGTAGGGTCGTCCCACGACCCCGGGACTAGATTGGCCCGCCACCGTCAAGTCCGACGACTATAGGGTCGTCCCCACGACCTCGGGACTAGGTTGGCCAACCACCGACATGTCCGACGACTATAGGGTCGTCCCCACGACCCCGGGCCAATGTTGGCCAATCGCCGACATGTCCGACGACTATAGGGTTGTCCCCACGACCCCGGGCCAAAGTTGGCAAGCCGCCGAAATGTCCGACGACTGTTGGGTCGTCCCCACGACCCAGGGACTAGATTGGCCCGCCACCGTCAAATCCGACGGCTATAGGGTCGTCCCCACGACCACGGGCTAAAGGTGGCCAATCCCCGACATGTCCGACGACTATAGGGTCGTACCTACGACCCCGGGACTCGATTGCCCCGGCACCGTCATGTCCGACGACTATTGGATCGTTCCCACGACCACGGGCCAAAGTTGGCCAGCCGCCGACATGTCCGACGACTATAGGGTCGTCCCCACGACCCCGGGACTAGGTTGGCCAGCCGCCGACATGTCCGACGACTATAGGGTCGACCCGACGACCCCGGGCCAATGTTGGCCAATCGCCAACATGTCCGACGACTATAGGGTCGTCCCTACGACCCCGGGACTAGATTGGCCCGCCACCGTCAAGTCCGACGACCTCGGGACTAGGTTGGCCAGCCGCCGACATGTCCGACGACTATAGGGTCGCCCCCACGACGTCGGGCCAATTTTGGCCAGCCGCCGACATGTCCGACGACTATAGGGTCGTCCCCACGACCCCGGGCCAAAGATGGCAAGCCGCCGAAATGTCCGACGACTGTAGGGTCGTCCCCACGACCCCGGGAATAGATTGGCCGGCCACCGTCAAGTCCGACGACTATAGGGTCGTCCCCACGACCCCGGGACTAGATTGGTCCGCCACCGTCATGTCCGACGACTATAGGGTCGTCCCCACGACCCCGGGCCAAAGTTGGCAAGCCGCCGAAATGTCCGACGACTGTAGGGTCGTCCCCACGACCCCGGGACTAGATTGGCCCGCCACCGTCAAGTCCGACGACCTCGGGACTAGGTTGGCCAGCCGCCGACATGTCCGACGACTATAGGGTCGCCCCCACGACGTCGGGCCAATTTTGGCCAGCCGCCGACATGTCCGACGACTATAGGGTCGTCCCCACGACCCCGGGCCAAAGATGGCAAGCCGCCGAAATGTCCGACGACTGTAGGGTCGTCCCCACGACCCCGGGAATAGATTGGCCGGCCACCGTCAAGTCCGACGACTATAGGGTCGTCCCCACGACCCCGGGACTAGATTGGTCCGCCACCGTCATGTCCGACGACTATAGGGTCGTCCCCACGACCCCGGGCCAAAGTTGGCAAGCCGCCGAAATGTCCGACGACTGTAGGGTCGTCCCCACGACCCCGGGACTAGATTGGCCCGCCACCGTCAAGTCCGACGACCTCGGGACTAGGTTGGCCAGCCGCCGACATGTCCGACGACTATAGAGTCGTCCCCACGACACCGGGCCAAAGTTGGACCGCCGCCGACATGTCCGACTACTATAGGGTCGTCCCCACGACCACGGGCTAAAGGTGGCCAATCCCCGACATGTCCGACGACTATAGGGTCGTACCTACGACCCCGGGACTCGATTGCCCCGGCACCGTCATGTCCAACGACTATCGGATCGTCCCCACGACCACGGGCCAAAGTTGGCCAGCCGCCGACATGTCCGACGACTATTGGATCGCCCCCACGACCACGGGCCAAAGTTGGCCAGCCGCCGACATGTCCGACGACTATAGGGTCGTACCTACGACCCCGGGTCTAGGTTGGCCAGCCGCCGACATGTTCGACGACTATAGAGGCGTCCCCACTACACCGGGCCAAAGTTGGTCAGCCGCTGACATGCCCAACGACTATAGGGTCGTCCCCACGACCACGGGCCAAAGTTGGCCAGCCGCCGACATCTCCGACGACAATAGGGTCGTCCCCACGACCCCGGGTCTAGGTTGGCCAGCCGCCGACATGTCCGACGACTATAGAGTCGTCCCCACGACACCGGGCCAAAGTTGGCCAGCCGCTGACATGTCCAACGACTATAGGGTCGTCCCCACGACCACGGGCCAAAGTTGGCCAGCCGCCGACATGTCCGACGACTATTGGATCGTTCCCACGACCACGGGCCAAAGTTGGCCAGCCGCCGACATGTCCGACGACTATAGGGTCGTCCCCACGACCCCGGGACTAGGTTGGCCAGCCGCCGACATGTCCGACGACTATAGGGTCGACCCGACGACCCCGGGCCAATGTTGGCCAATCGCCAACATGTCCGACGACTATAGGGTCGTCCCTACGACCCCGGGACTAGATTGGCCCGCCACCGTCAAGTCCGACGACCTCGGGACTAGGTTGGCCAGCCGCCGACATGTCCGACGACTATAGGGTCGCCCCCACGACGTCGGGCCAATTTTGGCCAGCCGCCGACATGTCCGACGACTATAGGGTCGTCCCCACGACCCCGGGCCAAAGATGGCAAGCCGCCGAAATGTCCGACGACTGTAGGGTCGTCCCCACGACCCCGGGAATAGATTGGCCGGCCACCGTCAAGTCCGACGACTATAGGGTCGTCCCCACGACCCCGGGACTAGATTGGTCCGCCACCGTCATGTCCGACGACTATAGGGTCGTCCCCACGACCCCGGGCCAAAGTTGGCAAGCCGCCGAAATGTCCGACGACTGTAGGGTCGTCCCCACGACCCCGGGACTAGATTGGCCCGCCACCGTCAAGTCCGACGACCTCGGGACTAGGTTGGCCAGCCGCCGACATGTCCGACGACTATAGAGTCGTCCCCACGACACCGGGCCAAAGTTGGACCGCCGCCGACATGTCCGACTACTATAGGGTCGTCCCCACGACACCGGGCCAAAATTGGACCGCCGCCGACATGTCCGACTACTATAGGGTCGTCCCCACGACCTCGGGTCTAGATTGGCCCGCTACCGTCATGTCCGAAGACTATAGGGTCGTCCCCACGACCACGGGACTAGATTGGCCCGCCACCGCCAAGTCCGACGACAATAGGGTCGTCCCCACGACCACGCGCCAAAGTTGGCCAGCCGCCGACATGTCCGACGACAATCGGATCGTCCCCACGACCACGGGCCAAAGTTGGCCAGCCGCCGACATGTCAGACGACTATTGGATCGTCCCCACGGCCACGGGCCAAAGTTGGCCCGCCGCCGCCTTGTCCGACGACTATAGGGTCGTCCCCACGACCCCGGGACTAGATTGGCCCGCCACCGTCAAGTCCGACGACCTCGGGACTAGGTTGGCCAGCCGCCGACATGTCCGACGACTATAGGGTCGCCCCCACGACCTCGGGCCAATTTTGGGCAGCCGCCGACATGTCCGACGACTATAGGGTCGCCCCCACGACCCCGGGCCAAAGTTGGCAAGCCGCCGAAATGTCCGACGACTGTAGGGTCGTCCCCAAGACCCCCGGACTAGATTGGCCCGCCACCGTCATGTCCAACGACTATCGGATCGTCCCCACGACCACGGGCCAAAGTTGGCAAGCCGCCGAAATGTCCGACGACTATAGGGTCGTCCCCACGACCCCGGGACTAGGTTGGCCAGCCCCCGACATGTCCGACGACTACAGGGTCGTCCCGACGACCCCAGGCCAATGTTGGCCAATCGCCAACATGTCCGACGACTATAGGGTCGTCCCGACGACCCCGGGCCAATGTTGGCCAATCGCCGACATGTCCGACGACTATAGGGTCGTCCCTACGACCCCGGGCCAAAGTTGGCAAGCCGCCGAAATGTCCGACGACTATAGGGTCGTCCCCACGACCGCGGGCCAAAGATGTCCAGCCGCCGTCTTGTCCGACGACTATAGGGTCGTACCCACGACCCCGGGACTAGATTGGCCCGCCACCGTCATGTCCAACGACTATAGGGTCGTCCCCACGACCCCGGGACTAGGTTGACAAGCCGCCGAAATGTCCGACGACTATAGGGTCGTCCGCACGACCGCGAGCCAAGGATGTCCAGCCGCCATCTTGTCCGACGACTATAGGGTCGTCCCCACGACCCCGGGACTAGATTGGCCCGCCACCGTCATGTCCGACGACTATAGGGTCGTCCCCACGACCGCGGGCCAAAGATGTCCAGCCGCCGTCTTGTCCGACGACTATAGGGTCGTACCCACGACCCCGGGACTAGATTGGCCCGCCACCGTCATGTCCAACGACTATAGGGTCGTACCCACGACCCCGGGACTAGGCTGACAAGCCGCCAACATGTCCGACGACTATAGAGTCGTCCCCACGACCACGGGACAAAGTTGGCCAGCCGCCGACATGTCCGACGACTATTGGATCGTCCCCACGACCACGGGCCAAAGTTGGCCAGCCGCCGACATGTCCGACGAATATCGGATCGTCCCCACGACCACGGGCCAAAGTTGGCCAGCCGCCGACATGTCAGACGACTATTGGATCGTCCCCACGGCCACGGGCCAAAGTTGGCCCGCCGCCGCCTTGTCCGACGACTATAGGGTCGTCCCCACGACCACGGGACTAGATTGGCCCGCCACCGCCATGTCCGACGACAATAGGGTCGTCCCCACGACCCCGGGACTAGGTTGGCCAGCCGCCGACATGTCCGACGACTATCGGATCGTCCCCACGACCACGGGCCAAAGTTGGCCAGCCGCCCACATGTCCGACGACTATTGGATCGCCCCCACGACCACGGGCCAAAGTTGGCCAGCCGCCGACATGTCCGACGACTATCGGATCGTCCCCACGACCACGGGCCAAAGTTGGCCAGCCGCCGACATGTCCGACGACTATTGGATCGTCCCCACGACCACGGGCCAAAGTTGGCCAGCCGCCGACATGTCCGACGACTATAGGGTCGTCCCCACGACACCGGGCCAAAGTTGGCAAGCCGCCGAAATGTCCGACGACTGTAGGGTCGTCCCACGACCCCGGGACTAGATTGGCCCGCCACCGTCAAGTCCGACGACTATAGGGTCGTCCCCACGACCTCGGGACTAGGTTGGCCAACCACCGACATGTCCGACGACTATAGGGTCGTCCCCACGACCCCGGGCCAATGTTGGCCAATCGCCGACATGTCCGACGACTATAGGGTTGTCCCCACGACCCCGGGCCAAAGTTGGCAAGCCGCCGAAATGTCCGACGACTGTTGGGTCGTCCCCACGACCCAGGGACTAGATTGGCCCGCCACCGTCAAATCCGACGGCTATAGGGTCGTCCCCACGACCACGGGCTAAAGGTGGCCAATCCCCGACATGTCCGACGACTATAGGGTCGTACCTACGACCCCGGGACTCGATTGCCCCGGCACCGTCATGTCCGACGACTATTGGATCGTTCCCAC
Source organism: Andrena praecox (assembly GCA_963932275.1). NCBI lineage: Eukaryota > Metazoa > Arthropoda > Insecta > Hymenoptera > Andrenidae > Andrena > Andrena praecox. Next base: position 59,351 of record CAWVQO010000635.1, on the reverse strand, counting down.
GACCACGGGCCAAAGTTGGCCAGCCGCCGACATGTCCGACGACTATAGGGTCGTCCCCACGACCCCGGGACTAGGTTGGCCAGCCGCCGACATGTCCGACGACTATAGGGTCGACCCGACGACCCCGGGCCAATGTTGGCCAATCGCCAACATGTCCGACGACTATAGGGTCGTCCCTACGACCCCGGGACTAGATTGGCCCGCCACCGTCAAGTCCGACGACCTCGGGACTAGGTTGGCCAGCCGCCGACATGTCCGACGACTATAGGGTCGCCCCCACGACGTCGGGCCAATTTTGGCCAGCCGCCGACATGTCCGACGACTATAGGGTCGTCCCCACGACCCCGGGCCAAAGATGGCAAGCCGCCGAAATGTCCGACGACTGTAGGGTCGTCCCCACGACCCCGGGAATAGATTGGCCGGCCACCGTCAAGTCCGACGACTATAGGGTCGTCCCCACGACCCCGGGACTAGATTGGTCCGCCACCGTCATGTCCGACGACTATAGGGTCGTCCCCACGACCCCGGGCCAAAGTTGGCAAGCCGCCGAAATGTCCGACGACTGTAGGGTCGTCCCCACGACCCCGGGACTAGATTGGCCCGCCACCGTCAAGTCCGACGACCTCGGGACTAGGTTGGCCAGCCGCCGACATGTCCGACGACTATAGGGTCGCCCCCACGACGTCGGGCCAATTTTGGCCAGCCGCCGACATGTCCGACGACTATAGGGTCGTCCCCACGACCCCGGGCCAAAGATGGCAAGCCGCCGAAATGTCCGACGACTGTAGGGTCGTCCCCACGACCCCGGGAATAGATTGGCCGGCCACCGTCAAGTCCGACGACTATAGGGTCGTCCCCACGACCCCGGGACTAGATTGGTCCGCCACCGTCATGTCCGACGACTATAGGGTCGTCCCCACGACCCCGGGCCAAAGTTGGCAAGCCGCCGAAATGTCCGACGACTGTAGGGTCGTCCCCACGACCCCGGGACTAGATTGGCCCGCCACCGTCAAGTCCGACGACCTCGGGACTAGGTTGGCCAGCCGCCGACATGTCCGACGACTATAGAGTCGTCCCCACGACACCGGGCCAAAGTTGGACCGCCGCCGACATGTCCGACTACTATAGGGTCGTCCCCACGACACCGGGCCAAAATTGGACCGCCGCCGACATGTCCGACTACTATAGGGTCGTCCCCACGACCTCGGGTCTAGATTGGCCCGCTACCGTCATGTCCGAAGACTATAGGGTCGTCCCCACGACCACGGGACTAGATTGGCCCGCCACCGCCAAGTCCGACGACAATAGGGTCGTCCCCACGACCACGCGCCAAAGTTGGCCAGCCGCCGACATGTCCGACGACAATCGGATCGTCCCCACGACCACGGGCCAAAGTTGGCCAGCCGCCGACATGTCAGACGACTATTGGATCGTCCCCACGGCCACGGGCCAAAGTTGGCCCGCCGCCGCCTTGTCCGACGACTATAGGGTCGTCCCCACGACCCCGGGACTAGATTGGCCCGCCACCGTCAAGTCCGACGACCTCGGGACTAGGTTGGCCAGCCGCCGACATGTCCGACGACTATAGGGTCGCCCCCACGACCTCGGGCCAATTTTGGGCAGCCGCCGACATGTCCGACGACTATAGGGTCGCCCCCACGACCCCGGGCCAAAGTTGGCAAGCCGCCGAAATGTCCGACGACTGTAGGGTCGTCCCCAAGACCCCCGGACTAGATTGGCCCGCCACCGTCATGTCCAACGACTATCGGATCGTCCCCACGACCACGGGCCAAAGTTGGCAAGCCGCCGAAATGTCCGACGACTATAGGGTCGTCCCCACGACCCCGGGACTAGGTTGGCCAGCCCCCGACATGTCCGACGACTACAGGGTCGTCCCGACGACCCCAGGCCAATGTTGGCCAATCGCCAACATGTCCGACGACTATAGGGTCGTCCCGACGACCCCGGGCCAATGTTGGCCAATCGCCGACATGTCCGACGACTATAGGGTCGTCCCTACGACCCCGGGCCAAAGTTGGCAAGCCGCCGAAATGTCCGACGACTATAGGGTCGTCCCCACGACCGCGGGCCAAAGATGTCCAGCCGCCGTCTTGTCCGACGACTATAGGGTCGTACCCACGACCCCGGGACTAGATTGGCCCGCCACCGTCATGTCCAACGACTATAGGGTCGTCCCCACGACCCCGGGACTAGGTTGACAAGCCGCCGAAATGTCCGACGACTATAGGGTCGTCCGCACGACCGCGAGCCAAGGATGTCCAGCCGCCGTCTTGTCCGACGACTATAGGGTCGTCCCCACGACCCCGGGACTAGATTGGCCCGCCACCGTCATGTCCGACGACTATAGGGTCGTCCCCACGACCGCGGGCCAAAGATGTCCAGCCGCCGTCTTGTCCGACGACTATAGGGTCGTACCCACGACCCCGGGACTAGATTGGCCCGCCACCGTCATGTCCAACGACTATAGGGTCGTACCCACGACCCCGGGACTAGGCTGACAAGCCGCCAACATGTCCGACGACTATAGAGTCGTCCCCACGACCACGGGACAAAGTTGGCCAGCCGCCGACATGTCCGACGACTATTGGATCGTCCCCACGACCACGGGCCAAAGTTGGCCAGCCGCCGACATGTCCGACGAATATCGGATCGTCCCCACGACCACGGGCCAAAGTTGGCCAGCCGCCGACATGTCAGACGACTATTGGATCGTCCCCACGGCCACGGGCCAAAGTTGGCCCGCCGCCGCCTTGTCCGACGACTATAGGGTCGTCCCCACGACCACGGGACTAGATTGGCCCGCCACCGCCATGTCCGACGACAATAGGGTCGTCCCCACGACCCCGGGACTAGGTTGGCCAGCCGCCGACATGTCCGACGACTATCGGATCGTCCCCACGACCACGGGCCAAAGTTGGCCAGCCGCCCACATGTCCGACGACTATTGGATCGCCCCCACGACCACGGGCCAAAGTTGGCCAGCCGCCGACATGTCCGACGACTATCGGATCGTCCCCACGACCACGGGCCAAAGTTGGCCAGCCGCCGACATGTCCGACGACTATTGGATCGTCCCCACGACCACGGGCCAAAGTTGGCCAGCCGCCGACATGTCCGACGACTATAGGGTCGTCCCCACGACACCGGGCCAAAGTTGGCAAGCCGCCGAAATGTCCGACGACTGTAGGGTCGTCCCACGACCCCGGGACTAGATTGGCCCGCCACCGTCAAGTCCGACGACTATAGGGTCGTCCCCACGACCTCGGGACTAGGTTGGCCAACCACCGACATGTCCGACGACTATAGGGTCGTCCCCACGACCCCGGGCCAATGTTGGCCAATCGCCGACATGTCCGACGACTATAGGGTTGTCCCCACGACCCCGGGCCAAAGTTGGCAAGCCGCCGAAATGTCCGACGACTGTTGGGTCGTCCCCACGACCCAGGGACTAGATTGGCCCGCCACCGTCAAATCCGACGGCTATAGGGTCGTCCCCACGACCACGGGCTAAAGGTGGCCAATCCCCGACATGTCCGACGACTATAGGGTCGTACCTACGACCCCGGGACTCGATTGCCCCGGCACCGTCATGTCCGACGACTATTGGATCGTTCCCACGACCACGGGCCAAAGTTGGCCAGCCGCCGACATGTCCGACGACTATAGGGTCGTCCCCACGACCCCGGGACTAGGTTGGCCAGCCGCCGACATGTCCGACGACTATAGGGTCGACCCGACGACCCCGGGCCAATGTTGGCCAATCGCCAACATGTCCGACGACTATAGGGTCGTCCCTACGACCCCGGGACTAGATTGGCCCGCCACCGTCAAGTCCGACGACCTCGGGACTAGGTTGGCCAGCCGCCGACATGTCCGACGACTATAGAGTCGTCCCCACGACACCGGGCCAAAGTTGGACCGCCGCCGACATGTCCGACTACTATAGGGTCGTCCCCACGACACCGGGCCAAAATTGGACCGCCGCCGACATGTCCGACTACTATAGGGTCGTCCCCACGACCTCGGGTCTAGATTGGCCGCTACCGTCATGTCCGAAGACTATAGGGTCGTCCCCACGACCACGGGACTAGATTGGCCCGCCACCGCCAAGTCCGACGACAATAGGGTCGTCCCCACGACCACGCGCCAAAGTTGGCCAGCCGCCGACATGTCCGACGACAATCGGATCGTCCCCACGACCACGGGCCAAAGTTGGCCAGCCGCCGACATGTCAGACGACTATTGGATCGTCCCCACGGCCACGGGCCAAAGTTGGCCCGCCGCCGCCTTGTCCGACGACTATAGGGTCGTCCCCACGACCACGGGACTAGATTGGCCCGCCACCGCCATGTCCGACGACAAGAGGGTCGTCCCCACGACCCCGGGACTAGGTTGGCCAGCCGCCGACATGTCCGACGACTATCGGATCGTCCCCACGACCACGGGCCAAAGTTGGCCAGCCGCCGACATGTCCGACGACTATCGGATCGTCCCCACGACCACGGGCCAAAGTTGGCCAGCCGCCCACATGTCCGACGACTATTGGATCGCCCCCACGACCACGGGCCAAAGTTGGCCAGCCGCCGAAATGTCCGACGACTGTAGGGTCGTCCCACGACCCCGGGACTAGATTGGCCCGCCACCGTCAAGTCCGACGACTATAGGGTCGTCCCCACGACCTCGGGACTAGGTTGGCCAACCACCGACATGTCCGACGACTATAGGGTCGTCCCCACGACCCCGGGCCAATGTTGGCCAATCGCCGACATGTCCGACGACTATAGGGTCGTCCCCACGACCCCGGGCCAAAGTTGGCAAGCCACCGAAATGTCCGACGACTGTTGGGTCGTCCCCACGACCCAGGGACTAGATTGGCCCGCCACCGTCAAATCCGACGGCTATAGGGTCGTCCCCACGACCACGGGCTAAAGGTGGCCAATCCCCGACATGTCCGACGACTATAGGGTCGTACCTACGACCCCGGGACTCGATTGCCCCGGCACCGTCATGTCCAACGACTATCGGATCGTCCCCACGACCACGGGCCAAAGTTGGCCAGCCGCCGACATGTCCGACGACTATTGGGTCGTCCACACGACCACGGGCCAAAGTTGGCCAGCCGCCGACATGTCCGACGACTATAGGGTCGTCCCCACGGCTCCGGGCCAATAATGGCCAATCGCCGACATGTCCGACGACTATGGGGTCGTACCTTCGACCCCGGGTCTAGGTTGGCCAGCCGCCGACATGTTCGACGACTATAGAGGCGTCCCCACTACACCGGGCCAAAGTTGGTCAGCCGCTGACATGCCCAACGACTATAGGGTCGTCCCCACGACCACGGGCCAAAGTTGGCCAGCCGCCGACATGTCCGACGACTATAGGGTCGTCCCCACGACCCCGGGACTAGGTTGGCCAGCCGCCGACATGTCCGACGACTATAGGGTCGACCCGACGACCCCGGGCCAATGTTGGTCAATCGCCAACATGTCCGACGACTATAGGGTCGTCCCTACGACCCCGGGACTAGTTTGGCCCGCCACCGTCAAGTCCGACGACCTCGAGACTAGGTTGGCCAGCCGCCGACATGTCCGACGACTATAGGGTCGCCCCCACGACGTCGGGCCAATTTTGGCCAGCCGCCGACATGTCCGACGACTATAGGGTCGTCCCCACGACCCCGGGCCAAAGATGGCAAGCCGCCGAAATGTCCGACGACTGTAGGGTCGTCCCCACGACCCCGGGAATAGATTGGCCGGCCACCGTCAAGTCCGACGACTATAGGGTCGTCCCCACGACCCCGGGACTAGATTGGTCCGCCACCGTCATGTCCGACGACTATAGGGTCGTCCCCACGACCCCGGGCCAAAGTTGGCAAGCCGCCGAAATGTCCGACGACTGTAGGGTCGTCCCCACGACCCCGGGACTAGATTGGCCCGCCACCGTCAAGTCCGACGACCTCGGGACTAGGTTGGCCAGCCGCCGACATGTCCGACGACTATAGAGTCGTCCCCACGACACCGGGCCAAAGTTGGACCGCCGCCGACATGTCCGACTACTATAGGGTCGCCCCACGACACCGGGCCAAAGTTGGACCGCCGCCGACATGTCCGACTACTATAGGGTCGTCCCCACGACCTCGGGTCTAGATTGGCCCGCTACCGTCATGTCCGAAGACTATAGGGTCGTCCCCACGACCACGGGACTAGATTGGCCCGCCACCGCCAAGTCCGACGACAATTGGGTCGTCCCCACGACCACGCGCCAAAGTTGGCCAGCCGCCGACATGTCCGACGACAATCGGATCGTCCCCACGACCACGCGCCAAAGTTGGCCAGCCGCCGACATGTCCGACGACTATAGGGTCGTCCCCACGACCCCGGGACTAGATTGGTCCGCCACCGTCATGTCCGACGACTATAGGGTCGTCCCCACGACACCGGGCCAAAGTTGGCAAGCCGCCGAAATGTCCGACGACTGTAGGGTCGACCCCACGACCCCGGGACTAGATTGGCCCGCCACCGTGAAGTCCGACGACTATAGGGTCGTCCCCATGACCTCGGGACTAGGTTGGCCAGCCGCCGACATGTCCGACGACTATAGGGTCGTCCCCACGACCCCGGGCCAATGTTGGCCAATCGCCGACATGTCCGACGACTATAGGGTCGTCCCTACGACCCCGGGCCAAAGTTGGCAAGCCGCCGAAATGTCCGACGACTATAGGGTCGTCCCCACGACCGCGGGCCAAAGATGTCCAGCCGCCGTCTTGTCCGACGACTATAGGGTCGTACCCACGACCCCGGGACTAGATTGGCCCGCCACCGTCATGTCCGACGATTATAGGGTCGTCCCCACGACCCCGGGACAAGGCTGACAAGCCGCCAACATGTCCGACGACTATAGGGTCGTCCCCACGACCCCGGGCCAAAGATGTCCAGCCGCCGTCTTGTCCGACGACTATAGGGTCGTCCCTACGACCCCGGGACTAGATTGGCCCGCCACCGTCATGTCCAACGACTATAGGGTCGTCCCCACAACCACGGGCCAATTTTGGGCAGCCGCCGACATGTCCGACGACTATAGGGTCGCCCCCACGACCCCGGGCCAAAGTTGGCAAGCCGCCGAAATGTCCGACGACTATAGGGTCGTCCCCACGGCTCCGGGCCAATAATGGCCAATCGCCGACATGTCCGACGACTATGGGGTCGTACCTTCGACCCCGGGTCTAGGTTGGCCAGCCGCCGACATGTTCGACGACTATAGAGGCGTCCCCACTACACCGGGCCAAAGTTGGTCAGCCGCTGACATGCCCAACGACTATAGGGTCGTCCCCACGACCACGGGCCAAAGTTGGCCAGCCGCCGACATGTCCGACGACTATAGGGTCGTCCCCACGACCCCGGGACTAGGTTGGCCAGCCGCCGACATGTCCGACGACTATAGGGTCGACCCGACGACCCCGGGCCAATGTTGGCCAATCGCCAACATGTCCGACGACTATAGGGTCGTCCCCACGACCCCGAGACTAGATTGGCCCGCCACCGTCATGTCCGACGACAATAGGGTCGTCCCCACGACCGCGGGTCCAGGTTGGCCAGCCGCCGACATTTCCGACGACTATAGAGTCGTTACCACGACACCGGGCCAAAGTTAGCCAGCCGCCGACATGTCCGACGACTATAGGGTCGTCCCCACGACCCCGGGACTAGATTGGCCCGCCACCGTCATGTCCGACGATTATAGGGTCGTCCCCACGACCCCGGGACAAGCTTGGCCCGCCGCCGAATTGTTCGCCGACTATAGGGTCGTCCCCACGACCCCGGGACTAGATTGGCCCGCCACCGTCATGTCCGACGACAATAGGGTCGTCCCCACGACCCCGGGTCTAGGTTGGCCAGCCGCCGACTTGTCCGACGACTATAGGGTCGTCCCCAGTACCTCGAGACTAGATTGGCCCGCCACCGTCAAGTCCGACGACTATAGGGTCGTCCCCACGACCCCGGGCCAAAGTTGGCAAGCCGCCGACATTTCCGACGACTGTAGGGTCGTCCCCACGACCCCGGGTCTAGGTTGGCCAGCCGCCGACTTGTCCGACGACTGTTGGGTCGTCCCCAAGACCCAGGGACTAGATTGGCCCGCCACCGTCAAATCCGACGGCTATAGGGTCGTCCCCACGACCACGGGCTAAAGGTGGCCAATCCCCGACATGTCCGACGACTATAGGGTCGTACCTACGACCCCGGGACTCGATTGCCCCGGCACCGTCATGTCCAACGACTATCGGATCGTCCCCACGACCACGGGCCAAAGTTGGCCAGCCGCCGACATGTCCGACGACTATTGGATCGCCCCCACGACCACGGGCCAAAGTTGGCCAGCCGCCGACATGTCCGACGACTATAGGGTCGTACCTACGACCCCGGGTCTAGGTTGGCCAGCCGCCGACATGTTCGACGACTATAGAGGCGTCCCCACTACACCGGGCCAAAGTTGGTCAGCCGCTGACATGCCCAACGACTATAGGGTCGTCCCCACGACCACGGGCCAAAGTTGGCCAGCCGCCGACATCTCCGACGACAATAGGGTCGTCCCCACGACCCCGGGTCTAGGTTGGCCAGCCGCCGACATGTCCGACGACTATAGAGTCGTCCCCACGACACCGGGCCAAAGTTGGCCAGCCGCTGACATGTCCAACGACTATAGGGTCGTCCCCACGACCACGGGCCAAAGTTGGCCAGCCGCCGACATGTCCGACGACTATTGGATCGTTCCCACGACCACGGGCCAAAGTTGGCCAGCCGCCGACATGTCCGACGACTATAGGGTCGTCCCCACGACCCCGGGACTAGGTTGGCCAGCCGCCGACATGTCCGACGACTATAGGGTCGACCCGACGACCCCGGGCCAATGTTGGCCAATCGCCAACATGTCCGACGACTATAGGGTCGTCCCTACGACCCCGGGACTAGATTGGCCCGCCACCGTCAAGTCCGACGACCTCGGGACTAGGTTGGCCAGCCGCCGACATGTCCGACGACTATAGGGTCGCCCCCACGACGTCGGGCCAATTTTGGCCAGCCGCCGACATGTCCGACGACTATAGGGTCGTCCCCACGACCCCGGGCCAAAGATGGCAAGCCGCCGAAATGTCCGACGACTGTAGGGTCGTCCCCACGACCCCGGGAATAGATTGGCCGGCCACCGTCAAGTCCGACGACTATAGGGTCGTCCCCACGACCCCGGGACTAGATTGGTCCGCCACCGTCATGTCCGACGACTATAGGGTCGTCCCCACGACCCCGGGCCAAAGTTGGCAAGCCGCCGAAATGTCCGACGACTGTAGGGTCGTCCCCACGACCCCGGGACTAGATTGGCCCGCCACCGTCAAGTCCGACGACCTCGGGACTAGGTTGGCCAGCCGCCGACATGTCCGACGACTATAGAGTCGTCCCCACGACACCGGGCCAAAGTTGGACCGCCGCCGACATGTCCGACTACTATAGGGTCGTCCCCACGACACCGGGCCAAAATTGGACCGCCGCCGACATGTCCGACTACTATAGGGTCGTCCCCACGACCTCGGGTCTAGATTGGCCCGCTACCGTCATGTCCGAAGACTATAGGGTCGTCCCCACGACCACGGGACTAGATTGGCCCGCCACCGCCAAGTCCGACGACAATAGGGTCGTCCCCACGACCACGCGCCAAAGTTGGCCAGCCGCCGACATGTCCGACGACAATCGGATCGTCCCCACGACCACGGGCCAAAGTTGGCCAGCCGCCGACATGTCAGACGACTATTGGATCGTCCCCACGGCCACGGGCCAAAGTTGGCCCGCCGCCGCCTTGTCCGACGACTATAGGGTCGTCCCCACGACCCCGGGACTAGATTGGCCCGCCACCGTCAAGTCCGACGACCTCGGGACTAGGTTGGCCAGCCGCCGACATGTCCGACGACTATAGGGTCGCCCCCACGACCTCGGGCCAATTTTGGGCAGCCGCCGACATGTCCGACGACTATAGGGTCGCCCCCACGACCCCGGGCCAAAGTTGGCAAGCCGCCGAAATGTCCGACGACTGTAGGGTCGTCCCCAAGACCCCCGGACTAGATTGGCCCGCCACCGTCATGTCCAACGACTATCGGATCGTCCCCACGACCACGGGCCAAAGTTGGCAAGCCGCCGAAATGTCCGACGACTATAGGGTCGTCCCCACGACCCCGGGACTAGGTTGGCCAGCCCCCGACATGTCCGACGACTACAGGGTCGTCCCGACGACCCCAGGCCAATGTTGGCCAATCGCCAACATGTCCGACGACTATAGGGTCGTCCCGACGACCCCGGGCCAATGTTGGCCAATCGCCGACATGTCCGACGACTATAGGGTCGTCCCTACGACCCCGGGCCAAAGTTGGCAAGCCGCCGAAATGTCCGACGACTATAGGGTCGTCCCCACGACCGCGGGCCAAAGATGTCCAGCCGCCGTCTTGTCCGACGACTATAGGGTCGTACCCACGACCCCGGGACTAGATTGGCCCGCCACCGTCATGTCCAACGACTATAGGGTCGTCCCCACGACCCCGGGACTAGGTTGACAAGCCGCCGAAATGTCCGACGACTATAGGGTCGTCCGCACGACCGCGAGCCAAGGATGTCCAGCCGCCGTCTTGTCCGACGACTATAGGGTCGTCCCCACGACCCCGGGACTAGATTGGCCCGCCACCGTCATGTCCGACGACTATAGGGTCGTCCCCACGACCGCGGGCCAAAGATGTCCAGCCGCCGTCTTGTCCGACGACTATAGGGTCGTACCCACGACCCCGGGACTAGATTGGCCCGCCACCGTCATGTCCAACGACTATAGGGTCGTACCCACGACCCCGGGACTAGGCTGACAAGCCGCCAACATGTCCGACGACTATAGAGTCGTCCCCACGACCACGGGACAAAGTTGGCCAGCCGCCGACATGTCCGACGACTATTGGATCGTCCCCACGACCACGGGCCAAAGTTGGCCAGCCGCCGACATGTCCGACGAATATCGGATCGTCCCCACGACCACGGGCCAAAGTTGGCCAGCCGCCGACATGTCAGACGACTATTGGATCGTCCCCACGGCCACGGGCCAAAGTTGGCCCGCCGCCGCCTTGTCCGACGACTATAGGGTCGTCCCCACGACCACGGGACTAGATTGGCCCGCCACCGCCATGTCCGACGACAATAGGGTCGTCCCCACGACCCCGGGACTAGGTTGGCCAGCCGCCGACATGTCCGACGACTATCGGATCGTCCCCACGACCACGGGCCAAAGTTGGCCAGCCGCCCACATGTCCGACGACTATTGGATCGCCCCCACGACCACGGGCCAAAGTTGGCCAGCCGCCGACATGTCCGACGACTATCGGATCGTCCCCACGACCACGGGCCAAAGTTGGCCAGCCGCCGACATGTCCGACGACTATTGGATCGTCCCCACGACCACGGGCCAAAGTTGGCCAGCCGCCGACATGTCCGACGACTATAGGGTCGTCCCCACGACACCGGGCCAAAGTTGGCAAGCCGCCGAAATGTCCGACGACTGTAGGGTCGTCCCACGACCCCGGGACTAGATTGGCCCGCCACCGTCAAGTCCGACGACTATAGGGTCGTCCCCACGACCTCGGGACTAGGTTGGCCAACCACCGACATGTCCGACGACTATAGGGTCGTCCCCACGACCCCGGGCCAATGTTGGCCAATCGCCGACATGTCCGACGACTATAGGGTTGTCCCCACGACCCCGGGCCAAAGTTGGCAAGCCGCCGAAATGTCCGACGACTGTTGGGTCGTCCCCACGACCCAGGGACTAGATTGGCCCGCCACCGTCAAATCCGACGGCTATAGGGTCGTCCCCACGACCACGGGCTAAAGGTGGCCAATCCCCGACATGTCCGACGACTATAGGGTCGTACCTACGACCCCGGGACTCGATTGCCCCGGCACCGTCATGTCCGACGACTATTGGATCGTTCCCACGACCACGGGCCAAAGTTGGCCAGCCGCCGACATGTCCGACGACTATAGGGTCGTCCCCACGACCCCGGGACTAGGTTGGCCAGCCGCCGACATGTCCGACGACTATAGGGTCGACCCGACGACCCCGGGCCAATGTTGGCCAATCGCCAACATGTCCGACGACTATAGGGTCGTCCCTACGACCCCGGGACTAGATTGGCCCGCCACCGTCAAGTCCGACGACCTCGGGACTAGGTTGGCCAGCCGCCGACATGTCCGACGACTATAGGGTCGTCCCTACGACCCCGGGCCAAAGTTGGCAAGCCGCCGAAATGTCCGACGACTATAGGGTCGTCCCCACGACCGCGGGCCAAAGATGTCCAGCCGCCGTCTTGTCCGACGACTATAGGGTCGTACCCACGACCCCGGGACTAGATTGGCCCGCCACCGTCATGTCCGACGATTATAGGGTCGTCCCCACGACCCCGGGACAAGGCTGACAAGCCGCCAACATGTCCGACGACTATAGGGTCGTCCCCACGACCCCGGGCCAAAGATGTCCAGCCGCCGTCTTGTCCGACGACTATAGGGTCGTCCCTACGACCCCGGGACTAGATTGGCCCGCCACCGTCATGTCCAACGACTATAGGGTCGTCCCCACAACCACGGGCCAATTTTGGGCAGCCGCCGACATGTCCGACGACTATAGGGTCGCCCCCACGACCCCGGGCCAAAGTTGGCAAGCCGCCGAAATGTCCGACGACTATAGGGTCGTCCCCACGGCTCCGGGCCAATAATGGCCAATCGCCGACATGTCCGACGACTATGGGGTCGTACCTTCGACCCCGGGTCTAGGTTGGCCAGCCGCCGACATGTTCGACGACTATAGAGGCGTCCCCACTACACCGGGCCAAAGTTGGTCAGCCGCTGACATGCCCAACGACTATAGGGTCGTCCCACGACCACGGGCCAAAGTTGGCCAGCCGCCGACATGTCCGACGACTATAGGGTCGTCCCCACGACCCCGGGACTAGGTTGGCCAGCCGCCGACATGTCCGACGACTATAGGGTCGACCCGACGACCCCGGGCCAATGTTGGCCAATCGCCAACATGTCCGACGACTATAGGGTCGTCCCCACGACCCCGAGACTAGATTGGCCCGCCACCGTCATGTCCGACGACAATAGGGTCGTCCCCACGACCGCGGGTCCAGGTTGGCCAGCCGCCGACATTTCCGACGACTATAGAGTCGTTACCACGACACCGGGCCAAAGTTAGCCAGCCGCCGACATGTCCGACGACTATAGGGTCGTCCCCACGACCCCGGACTAGATTGGCCCGCCACCGTCATGTCCGACGATTATAGGGTCGTCCCCACGACCCCGGGACAAGCTTGGCCCGCCGCCGAATTGTTCGCCGACTATAGGGTCGTCCCCACGACCCCGGGACTAGATTGGCCCGCCACCGTCATGTCCGACGACAATAGGGTCGTCCCCACGACCCTGGGTCTAGGTTGGCCAGCCGCCGACATGTCCGACGACTAAACAGTCGTCCCAACGACCACGGGCAAAAGTTGGCCAATCGCCGTCATGTCCGACGACAATAGGGTCGTCCCCACGACCCCGGGACTAGATTGGCCCGCCACCGTCATGTCCGACGACTATCGGATCGTCCCCACGACCACGGGCCAAAGTTGGCCAATCGCCGACATGTCCGACGACTATAGGGTCGCCCCCACGACCCCGGTACAAGGTTCGCCCGCCGCCGACTTGCCCGGCGACTATAGGGTAGTCCCCACGACCCCGGGACTAGGTAGACCCACCGCCGACGTGTCCGACAACTATAGGGTCGTCCCCACGACCACGGGCCAAAGTTGGCCGGCCACCGACATGTCCGACGACCATAGGATCGTACCTACGACCCCGGGACTAGATTGGCCCGCCACCGTCAAGTCCGACGACTATAGGGTCGTCCCCACGACCCCGGGACTAGATTGGCCCGCCACCGTCATGTCCAACGATTATAGGGTCGTCCCCACAACCACGGGCCAAAGTTGGACAGCCGCCGACATGTCCGACGACTATAGGGTCGTCCCCACGACCCCGGGACTAGGTTGGCCAGCCGCCGACATGTCCGACGACTATAGGGTCGTCCCGACGACCCCGGGCCAATGTTGGCCAATCGCCAACATGTCCGACGACTATAGGGTCGTCCCTACGACCCCGGGACTAGATTGGCCCGCCACCGTTCATGTCCAACGATTATAGGGTCGTCCCCACGACCCCGGGACTAGATTGGCCCGCCACCGTCATGTCCGACGATTATAGGGTCGTCCCCACGACCCCGGGACAAGCTTGGCCCGCCGCCGACTTGTCCGACGACTATAGGGTCGTCCCCACGACCCCGGGACAAGGTTGGCCCGCCGCCGACTTGTCCGACGACTATAGGGTCGTACCCACGACCCCGGGACTAGGCTGACAAGCCGCCAACATGTCCGAAGACTATAGGGTCGTCCCCACGACCCCGGGCCAATGATGTCCAGCCGCCGTCTTGTCCGACGACTATAGGGTCGTCCCCACGACCCCGGGACTAGATTGGCCCGCCACCGTCATGTCCAACGACTATAGGGTCGTCCCCACAACCACGGGCCAAAGTTGGCCAGCCGCCGAAATGTCCGACGACTGTAGGGTCGTCCCCACGACCCCGGGACTAGATTGGCCCGCCACCGACATGTCCGACGACTATAGGGTCGTCCCCACGACCCCGGGACTAGATTGGCCCGCCACCGTCATGTCCAACGACTATAGGGTCGTCCCCACAACCACGGGCCAAAGTTGGCCAGCCGCCGAAATGTCCGACGACTGTAGGGTCGTCCCCACGACCCCGGGACTAGATTGGCCCGCCACCGACATGTCCGACGACTATAGGGTCGTCCCCACGACCCCGGGACTAGATTGGCCCGCCACCGTCATGTCCAACGACTATAGGGTCGTCCCCACAACCACGGGCCAAAGTTGGCCAGCCGCCGACATGTCCGACGACTATAGGGTCGTCCCCACGACCCCGGGACAAGGTTGGCCCGCCGCCGACATGTCCGACGAATATAGGGCCGTACCCACGACCCCGGGACTAGGCTGACAAGCCGCCAAAATGTTCGACGACTATAGGGTCGTCCCCACGACCCCGGGCCAAAGTTGGTCAGCCGCCGAAATGTCCGACGACTATAGGGTAGTCCCCACGACCCCGGGCCAAAGTTGGCAAGCCGCTGAAATGTCCGACGGCTTTAGGGTTGTCCCCACGACCCCGGGACTACATTGGCCCGCCACCGTCAAGTCCGACGACTATAGGGTCGTCCCCACGACCCCGGGCCAAAGTTGGCCAGCCGCCGAAATGTCCGACGACTGTAGGGTCGTCCCCATGACCCCGGGACTAGATTGGCCCGCCACCGTCTTGTCCGACGACTACAGGGTCGTCCCCACGACCTCGGGACTAGGTTGGCCGGCCGCCGACATGTCCGACCACTATTGGGTCGTCCCCACGACACCGGGCCAAAGTTGGCCCGCCGCCGACATGTCCGACGACTATAGGGTCGTCCCCACGACCCCGGGACTAGATTGGCCCGCCACCGTCGTGTCCGACGATTATAGGGTCGTCCCCACGACCCCGGTACAAGGTTGGCCCGCCGCCGACTTGTCCGAAGACTATAGAGTCGTACCCACCACCCCGGGACTAGGCTGACAAGCCGCCAACATGTCCGACGACTATAGGGTCGTCCCCACGACCCCGGGCCAAAGATGTCCAGCCGCCGTCTTGTCCGACGACTATAAGGTCGTCCCTACGACCCCGGGACTAGATTGGCCCGCCACCGTCATGTCCAACGACTATAGGGTCGTCCCCACAACCACGGGCCAAAGTTGGCCAGCCGTCGACATGTCCGACGACTATAGGGTCGTCCCCACGACCCCGGGCCAAAGTTGGCCAGCCGCCGACATGTCCGACGACTATAGGGTCGTCCCCACGACCCCGAGACTAGATTGGCCCGCCACCGTCATGTCCGACGACAATAGGGTCGGCCCCACGACTCCGGGTCCAGGTTGGCCAGCCGCCGACATGTCCGACGACTATAGAGTCGTCCCCACGACACCGCGCCAAAGTTGGACAGCCGCCGACATGTCCGACTACTATAGGGTCGTCCCCACGACCTCGGGTCTAGATTGGCCCGCTACCGTCATGTCCGAAGACTATAGGGTCGTCCCCACGACCTCGGGACTAGATTGGCCGGCCGCCGACATGTCCGACGACTATAGAGTCGTCCCCACGACACCGGTTCAAAGTTGGCCAGCCGCCGACATGTCCGACGACTATAGGGTCGTCCCCACGACCCCGGGACTAGATTGGCCCGCCACCGTCATATCCAACGACTATAGGGTCGTCCCCACAACCACGGGCCAAAGTTGGCCAGCCGACGACATGTCCGACGACTATAGGGTCGTCCCCACGACCCCGGGCCAAAGTTGGAAAGCCGCCGAAATGTCCGACGACTATAGGGTCGTCCCCACGACCCCGGGACTAGATTGGCCCGCCACCGTCGTGTCCGACGATTATAGGGTCGTCCCCACGACCCCGGTACAAGGTTGGCCCGCCGCCGACTTGTCCGAAGACTATAGAGTCGTACCCACCACCCCGGGACTAGGCTGACAAGCCGCCAACATGTCCGACGACTATAGGGTCGTCCCCACGACCCCGGGCCAAAGATGTCCAGCCGCCGTCTTGTCCGACGACTATAGGGTCGTCCCTACGACCCCGGGACTAGATTGGCCCGCCACCGTCATGTCCAACGACTATAGGGTCGTCCCCACAACCACGGGCCAAAGTTGGCCAGCCGTCGACATGTCCGACGACTATAGGGTCGTCCCCACGACCCCGGGCCAAAGTTGGCCAGCCGCCGACATGTCCGACGACTATAGGGTCGTCCCCACGACCCCGAGACTAGATTGGCCCGCCACCGTCATGTCCGACGACAATAGGGTCGGCCCCACGACTCCGGGTCCAGGTTGGCCAGCCGCCGACATGTCCGACGACTATAGAGTCGTCCCCACGACACCGCGCCAAAGTTGGACAGCCGCCGACATGTCCGACTACTATAGGGTCGTCCCCACGACCTCGGGTCTAGATTGGCCCGCTACCGTCATGTCCGAAGACTATAGGGTCGTCCCCACGACCCCGAGACTAGATTGGCCTGCTACCGTCATGTCCGACGACAATAGGGTCGTCCCCACGACCCCGGGTCCAGGTTGGCCAGCCGCCGACATTTCCGACGACTATAGAGTCGTCCCCACGACCCCGGGCCAAAGTTGGCCAGCCGCCGACATGTCCGACGACTATAGGGTCGTCCCAACGACCCCGAGACTAGATTGGCCCCCCACCGTCATGTCCAACGACTATAGGGTCGTCCCCACAACCACGGGCCAAAGTTGGCCAGCCGCCGACATGTCCGACGACTATTGGATCGTGCCCACGACCACGGGCCAAAGTTGGCCAGCCGCCGACATGTCCGACGAGTATAGGGTCGTCCCAACGACCCCGAGACTAGATTGGCCCCCCACCGTCATGTCCAACGACTATAGGGTCGTCCCCACAACCACGGGCCAAAGTTGGCCAGCCGCCGACATGTCCGACGACTATTGGATCGTGCCCACGACCACGGGCCAAAGTTGGCCAGCCGCCGACATGTCCGACGAGTATAGGGTCGTACCTTCGACCCCGGGACTAGATTGGCCCGCCACCGTCATGTCCGACGACAATAGGGTCGTCCCCACGACCCTGGGTCTAGATTGGCCCGCTACCGTCATGTCCGAAGACTATAGGGTCGTCCCCACGACCTCGGGACTAGATTGGCCCGCTACCGTCAAGTCCGACGACTATAGGGTCGTCCCACGACCCCGGGCCAAAGTTGGCAAGCCGCCGAAATGTCCGACGACTGTAGGGTCGTCTCCACGACCCCGGGACTAGATTGGCCCGCCACCGTCAAGTCCGACGACTATAGGGTCGTCCCCACGACCTCGGGACTAGGTTGGCCAGCCGCCGACATGTCCGACCACCATTGGGTCGTCCCCACGACCACGGGCCAAAGTTGGCCAGCCGCCGACATGTCCGACGACTATAGGGTCGTCCCCACGACCCCGGGCCAAAGATGTCCAGCCGCCGTCTTGTCCGACGCCTATAGGGTCGTCCCCACGACCCCGGGACTAGATTGGCCTGCCACCGTCATGTGCAACGACTATAGGGTCGTCCCCACCACCACGGGCCAAAGTTGGCCAGCCGCCGACATGTCCGACGATTATTGGATCGTCCCCACGACCCCGGGCCAAAGTTGGCCAGCCGCCGACATGTCCGACGACTATAGGGTCGTCCCCACGACCCCGAGACTAGATTGGCCTGCTACCGTCATGTCCGACGACAATAGGGTCGTCCCCACGACCCCGGGTCCAGGTTGGCCAGCCGCCGACATTTCCGACGACTATAGAGTCGTCCCCACGACCCCGGGCCAAAGTTGGCCAGCCGCCGACATGTCCGACGACTATAGGGTCGTCCCAACGACCCCGAGACTAGATTGGCCCCCCACCGTCATGTCCAACGACTATAGGGTCGTCCCCACAACCACGGGCCAAAGTTGGCCAGCCGCCGACATGTCCGACGACTATTGGATCGTGCCCACGACCACGGGCCAAAGTTGGCCAGCCGCCGACATGTCCGACGAGTATAGGGTCGTACCTACGACCCCGGGACTAGATTGGCCCGCCACCGTCATGTCCGACGACAATAGGGTCGTCCCCACGACCCTGGGTCTAGGTTGGCCAGCCGCCGACATGTCCGACGACTAAACAGTCGTCCCAACGACCACGGGCAAAAGTTGGCCAATCGCCGTCATGTCCGACGACAATAGGGTCGTCCCCACGACCCCGGGACTAGATTGGCCCGCCACCGTCATGTCCGACGACTATCGGATCGTCCCCACGACCACGGGCCAAAGTTGGCCAATCGCCGACATGTCCGACGACTATAGGGTCGCCCCCACGACCCCGGTACAAGGTTCGCCCGCCGCCGACTTGCCCGGCGACTATAGGGTAGTCCCCCACGACCCCGGGACTAGGTAGACCCACCGCCGACGTGTCCGACAACTATAGGGTCGTCCCCACGACCACGGGCCAAAGTTGGCCGGCCACCGAAAATGTCCGACGACCATAGGATCGTACCTACGACCCCGGGACTAGATTGGCCCGCCACCGTCAAGTCCGACGACTATAGGGTCGTCCCCCACGACCCCGGGACTAGATTGGCCCGCCACCGTCATGTCCGACGACTATAGGGTCGTCCCCACGACCCCGGGACTAGGTTGGCCAGCCGCCGACATGTCCGACGACTATAGGGTCGTCCCGACGACCCCGGGCCAATGTTGGCCAATCGCCAACATGTCCGACGACTATAGGGTCGTCCCTACGACCCCGGGACTAGATTGGCCCGCCACCGTCATGTCCAACGATTATAGGGTCGTCCCCACGACCCCGGGACTAGATTGGCCCGCCACCGTCATGTCCCGACGATTATAGGGTCGTCCCCACGACCCCGGGACAAGCTTGGCCCGCCGCCGACTTGTCCGACGACTATAGGGTCGTCCCCACGACCCCGGGACTAGATTGGCCCGCCACCGTCATGTCCGACGACAATAGGGTCGTCTCCACGACCCCGGGTCTAGGTTGGCCAGCCGCCGACATGTCCGACGACTATAGAGTCGTCCCCACGACACCGGGCCAAAGTTGGACAGCCGCCGACATGTCCGACTACTATAGGGTCGTCCCCAGGACCTCGGGTCTAGATTGGCCCGCTACCGTCATGTCCGAAGACTATAGGGTCGTCCCCACGACCACGGGACTAGATTGGCCCGCCACCGCCATGTCCGACGACAATAGGGTCGTCCCCACGACCCCGGGTCTAGGTTGGCCAGCCGCCGACATGTCCGACGACAATCGGATCGTCCCCACGCCCACGCGCCAAAGTTGGCCAGCCGCCGACATGTCCGACGACTATTGGATCGTCCCCACGACCACGGGCCAAAGTTGGCCAGCTGCCGACATGTCCGACGACTATAGGGTCGTCCCCACGACCCCGGGCCAAAGTTGGCAAGCCGCCGAAATGTCCGAAGACTATAGGGTCGTCCCCACGACCCCGGGACTAGGTTGGCCAGCCGTCGACATGTCCGACGACTATAGGGTCGTCCCGACGACCCCGGGCCAATGTTGGCCAATCGCCAACATGTCCGACGACTATAGGGTCGTCCCTACGACCCCGGGACTAGATTGGCCCGCCACCGTCATGTCCAACGATTATAGGGTCGTCCCCACGACCCCGGGACTAGATTGGCCCGCCGCCGACTTGTCCGACGACTATCGGATCGTCCCCACGACCACGGGCCAAAGTTGGCCAATCGCCGACATGTCCGACGACTATAGGGTCGCCCCCACGACCCCGGTACAAGGTTCGCCCGCCGCCGACTTGCCCGGCGACTATAGGGTAGTCCCCACGACCCCGGGACTAGGTAGACCCACCGCCGACGTGTCCGACAACTATAGGGTCGTCCCCACGACCACGGGCCAAAGTTGGCCGGCCACCGACATGTCCGACGACCATAGGATCGTACCTACGACCCCGGGACTAGATTGGCCCGCCACCGTCAAGTCCGACGACTATAGGGTCGTCCCCACGACCCCGGGACTAGATTGGCCCGCCACCGTCATGTCCAACGATTATAGGGTCGTCCCCACAACCACGGGCCAAAGTTGGACAGCCGCCGACATGTCCGACGACTATAGGGTCGTCCCCACGACCCCGGGACTAGGTTGGCCAGCCGCCGACATGTCCGACGACTATAGGGTCGTCCCGACGACCCCGGGCCAATGTTGGCCAATCGCCAACATGTCCGACGACTATAGGGTCGTCCCTACGACCCCGGGACTAGATTGGCCCGCCACCGTCATGTCCAACGATTATAGGGTCGTCCCCACGACCCCGGGACTAGATTGGCCCGCCACCGTCATGTCCGACGATTATAGGGTCGTCCCCACGACCCCGGGACAAGCTTGGCCCGCCGCCGACTTGTCCGACGACTATAGGGTCGTCCCCACGACCCCGGGACAAGGTTGGCCCGCCGCCGACTTGTCCGACGACTATAGGGTCGTACCCACGACCCCGGGACTAGGCTGACAAGCCGCCAACATGTCCGAAGACTATAGGGTCGTCCCCACGACCCCGGGCCAATGATGTCCAGCCGCCGTCTTGTCCGACGACTATAGGGTCGTCCCCACGACCCCGGGACTAGATTGGCCCGCCACCGTCATGTCCAACGATTATAGGGTCGTCCCCACAACCACGGGCCAAAGTTGGCCAGCCGCCGACATGTCCGACGACTATAGGGTCGTCCCCACGACCTCGGGCCAAAGTTGGCCAGCCGCCGACATGTCCGACGACTATAGGGTCGTCCCCACGACCCCGAGACAAGATTGGCCCGCCACCGTCATGTCCGACGACAATTGGGTCGTCCCCACGACCTCGGGTCCAGGTTGGCCAGCCGCCGACATTTCCGACGACCATAGAGTCGTCCCCACGACACCGGTCCAAAGTTGGCCAGCCGCCGACATGTCCGACGACTATAGGGTCGTCCCCACGACCCCGGGACTAGATTGGCCCGCCACCGTCATGTCCAACGACTATAGGGTCGTCCCCACAACCACGGGCCAAAGTTGGCCAGCCGCCGACATGTCCGACGACTATAGGGTCGTCCCCACGACCCCGGGCCAAAGATGTCCAGCCGCCGTCTTGTCCGACGCCTATAGGGTCGTCGCCACGACCCCGGGACTAGATTGGCCTGCCACCGTCATGTCCAACGACTATAGGGTCGTCCCCACCACCACGGGCCAAAGTTGGCCAGCCGCCGACATGTCCGACGATTATTGGATCGTCCCCACGACCCCGGGCCAAAGTTGGACAGCCGCCGACATGTCCGACTACTATAGGGTCGTCCCCAGGATCTCGGGTCTAGATTGGCCCGCTACCGTCATGTCCGAAGACTATAGGGTCGTCCCCACGACCACGGGACTAGATTGGCCCGCCACCGTCAAGTCCGACGACTATAGGGTCGTCCCCAGGACCTCGGTACTAGATTGGCCCGCCACCGTCAAGTCCGACGACTATAGGGTCGTCCCCACGACCTCGGGACTAGGTTGGCCGGCCGCCGACATGTCCGACTACTATTGGGTCGTCCCCACGACACCGGGCCAAAGTTGGCCAGCCGCCGACATGTCCGACGACTATAGGATCGTCCCCACGACCCCGGGACTAGATTGGCCCGCCACCGTCATGTCCAACGACTATAGGGTCGTCCCCACAACCACGGGCCAAAGTTGGCCAGCCGCCGAAATGTCCGACGACTGTAGGGTCGTCCCCACGACCCCGGGACTAGATTGGCCCGCCACCGACATGTCCGACGACTATAGGGTCGTCCCCACGACCCCGGGACTAGATTGGCCCGCCACCGACATGTCCGACGACTATAGGGTCGTCCCCACGACCCCGGGACTAGATTGGCCCGCCACCGTCATGTCCAACGACTATAGGGTCGTCCCCACAACCACGGGCCAAAGTTGGCCAGCCGCCGACATGTCCGACGACTATAGGGTCGTCCCCACGACCCCGGGACAAGGTTGGCCCGCCGCCGACATGTCCGACGAATATAGGGCCGTACCCACGACCCCGGGACTAGGCTGACAAGCCGCCAACATGTTCGACGACTATAGGGTCGTCCCCACGACCCCGGGCCAAAGTTGGTCAGCCGCCGAAATGTCCGACGACTATAGGGTAGTCCCCACGACCCCGGGCCAAAGTTGGCAAGCCGCTGAAATGTCCGACGGCTTTAGGGTTGTCCCCACGACCCCGGGACTACATTGGCCCGCCACCGTCAAGTCCGACGACTATAGGGTCGTCCCCACGACCCCGGGCCAAAGTTGGCCAGCCGCCGAAATGTCCGACGACTGTAGGGTCGTCCCCATGACCCCGGGACTAGATTGGCCCGCCACCGTCTTGTCCGACGACTACAGGGTCGTCCCCACGACCTCGGGACTAGGTTGGCCGGCCGCCGACATGTCCGACCACTATTGGGTCGTCCCCACGACACCGGGCCAAAGTTGGCCCGCCGCCGACATGTCCGACGACTATAGGGTCGTCCCCACGACCCCGGGACTAGATTGGCCCGCCACCGTCGTGTCCGACGATTATAGGGTCGTCCCCACGACCCCGGTACAAGGTTGGCCCGCCGCCGACTTGTCCGAAGACTATAGAGTCGTACCCACCACCCCGGGACTAGGCTGACAAGCCGCCAACATGTCCGACGACTATAGGGTCGTCCCCACGACCCCGGGCCAAAGATGTCCAGCCGCCGTCTTGTCCGACGACTATAGGGTCGTCCCTACGACCCCGGGACTAGATTGGCCCGCCACCGTCATGTCCAACGACTATAGGGTCGTCCCCACAACCACGGGCCAAAGTTGGCCAGCCGCCGACATGTCCGACGAGTATAGGGTAGTCCCAACGACCCCGAGACTAGATTGGCCCCCCACCGTCATGTCCAACGACTATAGGGTCGTCCCCACAACCACGGGCCAAAGTTGGCCAGCCGCCGACATGTCCGACGACTATTGGATCGTGCCCACGACCACGGGCCAAAGTTGGCCAGCCGCCGACATGTCCGACGAGTATAGGGTCGTACCTTCGACCCCGGGACTAGATTGGCCCGCCACCGTCATGTCCGACGACAATAGGGTCGTCCCCACGACCCTGGGTCTAGATTGGCCCGCTACCGTCATGTCCGAAGACTATAGGGTCGTCCCCACGACCTCGGGACTAGATTGGCCCGCTACCGTCAAGTCCGACGACTATAGGGTCGTCCCACGACCCCGGGCCAAAGTTGGCAAGCCGCCGAAATGTCCGACGACTGTAGGGTCGTCTCCACGACCCCGGGACTAGATTGGCCCGCCACCGTCAAGTCCGACGACTATAGGGTCGTCCCCACGACCTCGGGACTAGGTTGGCCAGCCGCCGACATGTCCGACCACCATTGGGTCGTCCCCACGACCACGGGCCAAAGTTGGCCAGCCGCCGACATGTCCGACGACTATAGGGTCGTCCCCACGACCCCGGGCCAAAGATGTCCAGCCGCCGTCTTGTCCGACGCCTATAGGGTCGTCCCCACGACCCCGGGACTAGATTGTCCTGCCACCGTCATGTGCAACGACTATAGGGTCGTCCCCACCACCACGGGCCAAAGTTGGCCAGCCGCCGACATGTCCGACGATTATTGGATCGTCCCCACGACCCCGGGCCAAAGTTGGCCAGCCGCCGACATGTCCGACGACTATAGGGTCGTCCCCACGACCCCGAGACTAGATTGGCCTGCTACCGTCATGTCCGACGACAATAGGGTCGTCCCCACGACCCCGGGTCCAGGTTGGCCAGCCGCCGACATTTCCGACGACTATAGAGTCGTCCCCACGACCCCGGGCCAAAGTTGGCCAGCCGCCGACATGTCCGACGACTATAGGGTCGTCCCAACGACCCCGAGACTAGATTGGCCCCCCACCGTCATGTCCAACGACTATAGGGTCGTCCCCACAACCACGGGCCAAAGTTGGCCAGCCGCCGACATGTCCGACGACTATTGGATCGTGCCCACGACCACGGGCCAAAGTTGGCCAGCCGCCGACATGTCCGACGAGTATAGGGTCGTACCTACGACCCCGGGACTAGATTGGCCCGCCACCGTCATGTCCGACGACAATAGGGTCGTCCCCACGACCCTGGGTCTAGGTTGGCCAGCCGCCGACATCTCCGACGACTAAACAGTCGTCCCAACGACCACGGGCAAAAGTTGGCCAATCGCCGTCATGTCCGACGACAATAGGGTCGTCCCCACGACCCCGGGACTAGATTGGCCCGCCACCGTCATGTCCGACGACTATCGGATCGTCCCCACGACCACGGGCCAAAGTTGGCCAATCGCCGACATGTCCGACGACTATAGGGTCGCCCCCACGACCCCGGTACAAGGTTCGCCCGCCGCCGACTTGCCCGGCGACTATAGGGTAGTCCCCACGACCCCGGGACTAGGTAGACCCACCGCCGACGTGTCCGACAACTATAGGGTCGTCCCCACGACCACGGGCCAAAGTTGGCCGGCCACCGACATGTCCGACGACCATAGGATCGTACCTACGACCCCGGGACTAGATTGGCCCGCCACCGTCAAGTCCGACGACTATAGGGTCGTCCCCACGACCCCGGGACTAGATTGGCCCGCCACCGTCATGTCCGACGACTATAGGGTCGTCCCCACGACCCCGGGACTAGGTTGGCCAGCCGCCGACATGTCCGACGACTATAGGGTCGTCCCGACGACCCCGGGCCAATGTTGGCCAATCGCCAACATGTCCGACGACTATAGGGTCGTCCCTACGACCCCGGGACTAGATTGGCCCGCCACCGTCATGTCCAACGATTATAGGGTCGTCCCCACGACCCCGGGACTAGATTGGCCCGCCACCGTCATGTCCGACGATTATAGGGTCGTCCCCACGACCCCGGGACAAGCTTGGCCCGCCGCCGACTTGTCCGACGACTATAGGGTCGTCCCCACGACCCCGGGACTAGATTGGCCCGCCACCGTCATGTCCGACGACAATTGGGTCGTCCCCACGACCTCGGGTCCAGGTTGGCCAGCCGCCGACATTTCCGACGACCATAGAGTCGTCCCCACGACCACGGGACTAGATTGGCCCGCCACCGTCAAGTCCGACGACTATAGGGTCGTCCCCAGGACCTCGGTACTAGATTGGCCCGCCACCGTCAAGTCCGACGACTATAGGGTCGTCCCCACGACCTCGGGACTAGGTTGGCCGGCCGCCGACATGTCCGACTACTATTGGGTCGTCCCCACGACACCGGGCCAAAGTTGGCCAGCCGCCGACATGTCCGACGACTATAGGATCGTCCCCACGACCCCGGGACTAGATTGGCCCGCCACCGTCATGTCCAACGACTATAGGGTCGTCCCCACAACCACGGGCCAAAGTTGGCCAGCCGCCGAAATGTCCGACGACTGTAGGGTCGTCCCCACGACCCCGGGACTAGATTGGCCCGCCACCGACATGTCCGACGACTATAGGGTCGTCCCCACGACCCCGGGACTAGATTGGCCCGCCACCGACATGTCCGACGACTATAGGGTCGTCCCCACGACCCCGGGACTAGATTGGCCCGCCACCGTCATGTCCAACGACTATAGGGTCGTCCCCACAACCACGGGCCAAAGTTGGCCAGCCGCCGACATGTCCGACGACTATAGGGTCGTCCCCACGACCCCGGGACAAGGTTGGCCCGCCGCCGACATGTCCGACGAATATAGGGCCGTACCCACGACCCCGGGACTAGGCTGACAAGCCGCCAACATGTTCGACGACTATAGGGTCGTCCCCACGACCCCGGGCCAAAGTTGGTCAGCCGCCGAAATGTCCGACGACTATAGGGTAGTCCCCACGACCCCGGGCCAAAGTTGGCAAGCCGCTGAAATGTCCGACGGCTTTAGGGTTGTCCCCACGACCCCGGGACTACATTGGCCCGCCACCGTCAAGTCCGACGACTATAGGGTCGTCCCCACGACCCCGGGCCAAAGTTGGCCAGCCGCCGAAATGTCCGACGACTGTAGGGTCGTCCCCATGACCCCGGGACTAGATTGGCCCGCCACCGTCTTGTCCGACGACTACAGGGTCGTCCCCACGACCTCGGGACTAGGTTGGCCGGCCGCCGACATGTCCGACCACTATTGGGTCGTCCCCACGACACCGGGCCAAAGTTGGCCCGCCGCCGACATGTCCGACGACTATAGGGTCGTCCCCACGACCCCGGGACTAGATTGGCCCGCCACCGTCGTGTCCGACGATTATAGGGTCGTCCCCACGACCCCGGTACAAGGTTGGCCCGCCGCCGACTTGTCCGAAGACTATAGAGTCGTACCCACCACCCCGGGACTAGGCTGACAAGCCGCCAACATGTCCGACGACTATAGGGTCGTCCCCACGACCCCGGGCCAAAGATGTCCAGCCGCCGTCTTGTCCGACGACTATAGGGTCGTCCCTACGACCCCGGGACTAGATTGGCCCGCCACCGTCATGTCCAACGACTATAGGGTCGTCCCCACAACCACGGGCCAAAGTTGGCCAGCCGCCGACATGTCCGACGAGTATAGGGTAGTCCCAACGACCCCGAGACTAGATTGGCCCCCCACCGTCATGTCCAACGACTATAGGGTCGTCCCCACAACCACGGGCCAAAGTTGGCCAGCCGCCGACATGTCCGACGACTATTGGATCGTGCCCACGACCACGGGCCAAAGTTGGCCAGCCGCCGACATGTCCGACGAGTATAGGGTCGTACCTTCGACCCCGGGACTAGATTGGCCCGCCACCGTCATGTCCGACGACAATAGGGTCGTCCCCACGACCCTGGGTCTAGATTGGCCCGCTACCGTCATGTCCGAAGACTATAGGGTCGTCCCCACGACCTCGGGACTAGATTGGCCCGCTACCGTCAAGTCCGACGACTATAGGGTCGTCCCACGACCCCGGGCCAAAGTTGGCAAGCCGCCGAAATGTCCGACGACTGTAGGGTCGTCTCCACGACCCCGGGACTAGATTGGCCCGCCACCGTCAAGTCCGACGACTATAGGGTCGTCCCCACGACCTCGGGACTAGGTTGGCCAGCCGCCGACATGTCCGACCACCATTGGGTCGTCCCCACGACCACGGGCCAAAGTTGGCCAGCCGCCGACATGTCCGACGACTATAGGGTCGTCCCCACGACCCCGGGCCAAAGATGTCCAGCCGCCGTCTTGTCCGACGCCTATAGGGTCGTCCCCACGACCCCGGGACTAGATTGTCCTGCCACCGTCATGTGCAACGACTATAGGGTCGTCCCCACCACCACGGGCCAAAGTTGGCCAGCCGCCGACATGTCCGACGATTATTGGATCGTCCCCACGACCCCGGGCCAAAGTTGGCCAGCCGCCGACATGTCCGACGACTATAGGGTCGTCCCCACGACCCCGAGACTAGATTGGCCTGCTACCGTCATGTCCGACGACAATAGGGTCGTCCCCACGACCCCGGGTCCAGGTTGGCCAGCCGCCGACATTTCCGACGACTATAGAGTCGTCCCCACGACCCCGGGCCAAAGTTGGCCAGCCGCCGACATGTCCGACGACTATAGGGTCGTCCC
The DNA here is from genome assembly GCA_963932275.1 of Andrena praecox. NCBI lineage: Eukaryota > Metazoa > Arthropoda > Insecta > Hymenoptera > Andrenidae > Andrena > Andrena praecox. Next base: position 30,959 of record CAWVQO010000635.1, on the reverse strand, counting down.
AACGACCCCGAGACTAGATTGGCCCCCCACCGTCATGTCCAACGACTATAGGGTCGTCCCCACAACCACGGGCCAAAGTTGGCCAGCCGCCGACATGTCCGACGACTATTGGATCGTGCCCACGACCACGGGCCAAAGTTGGCCAGCCGCCGACATGTCCGACGAGTATAGGGTCGTACCTACGACCCCGGGACTAGATTGGCCCGCCACCGTCATGTCCGACGACAATAGGGTCGTCCCCACGACCCTGGGTCTAGGTTGGCCAGCCGCCGACATGTCCGACGACTAAACAGTCGTCCCAACGACCACGGGCAAAAGTTGGCCAATCGCCGTCATGTCCGACGACAATAGGGTCGTCCCCACGACCCCGGGACTAGATTGGCCCGCCACCGTCATGTCCGACGACTATCGGATCGTCCCCACGACCACGGGCCAAAGTTGGCCAATCGCCGACATGTCCGACGACTATAGGGTCGCCCCCACGACCCCGGTACAAGGTTCGCCCGCCGCCGACTTGCCCGGCGACTATAGGGTAGTCCCCACGACCCCGGGACTAGGTAGACCCACCGCCGACGTGTCCGACAACTATAGGGTCGTCCCCACGACCACGGGCCAAAGTTGGCCGGCCACCGACATGTCCGACGACCATAGGATCGTACCTACGACCCCGGGACTAGATTGGCCCGCCACCGTCAAGTCCGACGACTATAGGGTCGTCCCCACGACCCCGGGACTAGATTGGCCCGCCACCGTCATGTCCGACGACTATAGGGTCGTCCCCACGACCCCGGGACTAGGTTGGCCAGCCGCCGACATGTCCGACGACTATAGGGTCGTCCCGACGACCCCGGGCCAATGTTGGCCAATCGCCAACATGTCCGACGACTATAGGGTCGTCCCTACGACCCCGGGACTAGATTGGCCCGCCACCGTCATGTCCAACGATTATAGGGTCGTCCCCACGACCCCGGGACTAGATTGGCCCGCCACCGTCATGTCCGACGATTATAGGGTCGTCCCCACGACCCCGGGACAAGCTTGGCCCGCCGCCGACTTGTCCGACGACTATAGGGTCGTCCCCACGACCCCGGGACTAGATTGGCCCGCCACCGTCATGTCCGACGACAATTGGGTCGTCCCCACGACCTCGGGTCCAGGTTGGCCAGCCGCCGACATTTCCGACGACCATAGAGTCGTCCCCACGACACCGGTCCAAAGTTGGCCAGCCGCCGACATGTCCGACGACTATAGGGTCGTCCCCACGACCCCGGGACTAGATTGGCCCGCCACCGTCATGTCCAACGACTATAGGGTCGTCCCCACAACCACGGGCCAAAGTTGGCCAGCCGCCGACATGTCCGACGACTATAGGGTCGTCCCCACGACCCCGGGCCAAAGATGTCCAGCCGCCGTCTTGTCCGACGCCTATAGGGTCGTCCCCACGACCCCGGGACTAGATTGGCCTGCCACCGTCATGTCCAACGACTATAGGGTCGTCCCCACCACCACGGGCCAAAGTTGGCCAGCCGCCGACATGTCCGACGATTATTGGATCGTCCCCACGACCCCGGGCCAAAGTTGGACAGCCGCCGACATGTCCGACTACTATAGGGTCGTCCCCAGGATCTCGGGTCTAGATTGGCCCGCTACCGTCATGTCCGAAGACTATAGGGTCGTCCCCACGACCACGGGACTAGATTGGCCCGCCACCGTCAAGTCCGACGACTATATGGTCGTCCCCAGGACCTCGGTACTAGATTGGCCCGCCACCGTCAAGTCCGACGACTATAGGGTCGTCCCCACGACCTCGGGACTAGGTTGGCCGGCCGCCGACATGTCCGACTACTATTGGGTCGTCCCCACGACACCGGGCCAAAGTTGGCCAGCCGCCGACATGTCCGACGACTATAGGATCGTCCCCACGACCCCGGGACTAGATTGGCCCGCCACCGTCATGTCCAACGACTATAGGGTCGTCCCCACAACCACGGGCCAAAGTTGGCCAGCCGCCGAAATGTCCGACGACTGTAGGGTCGTCCCCACGACCCCGGGACTAGATTGGCCCGCCACCGACATGTCCGACGACTATAGGGTCGTCCCCACGACCCCGGGACTAGATTGGCCCGCCACCGTCATGTCCAACGACTATAGGGTCGTCCCCACAACCACGGGCCAAAGTTGGCCAGCCGCCGACATGTCCGACGACTATAGGGTCGTCCCCACGACCCCGGGACAAGGTTGGCCCGCCGCCGACATGTCCGACGAATATAGGGCCGTACCCACGACCCCGGGACTAGGCTGACAAGCCGCCAACATGTTCGACGACTATAGGGTCGTCCCCACGACCCCGGGCCAAAGTTGGTCAGCCGCCGAAATGTCCGACGACTATAGGGTAGTCCCCACGACCCCGGGCCAAAGTTGGCAAGCCGCTGAAATGTCCGACGGCTTTAGGGTTGTCCCCACGACCCCGGGACTACATTGGCCCGCCACCGTCAAGTCCGACGACTATAGGGTCGTCCCCACGACCTCGGGACTAGGTTGGCCAGCCGCCGACATGTCCGACCACTATTGGGTCGTCCCCACGACCACGGGCCAAAGTTGGCCAGCCGCCGACATGTCCGACGACTATAGGGTCGTCCCCACGACCCCGGGCCAAAGATGTCCAGCCGCCGTCTTGTCCGACGCCTATAGGGTCGTCCCCACGACCCCGGGACTAGATTGGCCAGCCGCCGACATGTCCGACGACTATAGGGTCGTCCCCACGACCTCGGGCCAAAGTTGGCCAGCCGCCGACATGTCCGACGACTATAGGGTCGTCCCCACGACCCCGAGACAAGATTGGCCCGCCACCGTCATGTCCGACGACAATTGGGTCGTCCCCACGACCTCGGGTCCAGGTTGGCCAGCCGCCGACATTTCCGACGACCATAGAGTCGTCCCCACGACACCGGTCCAAAGTTGGCCAGCCGCCGACATGTCCGACGACTATAGGGTCGTCCCCACGACCCCGGGACTAGATTGGCCCGCCACCGTCATGTCCAACGACTATAGGGTCGTCCCCACAACCACGGGCCAAAGTTGGCCAGCCGCCGACATGTCCGACGACTATAGGGTCGTCCCCACGACCCCGGGCCAAAGATGTCCAGCCGCCGTCTTGTCCGACGCCTATAGGGTCGTCCCCACGACCCCGGGACTAGATTGGCCTGCCACCGTCATGTCCAACGACTATAGGGTCGTCCCCACCACCACGGGCCAAAGTTGGCCAGCCGCCGACATGTCCGACGATTATTGGATCGTCCCCACGACCCCGGGCCAAAGTTGGACAGCCGCCGACATGTCCGACTACTATAGGGTCGTCCCCAGGATCTCGGGTCTAGATTGGCCCGCTACCGTCATGTCCGAAGACTATAGGGTCGTCCCCACGACCACGGGACTAGATTGGCCCGCCACCGTCAAGTCCGACGACTATAGGGTCGTCCCCAGGACCTCGGTACTAGATTGGCCCGCCACCGTCAAGTCCGACGACTATAGGGTCGTCCCCACGACCTCGGGACTAGGTTGGCCGGCCGCCGACATGTCCGACTACTATTGGGTCGTCCCCACGACACCGGGCCAAAGTTGGCCAGCCGCCGACATGTCCGACGACTATAGGATCGTCCCCACGACCCCGGGACTAGATTGGCCCGCCACCGTCATGTCCAACGACTATAGGGTCGTCCCCACGACCCCGGGACTAGATTGGCCCGCCACCGTCATGTCCAACGACTATAGGGTCGTCCCCACAACCACGGGCCAAAGTTGGCCAGCCGCCGACATGTCCGACGACTATAGGGTCGTCCCCACGACCCCGGGACAAGGTTGGCCCGCCGCCGACATGTCCGACGAATATAGGGCCGTACCCACGACCCCGGGACTAGGCTGACAAGCCGCCAACATGTTCGACGACTATAGGGTCGTCCCCACGACCCCGGGCCAAAGTTGGTCAGCCGCCGAAATGTCCGACGACTATAGGGTAGTCCCCACGACCCCGGGCCAAAGTTGGCAAGCCGCTGAAATGTTCGACGGCTTTAGGGTTGTCCCCACGACCCCGGGACTACATTGGCCCGCCACCGTCAAGTCCGACGACTATAGGGTCGTCCCCACGACCCCGGGCCAAAGTTGGCCAGCCGCCGAAATGTCCGACGACTGTAGGGTCGTCCCCATGACCCCGGGACTAGATTGGCCCGCCACCGTCTTGTCCGACGACTATAGGGTCGTCCCCACGACCTCGGGACTAGGTTGGCCGGCCGCCGACATGTCCGACCACTATTGGGTCGTCCCCACGACACCGGGCCAAAGTTGGCCCGCCGCCGACATGTCCGACGACTATAGGGTCGTCCCCACGACCCCGGGACTAGATTGGCCCGCCACCGTCGTGTCCGACGATTATAGGGTCGTCCCCACGACCCCGGTACAAGGTTGGCCCGCCGCCGACTTGTCCGAAGACTATAGAGTCGTACCCACCACCCCGGGACTAGGCTGACAAGCCGCCAACATGTCCGACGACTATAGGGTCGTCCCCACGACCCCGGGCCAAAGTTGGCCAGCCGCCGACATGTCCGACGACTATAGGGTCGTCCCCACGACCCCGAGACTAGATTGGCCCGCCACCGTCATGTCCGACGACAATAGGGTCGGCCCCACGACTCCGGGTCCAGGTTGGCCAGCCGCCGACATGTCCGACGACTATAGAGTCGTCCCCACGACACCGCGCCAAAGTTGGACAGCCGCCGACATGTCCGACTACTATAGGGTCGTCCCCACGACCTCGGGTCTAGATTGGCCCGCTACCGTCATGTCCGAAGACTATAGGGTCGTCCCCACGACCTCGGGAATAGATTGGCCGGCCGCCGACATGTCCGACGACTATAGAGTCGTCCCCACGACACCGGTTCAAAGTTGGCCAGCCGCCGACATGTCCGACGACTATAGGGTCGTCCCCACGACCCCGGGACTAGATTGGCCCGCCACCGTCATATCCAACGACTATAGGGTCGTCCCCACAACCACGGGCCAAAGTTGGCCAGCCGACGACATGTCCGACGACTATAGGGTCGTCCCCACGACCCCGGGCCAAAGTTGGAAAGCCGCCGAAATGTCCGACGACTATAGGGTCGTCCCCACGACCCCGGGACTAGATTGGCCCGCGACCGTCATGTCCAACGATTATAGGGTCGTCCCCACGACCCCGGGACTAGATTGGCCCGCCGCCGTCATGTCCGACGAATATAGGGTCGTCCCCACGACCCTGGGACAAGCTTGGCCCGCCGCCGACTTGTCCGACGACTATAGGGTCGTCCCCACGACCCCGGGACTAGATTGGCCCGCCACCGTCATGTCCGACGACAATAGGGTCGTCCCCACGACCCCGGGTCTAGGTTGGCCAGCTGCCGACATGTCCGACGACTATAGAGTCGTCCCCACGACACCGCGCCAAAGTTGGACAGCCGCCGACATGTCCGACTACTATAGGGTCGTCCCCACGACCTCGGGTCTAGATTGGCCCGCTACCGTCGTGTCCGAAGACTATAGGGTCGTCCCCACGACCTCGGGACTAGATTGGCCCGCTACCGTCAAGTCCGACGACTATAGGGTCGTCCCACGACCCCGGGCCAAAGTTGGCAAGCCGCCGAAATGTCCGACGACTGTAGGGTCGTCTCCACGACCCCGGGACTAGATTGGCCCGCCACCGTCAAGTCCGACGACTATAGGGTCGTCCCCACGACCTCGGGACTAGGTTGGCCAGCCGCCGACATGTCCGACCACTATTGGGTCGTCCCCACGACCACGGGCCAAAGTTGGCCAGCCGCCGACATGTCCGACGACTATAGGGTCGTCCCCACGACCCCGGGCCAAAGATGTCCAGCCGCCGTCTTGTCCGACGCCTATAGGGTCGTCCCCACGACCCCGGGACTAGATTGGCCTGCCACCGTCATGTGCAACGACTATAGGGTCGTCCCCACCACCACGGGCCAAAGTTGGCCAGCCGCCGACATGTCCGACGATTATTGGATCGTCCCCACGACCCCGGGCCAAAGTTGGCCAGCCGCCGACATGTCCGACGACTATAGGGTCGTCCCCACGACCCCGAGACTAGATTGGCCTGCTACCGTCATGTCCGACGACAATAGGGTCGTCCCCACGACCCCGGGTCCCGGTTGGCCAGCCGCCGACATTTCCGACGACTATAGAGTCGTCCCCACGACCCCGGGCCAAAGTTGGCCAGCCGCCGACATGTCCGACGACTATAGGGTCGTCCCAACGACCCCGAGACTAGATTGGCCCGCCACCGTCATGTCCAACGACTATAGGGTCGTCCCCACAACCACGGGCCAAAGTTGGCCAGCCGCCGACATGTCCGACGACTATTGGATCGTGCCCACGACCACGGGCCAAAGTTGGCCAGCCGCCGACATGTCCGACGAGTATAGGGTCGTACCTACGACCCCGGGACTAGATTGGCCCGCCACCGTCATGTCCGACGACAATAGGGTCGTCCCCACGACCCTGGGTCTAGGTTGGCCAGCCGCCGACATGTCCGACGACTAAACAGTCGTCCCAACGACCACGGGCAAAAGTTGGCCAATCGCCGTCATGTCCGACGACAATAGGGTCGTCCCCACGACCCCGGGACTAGATTGGCCCGCCACCGTCATGTCCGACGACTATCGGATCGTCCCCACGACCACGGGCCAAAGTTGGCCAATCGCCGACATGTCCGACGACTATAGGGTCGCCCCCACGACCCCGGTACAAGGTTCGCCCGCCGCCGACTTGCCCGGCGACTATAGGGTAGTCCCCACGACCCCGGGACTAGGTAGACCCACCGCCGACGTGTCCGACAACTATAGGGTCGTCCCCACGACCACGGGCCAAAGTTGGCCGGCCACCGACATGTCCGACGACCATAGGATCGTACCTACGACCCCGGGACTAGATTGGCCCGCCACCGTCAAGTCCGACGACTATAGGGTCGTCCCCACGACCCCGGGACTAGATTGGCCCGCCACCGTCATGTCCAACGATTATAGGGTCGTCCCCACAACCACGGGCCAAAGTTGGACAGCCGCCGACATGTCCGACGACTATAGGGTCGTCCCCACGACCCCGGGACTAGGTTGGTCAGCCGCCGACATGTCCGACGACTATAGGGTCGTCCCGACGACCCCGGGCCAATGTTGGCCAATCGCCAACATGTCCGACGACTATAGGGTCGTCCCTACGACCCCGGGACTAGATTGGCCCGCCACCGTCATGTCCAACGATTATAGGGTCGTCCCCACGACCCCGGGACTAGATTGGCCCGCCACCGTCATGTCCGACGATTATAGGGTCGTCCCCACGACCCCGGGACAAGCTTGGCCCGCCGCCGACTTGTCCGACGACTATAGGGTCGTCCCCACGACCCCGGGACTAGATTGGCCCGCCACCGTCATGTCCGACGACAATAGGGTCGTCTCCACGACCCCGGGTCTAGGTTGGCCAGCCGCCGACATGTCCGACGACTATAGAGTCGTCCCCACGACACCGGGCCAAAGTTGGACAGCCGCCGACATGTCCGACTACTATAGGGTCGTCCCCAGGACCTCGGGTCTAGATTGGCCCGCTACCGTCATGTCCGAAGACTATAGGGTCGTCCCCACGACCACGGGACTAGATTGGCCCGCCACCGCCATGTCCGACGACAATAGGGTCGTCCCCACGACCCCGGGTCTAGGTTGGCCAGCCGCCGACATGTCCGACGACAATCGGATCGTCCCCACGCCCACGCGCCAAAGTTGGCCAGCCGCCGACATGTCCGACGACTATTGGATCGTCCCCACGACCACGGGCCAAAGTTGGCCAGCTGCCGACATGTCCGACGACTATAGGGTCGTCCCCACGACCCCGGGCCAAAGTTGGCAAGCCGCCGAAATGTCCGAAGACTATAGGGTCGTCCCCACGACCCCGGGACTAGGTTGGCCAGCCGCCGACATGTCCGACGACTATAGGGTCGTCCCGACGACCCCGGGCCAATGTTGGCCAATCGCCAACATGTCCGACGACTGTAGGGTCGTCCCTAGGACCCCGGGACTAGATTGGCCCGCCACCGTCATGTCCAACGATTATAGGGTCGTCCCCACGACCCCGGGACTAGATTGGCCCGCCACCGTCATGTCCGACGAATATAGGGTCGTCCCCACGACCCCGGGACAAGCTTGGCCCGCCGCCGACTTGTCCGACGACTATAGGGTCGTCCCCACGACCCCAGGACTAGATTGGCCCGCCACCGTCATGTCCGACGACAATAGGGTCGTCCCCACGACCCCGGGTCTAGGTTGCCCAGCTGCCGACATGTCCGACGACTATAGAGTCGTCCCCATGACACCGCGCCAAAGTTGGACAGCCGCCGACATGTCCGACTACTATAGGGTCGTCCCCACGCCCTCGGGTCTAGATTGTCCCGCTACCGTCATGTCCGAAGACTATAGGGTCGTCCCCACGACCTCGGGACTAGATTGGCCCGCTTCCGTCAAGTCCGACGACTATAGGGTCGTCCCACGACGCCGGGCCAAAGTTGGTAAGCCGCCGAAATGTCCGACGACTGTAGGGTCGTCCCCACGACCTCGGGACTAGATTGGCCCGCCACCGTCAAGTCCGACGACTATAGGGTCGTCCCCACGACCCCGGGTCCAGGTTGGCCAGCCGCCGACATTTCCGACGAATATAGAGTCGTCCCCACGACACCGGGCCAAAGTTGGCAAGCCGCCGAAATGTCCGACGACTGTAGGGTCGTCCCCACGACCCCGGGACTAGATTGGCCCGCCACCGTCAAGTCCGACGACTATAGGGTCGTCCCCACGACCCCGGGTCCAGGTTGGCCAGCCGCCGACATTTCCGACGAATATAGAGTCGTCCCCACGACACCGGGCCAAAGTTGGCCAGCCGCCGACATGTCCGACGACTATAGGGTCGTCCCCACGACCCCGGGTCTAGATTGGCCCGCCACCGTCATGTCCGACGATTATAGGGTCGTCCCCACGACCCCGGGACAAGCTTGGCCCGCCGCCGACTTGTCCGACGACTATAGGGTCGTCCCCACGACCCCGGGACTAGATTGGCCCGCCACCGTCATGTCCGACGACAATAGGGTCGTCTCCACGACCCCGGGTCTAGGTTGGCCAGCCGCCGACATGTCCGACGACTATAGAGTCGTCCCCACGACACCGGGCCAACGTTGGACAGCCGCCGACATGTCCGACTACTATAGGGTCGTCCCCAGGACCTCGGGTCTAGATTGGCCCCCTACCGTCATGTCCGAAGACTATTGGGTCGTCCCCACGACCACGGGACTAGATTGGCCCGCCACCGCCATGTCCGACGACAATAGGGTCGTCCCCACGACCCCGGGTCTAGGTTGGCCAGCCGCCGACATGTCCGACGACAATCGGATCGTCCCCACGCCCACGCGCCAAAGTTGGCCTGCCGCCGACATGTCCGACGACTATTGGATCGTCCCCACGACCACGGGCCAAAGTTGGCCAGCTGCCGACATGTCCGACGACTATAGGGTCGTCCCCACGCCCCGGGCCAAAGTTGGCAAGCCGCCGAAATGTCCGAAGACTATAGGGTCGTCCCCACGACCCCGGGACTAGGTTGGCCAGCCGCCGACATGTCCGACGACTATAGGGTCGTCCCCAAGACCCCGGGCCAATGTTGGCCAGCCGCCGACATGTTCAACGACTATTGGGCCGTCCCCACGACCACGGGTCTAGGTTGGCCAGCCGCCGACATGTCCGACGACTATAGAGTCGTCCCCACGACCCCGGGCCAATGTTGGCCAATCGCCAACATGTCCGACGACTATAGGGTCGTCCCTACGACCCCGGGACTAGATTGGCCCGCCACCGCCATGTCCGACGACAATAGGGTCGTCCCCACGACCCCGGGTCTAGGTTGGCCAGCCGCCGACATGTCCGACGACAATCGGATCGTCCCCACGCCCACGCGCCAAAGTTGGCCTGCCGCCGACATGTCCGACGACTATTGGATCGTCCCCACGACCACGGGCCAAAGTTGGCCAGCTGCCGACATGTCCGACGACTATAGGGTCGTTCCCACGACACCGGGACTAGGTTGGCTCGCCGCCGACTTGTCGGACCACTATAGGGTCGTCCCCACGACCCCGGGACTAGGTTGGCTCGCCGCCGACATGTCCGACGACTATAGGGTCGTCCCCACCACCCCGGGCCAAGTTGGCAAGCCGCCGAAATGTCCGACGACTGTAGGGTCGTCCCCAAGACCCCGGGACTAGATTGGCCCGCCACCGTCAAGTCCGACGACTATTGGGTCGTCCCCACGACCCCGGGCCAAAGTTTGCGAGCCGCCGAAATGTCCGACGACTGTAGGGTCGTCCCCACGACCCCGGGACAAGGGTGGCCAGCAGCCGACATGTCCGACGACTATAGAGTCGTCCCCACGACACCGGGCCAAAGTTGGTCAGCCGCCGACATGTCCGACGACTATAGGGTCGTCCCCACGACCCCGGGCCAAAGATGTCCAGCCACCGTCTTGTCCGACGACTATGGGGTCGTCCCCACGACCCCGGGACTAGATTGGCCCGCCACCGTCAAGTCCGACGACCTCGGGACTAGGTTGGCCAGCCGCCGACATGTCCGACGACTATTGGGCCGTCCCCACGACCACGGGCCAAAGTTGGCCAGCCGCCGACATGTCTGACGACTATAGGGTCGTCCCCACGACCCCGGGCCAATGTTGGCCAGCCGCCGACATGTTCAACGACTATTGGGCCGTCCCCACGACCCCGGGCCAATGTTGGCCAGCCGCCGACATGTTCAACGACTATTGGGCCGTCCCCACGACCACGGGCCAAAGTTGACCAGCCGCTGACTTGTCCGACGACTATAGGGTCGTCCCCACGACCACGGGCCAAAGTTGGCCAGCCGCCGACTTGTCCGACGACTATGGGGTCGTCCCCACGACCCCAGGACTAGATTGGCCCGCCACCGTCATGTCCGACGACAATAGGGTCGTCCCCACGACCCCGGGGCTAGGATGGCCCGCCGCCGACATGTTCAACGACTATTGGGTCGTCCCCACGACCCCGGGCTAATGTTGGCCAGCCGCCGACTTGTCCGACGACTATGGGGTCGTCCCCACGACCCCAGGACTAGATTGGCCCGCCACCGTCATGTCCGACGACAATAGGGTCGTCCCCACGACCCCGGGGCTAGGATGGCCCGCCGCCGACATGTTCAACGACTATTGGGCCGTCCCCACGACCCCGGGCCAATGCTGGCCAGCCGCCGAAATGTCCGACGACTATAGAGTCGTCCCCACAACCCCGGGCCAAAGTTGGCAAGCTGCCGACTTGTCCGACGACTATAGGGTCGTCCCCACGACTCCGGGACTAGGTAGACCCGCCGCCGACGTGTCCGACAACTATAGGGTCGTCCCCACGACCCCGGGCCAAAGTTGGCAAGCTGCCGAATTGTCCGACGACTATAGGGTCGTGCCCACGACCCCGGGACTAGGTAGACCCGCCGCCGACGTGTCCGACGACTATGGGGTCGTCCCCACGACCCCAGGACTAGATTGGCCCGCCACCGTCATGTCCGACGACAATAGGGTCGTCTCCACGACCCCGGGTCTAGGTTGGCCAGCCGCCGACATGTCCGACGACTATAGAGTCGTCCCCACGACACCGGGCCAAAGTTGGACAGCCGCCGACATGTCCGACTACTATAGGGTCGTCCCCAGGACCTCGGGTCTAGATTGGCCCGCTACCGTCATGTCCGAAGACTATAGGGTCGTCCCCACGACCACGGGACTAGATTGGCCCGCCACCGCCATGTCCGACGACAATAGGGTCGTCCCCACGACCCCGGGTCTAGGTTGGCCAGCCGCCGACATGTCCGACGACAATCGGATCGTCCCCACGCCCACGCGCCAAAGTTGGCCAGCCGCCGACATGTCCGACGACTATTGGATCGTCCCCACGACCACGGGCCAAAGTTGGCCAGCTGCCGACATGTCCGACGACTATAGGGTCGTCCCCACGACCCCGGGCCAAAGTTGGCAAGCCGCCGAAATGTCCGAAGACTATAGGGTCGTCCCCACGACCCCGGGACTAGGTTGGCCCGCCACCGTCAAGTCCGACGACTATAGGGTCGTCCCCACGACCCCGGGTCCAGGTTGGCCAGCCGCCGACATTTCCGACGACTATAGGGTCGTCCCACGACGCCGGGCCAAAGTTGGCAAGCCGCCGAAATGTCCGACGACTGTAGGGTCGTCCCCACGACCCCGGGACTAGATTGGCCCGCCACCGTCAAGTCCGACGACTATAGGGTCGTCCCCACGACCCCGGGTCCAGGTTGGCCAGCCGCCGACATTTCCGACGAATATAGAGTCGTCCCCACGACACCGGGCCAAAGTTGGCCAGCCGCCGACATGTCCGACGACTATAGGGTCGTCCCCACGACCACGGGACTAGATTGGCCCGCCACCGTCAAGTCCGACGACTATAGGGTCGTCCCCACGACCCCGGGTCCAGGTTGGCCAGCCGCCGACATTTCCGACGAATATAGAGTCGTCCCCACGACACCGGGCCAAAGTTGGCCAGCCGCCGACATGTCCGACGACTATAGGGTCGTCCCCACGACCCCGGGACTAGATTGGCCAGCCACCGTCAAGTCCGACGACTATAGGGTCGTCTCCACGACCCCGGGTCTAGGTTGGCCAGCCGCCGACATGTCCGACGACTATAGAGTCGTCCCCACGACACCGGGCCAAAGTTGGACAGCCGCCGACATGTCCGACTACTATAGGGTCGTCCCCAGGACCTCGGGTCTAGATTGGCCCGCTACCGTCATGTCCGAAGACTATAGGGTCGTCCCCACGACCACGGGACTAGATTGGCCCGCCACCGCCATGTCCGACGACAATAGGGTCGTCCCCACGACCCCGGGTCTAGGTTGGCCAGCCGCCGACATGTCCGACGACAATCGGATCGTCCCCACGCCCACGCGCCAAAGTTGGCCTGCCGCCGACATGTCCGACGACTATTGGATCGTCCCCACGACCACGGGCCAAAGTTGGCCAGCTGCCGACATGTCCGACGACTATAGGGTCGTCCCCACGCCCCGGGCCAAAGTTGGCAAGCCGCCGAAATGTCCGAAGACTATAGGGTCGTCCCCACGACCCCGGGTCTAGGTTGGCCAGCCGCCGACATGTCCGACGACTATAGGGTCGTCCCCAAGACCCCGGGCCAATGTTGGCCAGCCGCCGACATGTTCAACGACTATTGGGCCGTCCCCACGACCACGGGTCTAGGTTGGCCAGCCGCCGACATGTCCGACGACTATAGAGTCGTCCCCACGACCCCGGGCCAATGTTGGCCAATCGCCAACATGTCCGACGACTATAGGGTCGTCCCTACGACCCCGGGACTAGATTGGCCCGCCACCGCCATGTCCGACGACAATAGGGTCGTCCCCACGACCCCGGGTCTAGGTTGGCCAGCCGCCGACATGTCCGACGACAATCGGATCGTCCCCACGCCCACGCGCCAAAGTTGGCCTGCCGCCGACATGTCCGACGACTATTGGATCGTCCCCACGACCACGGGCCAAAGTTTGCGAGCCGCCGAAATGTCCGAAGACTATAGGGTCGTCCCCACGACCCCGGGACTAGGTTGGCCAGCCGCCGACATGTCCGACGACTATAGGGTCGTCCCCAAGACCCCGGGCCAATGTTGGCCAGCCGCCGACATGTTCAACGACTATTGGGCCGTCCCCACGACCACGGGTCTAGGTTGGCCAGCCGCCGACATGTCCGACGACTATAGAGTCGTCCCCACGACCCCGGGCCAATGTTGGCCAATCGCCAACATGTCCGACGACTATAGGGTCGTCCCTACGACACCGGGACAAGATTGGCCAGCTGCCGACATGTCCGACGACTATAGGGTCGTTCCCACGACACCGGGACTAGGTTGGCTCGCCGCCGACTTGTCGGACCACTATAGGGTCGTCCCCACGACCCCGGGACTAGGTTGGCTCGCCGCCGACATGTCCGACGACTATAGGGTCGTCCCCACCACCCCGGGCCAAGTTGGCAAGCCGCCGAAATGTCCGACGACTGTAGGGTCGTCCCCAAGACCCCGGGACTAGATTGGCCCGCCACCGTCAAGTCCGACGACTATTGGGTCGTCCCCACGACCCCGGGCCAAAGTTTGCGAGCCGCCGAAATGTCCGACGACTGTAGGGTCGTCCCCACGACCCCGGGACAAGGGTGGCCAGCAGCCGACATGTCCGACGACTATAGAGTCGTCCCCACGACACCGGGCCAAAGTTGGTCAGCCGCCGACATGTCCGACGACTATAGGGTCGTCCCCACGACCCCGGGCCAAAGATGTCCAGCCACCGTCTTGTCCGACGACTATGGGGTCGTCCCCACGACCCCGGGACTAGATTGGCCCGCCACCGTCAAGTCCGACGACCTCGGGACTAGGTTGGCCAGCCGCCGACATGTCCGACGACTATTGGGCCGTCCCCACGACCACGGGCCAAAGTTGGCCAGCCGCCGACATGTCTGACGACTATAGGGTCGTCCCCACGACCCCGGGCCAATGTTGGCCAGCCGCCGACATGTTCAACGACTATTGGGCCGTCCCCACGACCACGGGCCAAAGTTGACCAGCCGCTGACTTGTCCGACGACTATAGGGTCGTCCCCACGACCACGGGCCAAAGTTGGCCAGCCGCCGACTTGTCCGACGACTATGGGGTCGTCCCCACGACCCCAGGACTAGATTGGCCCGCCACCGTCATGTCCGACGACAATAGGGTCGTCCCCACGACCCCGGGGCTAGGATGGCCCGCCGCCGACATGTTCAACGACTATTGGGTCGTCCCCACGACCCCGGGCTAATGTTGGCCAGCCGCCGACTTGTCCGACGACTATGGGGTCGTCCCCACGACCCCAGGACTAGATTGGCCCGCCACCGTCATGTCCGACGACAATAGGGTCGTCCCCACGACCCCGGGGCTAGGATGGCCCGCCGCCGACATGTTCAACGACTATTGGGCCGTCCCCACGACCCCGGGCCAATGCTGGCCAGCCGCCGAAATGTCCGACGACTATAGAGTCGTCCCCACAACCCCGGGCCAAAGTTGGCAAGCTGCCGACTTGTCCGACGACTATAGGGTCGTCCCCACGACTCCGGGACTAGGTAGACCCGCCGCCGACGTGTCCGACAACTATAGGGTCGTCCCCACGACCCCGGGCCAAAGTTGGCAAGCTGCCGAATTGTCCGACGACTATAGGGTCGTGCCCACGACCCCGGGACTAGGTAGACCCGCCGCCGACGTGTCCGACAACTATAGGGTCGTCCCCACGACCACGGGCCAAAGTTGGCCAGCCGCCGGCATGTCCGACGACTATAGGGTCGTCCCAACGACCCCGAGACTAGATTGGCCCGCCACCGTCATGTCCAACGACTATAGGGTCGTCCCCACAACCACGGGCCTAAGTTGGCCAGCCGCCGACATGTCCGACGACTATTGGATCGTGCCCACGACCACGGGCCCAAGTTGGCCAGCCGCCGACATGTCCGACGAGTATAGGGTCGTACCTACGACCCCGGGACTAGATTGGCCCGCCACCGTCATGTCCGACGACAATAGGGTCGTCCCCACGACCCTGGGTCTAGGTTGGCCAGCCGCCGACATGTCCGACGACTAAACAGTCGTCCCAACGACCACGGGCAAAAGTTGGCCAGCCGCCGACATGTCCGACGACTATAGGGTCGTCCCCACGACCCCGGGACTAGATTGGCCCGCCACCGTCTTGTCCGACGACTATAGGGTCGTCCCCACGACCCCGGGACTAGATTGGCCCGCCACCGTCAAGTCCGACGACCTCGGGACTAGGTTGGCCAGCCGCCGACATGTCCGACGACTATAGGGTCGCCCCCACGACCTCGGGACTAGGTTGGCCAGCCGCCGACATGTCCGACGACTATAGGTTCGTCCCCACGACCCCCGGAGTAGGTTGGCTCGCCGCCGACTTGTCCGACGACTATAGGGTCGTCCCCACGACCCCGGGACTAGATTGGCCCGCCACCGTCTTGTCCGACGACTATAGGGTCGTCCCCACGACCCCGGGACTAGATTGGCCCGCCACCGTCTTGTCCGACGACTATAGGGTCGTCCCCACGACCCCGGGACTAGATTGGCCCGCCGCCGACATGTCCGAGCACTATAGGGTCGTCCCCACGACCCTGGGACTAGGTTGGCTCGCCGCCGACATGTCCGACGACTATAGGTTCGTCCCCACGACCCCCGGAGTAGGTTGGCTCGCCGCCGACTTGTCCGACGACAATAGGGTCGTCCCCACGACCCCGGGACTAGATTGGCCCGCCACCGTCTTGTCCGACGACTATAGGGTCGTCCCCACGACAGCGGGCCTACGTTGGCCAGCCGCCGACATGTCCGACCACTATAGGGTCGTCCCCACGACCCCGGGACTAGGTTGGCTCCCCGCCGACATATCCGACGACTATAGGGTCGTTCCCACGACACCGGGACTATGTTGGCCAGCCGCCGACATGTCCGACGACTATAGGGTCGTCCCCACGACCCCGGGACTAGGTTGGCTCGCCGCCGACATGTCCGACGACTATAGGGTCGTCCCCACCACCCCGGGCCAAGTTGGCAAGCCGCCGAAATGTCCGACGACTGTAGGGTCGTCCCCAAGACCCCGGGACTAGATTGGCCCGCCACCGTCAAGTCCGAAGACTATTGGGTCGTCCCCACGACCCCGGGCCAAAGTTGGCGAGCCGCCGAAATGTCCGACGACTGTAGGGTCGTCCCCACGACCCCGGGACAAGGGTGGCCAGCAGCCGACATGTCCGACGACTATAGAGTCGTCCCCACGACACCGGGCCAAAGTTGGTCAGCCGCCGACATGTCCGACGACTATAGGGTCGTCCCCACGACCCCGGGCCAAAGATGTCCAGCCACCGTCTTGTCCGACGACTATAGGGTCGGCCCCACGACCCCGGGACTAGATTGGCCCGCCACCGTCAAGTCCGACGACCTCGGGACTAGGTTGGCCAGCCGCCGACATGTCCGACGACTATTGGGCCGTCCCCACGACCACGGGCCAAAGTTGGCCAGCCGCCGACATGTCTGACGACTATAGGGTCGTCCCCACGACCCCGGGACAAGGGTGGCCAGCAGCCGACATGTCCGACGACTATAGAGTCGTCCCCACGACACCGGGCCAAAGTTGGTCAGCCGCCGACATGTCCGACGACTATAGGGTCGTCCCCACGACCCCGGGCCAATGTTGGCCAGCCGCCGACATGTTCAACGACTATTGGGCCGTCCCCACGACCACGGGCCAAAGTTGACCAGCCGCTGACTTGTCCGACGACTATAGGCTCGTCCCCACGACCCCGGGCCAAAGTTGGCAAGCCGCTGACTTGTCCGACGACTATAGGGTCGTCCCCACGACCCCCGGACTAGGTTGGCCAGCCGCCGACATGTCCGACGACTATTGGGCCGTCCCCACGACCACGGGCCAAAGATTATCAGCCGCCGTCTTGTCCGACGACTATAGGGTCGTCCCCACGACCCCGGGACTAGATTGGCCCGCCACCGTAATGTCCAACGACTATAGGGTCGTTCCCACGACCATGGGCCAAAGTTGGCCAGCCGCCGATATGTCCAACGACTTTTGGGTCGTCCCCACGACCCCGGGATAAGATTGGCCCGCCACCGTCAAGTCCGACGACTATAGGGTCGTCCCCACGACCCCGGGCAAATTTGGCAAGCCGCCGACATATCCGACGACTATAGGGTCGTCCCCAAAACCCCGGGACTAGATTGGCCCGCCACCGTCAAGTCCGACGACTATAGGATCGTCTCCACGACCACGGCCCAAAGTTGGCCAGCCGCCGACATGTCCGACGACTATAGGGTCGTCCCCACGACCCCGGGCCAAAGTTGGCAAGCCGCCGAAATGTCCGACGACTATAGGGTCGTCCCCACGACCGCGGGCCAAAGATTATCAGCCGCCGTCTTGTCCGACGACTGTAGGGTTGTCCCCACGACCCCGGGACTAGATTGGCCCGCCAGCGACAAGTCCGACGACTATAGGTTCGTCCCCACGACCTCGGGACTAGGTTGGCCAGCCGCCGACATGTCCGACGACTATAGGGTCGTCCCCACGACCCCGGGCCAATGTTGGCCAATCGCCGACATGTCCGACGACTATAGGGTCGTCCCTACGACCCCGGGACTAGATTGGCCCGCCACCGTCTTGTCCGACGATTATAGGGTCGTCCCCACGACCTCGGGACTAGGTTGACAAGCCGCCAACATGTCCGAAGACTATAGGGTCGTCCCCACGACCCCGGGCCAAAGTCGGCATGCCGCCGCAATGTCCGACGACTATAGGGTCTTCCCCACGACCCCGGGGCCAATGTTGGCCAATCGCCGACATGTCCGACGACTATAGGGTCGTTCCTACGACCCCGGGACTAGATTGGCCCGCCACCGTCATGTCCGGCGACTATTGGATCGTCCCCACGACTACGGGCCAAAGGTGGCCAGCCGCCGACATGTCCGACGACTATCGGATCGTCCCCACGACCACGGGACTAGATTGGTCCGCCACCGTCATGTCCGACGACTATAGGGTCCTCCCCACGACCCCGGGCCAAGCTTGGCCCGCCGCCGACTTGTCCGACGACTATAGGGTCGTCGCCACGACCCCGGGCGAAAGTTGGCAAGCCGCCGAAATGTCTGACGACTGTAGGGTCGTCCCCACGACCCCGGGACTAGATTGGCCCGCCACCGTCAAGTCCGACGACTATAGAGTCGTCCCCACGACCCCGAGAATAGATTGGCCCGCCACCGTCATGTCCGACGACTATAGGGTCGTCCCCACCACGGGCCAAAGTTGGCCAGCCGCCGACATGTCCGACGACTATAGGGTCGTCCCCACGACCCCGAGAATAGATTGGCCCGCCACCGTCATGTCCTAAGACATAGGGTCGTCCCCACGACCCCGGGGCTAGGTTGGCCAGCCGCCGACTTGCCCGACCACTATTGGGTCGTCCCCACGACCTCGATACTAGGTTGGCCAGCCGCCGACATGTGCGACGACTATAGGGTCGTCCCCACGACCCCGGGGCTAGGTTGGCCCGCCGCCGTCTTGTCCGACGACTATAGGGTCGTTCTCACGACCCCGGGACTAGATTGGCCGGCCACTGTCATGTCCGACGACTATAGGGTCGTCCCCACGACCACAGGCCAATTTGGCCAGCCGCCGACATGTGCGACGACTATAGGGTCGTCCCCACGACCACGGGCCAAAGTTGGCCAGCCGCCGACATGTCCGAGGACTATAGGGTCGTCCCCACGACCCCGGGCCAAAGTTGGCCAACCGCCGACATGTCCGACGACTATAGGGTCGTCCCCACGACCCCGAGAATAGATTGGCCCGCCGCCGTCATGTCCGACGACTATAGGGTCGTCCCCACGACCACGGACCAAAGATGGCCAGCCGCCGTGTTGTCCGACGACTATAGTGTCGTCCCCACGACCCCCGGACTAGATTGGCCAGCCACCGTCATGTCCGACGATTATAGGGTCGTCCCCACGACCACGGGCCAAAGATGGCCAGCCGCCGTGTTGTCCGACGACAATAGGGTCGTCCCCACCACCCCCGGACTAGGCTGGCTCGCCGCCGACTTGTCCGACCACTATAGGGTCGTCCCCACGACCTCGGGACTAGGTTGGCCAGCCGCCGACATGTGCGACGACTATAGGGTCGTCCCCACGACCCCGGGGCTAGGTTGGCCCGCCGCCGTCTTGTCCGACGACTATAGGGTCGTTCTCACGACCCCGGGACTAGATTGGCCGGCCACCGTCATGTCCGACGACTATAGGGTCGTCCCCACGACCACGGGCCAAAGTTGGCCAGCCGCCGACATGTCCGAGGACTATAGGGTCGTCCCCACGACCCCGGGCCAAAGTTGGCCAACCGCCGACATGTCCGACGACTATAGGGTCGTCCCCACGACCCCGAGAATAGATTGGCCCGCCGCCGTCATGTCCGACGACTATAGGGTCGTCCCCACGACCACGGGCCAAAGTTGGACAGCCGCCGACATGTTCGACGACTATAGGGTCGTACCCACGACCCCGGGACTAGATTGGCCCGCCACCGTCATGTCCAACGACTATAGGGTCGTCCCCACGACCATGGGCCAAAGTTGGCCAGCCGCCGATATGTCCAACGACTTTTGGGTCGTCCCCACGACCCCGGGATAAGATTGGCCCGCCACCGTCAAGTCCGACGACTATAGGGTCGTCCCCACCACGGGCCAAAGTTGGGCAGCCGCCGACATGTCCGACGACTATAGGGTCGTCCCCACGACCCCGAGAATAGATTGGTCCGCCACCGTCATGTCCTAAGACATAGGGTCGTCCCCACGACCCCGGGGCTAGGTTGGCCAGCCGCCGACTTGCCCGACCACTATTGGGTCGTCCCCACGACCTCGATACTAGGTTGGCCAGCCGCCGACATGTGCGACGACTATAGGGTCGTCCCCACGACCCCGGGACTAGATTGGACCGCCACCGTCATGTCCGACGACTATAGGTTCGTCCCCACGACCCCCGGAGTAGGTTGGCTCGCCGCCGACTTGTCCGACGACTATAGGGTCGTTCCCACGACCCCGGGACTAGGTAGACCCGCCGCCGACGTGTCCGACAACTATAGGGTCGTCCCCACGACCACGGGCCAAAGTTGGCCAGCCGCCGGCTTGCCCGACGACAATAGGGTCGTCCCCACGACCCCGGGACTAGGTTGACCAGCCGGCAACATATCCGACGACTATAGGGTCGTCCCCACAACCCCGGGACTAGATTGGCCCGCCACTCTCAAGTCCGACGACTATAGGGTCGTCCCCACGACCCCCGGACTAGGTTGGCTCGCCGCCGAATTGTCCGACGACTATAGGGTCGTCCCCACGACCGCGGGACTAGGTTGGCTCGCCGCCGACTTGTCCGACGACTATAGGGTCGTGCCCACGACCCCGGGCCAAAGTTGGCAAGCCGCCGAAATGTCCGACGACTATAGGGTCGTCCCCACAACCCCGGGACTAGATTGGTCCGCCACCGTCAAGTCCGACGACCTCGGGACTAGGTTGGCCAGCCGCCGACATGTCCGACGACTACAGGGTCGCCCCCACGACCCCGGGACTAGATTGGCCCGCCACCGTCATGTCCGACGACAATAGGGTCGTCCCCACGACCCCGGGGCTAGGATGGCCCGCCGCCGACATGTTCAACGACTATTGAGTCGTCCCCACGACCCCGGGCTAATGTTGGCCAGCCGCCGACTTGTCCGACGACTACGGGGTCGTCCCCACGACCCCAGGACTAGATTGGCCCGCCACCGTCATGTCCGACGACAATAGGGTCGTCCCCACGACCCCGGGGCTAGGATGGCCCGCCGCCGACATGTCCGACGACTATAGGTTCGTCCCCACGACCCCCGGAGTAGGTTGGCTCGCCGCCGACTTGTCCGACGACTATAGGGTCGTTCCCACGACCCCGGGACTAGGTAGACCCGCCGCCGACGTGTCCGACAACTATAGGGTCGTCCCCACGACCACGGGCCAAAGTTGGCCAGCCGCCGGCTTGCCCGACGACTATAGGGTCGTCCCCACGACCCCGGGACTAGGTTGACCAGCCGGCAACATATCCGACGACTATAGGGTCGTCCCCACAACCCCGGGACTAGATTGGCCCGCCACTCTCAAGTCCGACGACTATAGGATCGTCTCCACGACCACGGCCCAAAGTTGGCCAGCCGCCGACATGTCCAACGACTATTGGGTCGTCCCCACGACCACGGGCCAAAGTTAGCCAGCCGCCGACATGTCCGACGACTATAGGGTCGTCCCCACGACCCCGGGCCAAAGTTGACAAGCCGCCGAAATGTCCGACGACTATAGGGTCGTCCCCACGACCGCGGGCCAAAGATGTCCAGCCGCCGTCTTGTCCGACGACTATAGGGTCGTCCCCACGACCCCGGGACTAGATTGGCCCGCCACCGTAATGTCCAACGACTATAGGGTCGTTCCCACGACCATGGGCCAAAGTTGGCCAGCCGCCGATATGTCCAACGACTTTTGGGTCGTCCCCACGACCCCGGGATAAAATTGGCCCGCCACCGTCAAGTCCGACGACTATAGGGTCGTCCCCACGACCCCGGGCAAATTTGGCAAGCCGCCGACATATCCGACGACTATAGGGTCGTCCCCAAAACCCCGGGACTAGATTGGCCCGCCACCGTCAAGTCCGACGACTATAGGATCGTCTCCACGACCACGGCCCAAAGTTGGCCAGCCGCCGACATGTCCAACGACTATTGGGTCGTCCCCACGACCACGGGCCAAAGTTAGCCAGCCGCCGACATGTCCGACGACTATAGGGTCGTCCCCACGACCCCGGGCGGAAGTTGGCAAGCCGCCGAAATGTCCGACGACTGTAGGGTTGTCCCCACGACCCCGGGACTAGATTGGCCCGCCAGCGACAAGTCCGACGACTATAGGGTCGTCCCCACGACCACGGGCCAAAGTTAGCCAGCCGCCGACATGTCCGACGACTATAGGGTCGTCCCCACGACCCCGGGCCAAAGTTGGCAAGCCGCCGAAATGTCCGACGACTATAGGTTCGTCCCCACGACCGCGGGCCAAAGATGTCCAGCCGCCGTCTTGTCCGACGACTATAGGGTCGTCCCCACGACCCCGGGACTAGATTGGCCCGCCACCGTAATGTCCAACGACTATAGGGTCGTCCCCACGACCATGGGCCAAAGTTGGCCAGCCGCCGATATGTCCAACGACTTTTGGGTCGTCCCCACGACCCCGGGATAAGATTGGCCCGCCACCGTCAAGTCCGACGACTATAGGGTCGTCCCCACGACCCCGGGCAAATTTGGCAAGCCGCCGACATATCCGACGACTATAGGGTCGTCCCCAAAACCCCGGGACTAGATTGGCCCGCCACCGTCAAGTCCGACGACTATAGGATCGTCTCCACGACCACGGCCCAAAGTTGGCCAGCCGCCGACATGTCCAACGACTATTGGGTCGTCCCCACGACCACGGGCCAAAGTTAGCCAGCCGCCGACATGTCCGACGACTATAGGGTCGTCCCCACGACCCCGGGCGGAAGTTGGCAAGCCCCGAAATGTCCGACGACTGTAGGGTTGTCCCCACGACCCCGGGACTAGATTGGCCCGCCAGCGACAAGTCCGACGACTATAGGTTCGTCCCCACGACCTCGGGACTAGGTTGGCCAGCCGCCGACATGTCCGACGACTATAGGGTCGTCCCCACGACCCCGGGCCAATGTTGGCCAATCGCCGACATGTCCGACGACTATAGGGTCGTCCCTACGACACCGGGACTAGATTGGCCCGCCACCGTCTTGTCCGACGATTATAGGGTCGTCCCCACGACCTCGGGACTAGGTTGACAAGCCGCCAACATGTCCGAAGACTATAGGGTCGTCCCCACGACCCCGGGCCAAAGTCGGCATGCCGCCGCAATGTCCGACGACTATAGGGTCTTCCCCACGACCCCGGGGCCAATGTTGGCCAATCGCCGACATGTCCGACGACTATAGGGTCGTTCCTACGACCCCGGGACTAGATTGGCCCGCCACCGTCATGTCCGGCGACTATTGGATCGTCCCCACGACTACGGGCCAAAGGTGGCCAGCCGCCGACATGTCCGACGACTGTCGGATCGTCCCCACGACCACGGGACTAGATTGGTCCGCCACCGTCATGTCCGACGACTATAGGGTCTTCCCCACGACCCCGGGCCAAGCTTGGCCCGCCGCCGACTTGTCCGACGACTATAGGGTCGTCGCCACGACCCCGGGCGAAAGTTGGCAAGCCGCCGAAATGTCCGACGACTGTAGGGTCGTCCCCACGACCCCGGGACTAGATTGGCCCGCCACCGTCAAGTCCGACGACTATAGAGTCGTCCCCACGACCCCGAGAATAGATTGGCCCGCCACCGTCATGTCCGACGACTATAGGGTCGTCCCCACCACGGGCCAAAGTTGGCCAGCCGCCGACATGTCCGACGACTATAGGGTCGTCCCCACGACCCCGAGAATAGATTGGCCCGCCACCGTCATGTCCTAAGACATAGGGTCGTCCCCACGACCCCGGGGCTAGGTTGGCCAGCCGCCGACTTGCCCGACCACTATTGGGTCGTCCCCACGACCTCGATACTAGGTTGGCCAGCCGCCGACATGTGCGACGACTATAGGGTCGTCCCCACGACCCCGGGGCTAGGTTGGCCCGCCGCCGTCTTGTCCGACGACTATAGGGTCGTTCTCACGACCCCGGGACTAGATTGGCCGGCCACCGTCATGTCCGACGACTATAGGGTCGTCCCCACGACCACAGGCCAATTTGGCCAGCCGCCGACATGTGCGACGACTATAGGGTCGTCCCCACGACCACGGGCCAAAGTTGGACAGCCGCCGACATGTCCGAGGACTATAGGGTCGTCCCCACGACCCCGGGCCAAAGTTGGCCAACCGCCGACATGTCCGACGACTATAGGGTCGTCCCCACGACCCCGAGAATAGATTGGCCCGCCGCCGTCATGTCCGACGACTATAGGGTCGTCCCCACGACCACGGACCAAAGATGGCCAGCCGCCGTGTTGTCCGACGACTATAGTGTCGTCCCCACGACCCCCGGACTAGATTGGCCAGCCACCGTCATGTCCGACGAATATAGGGTCGTCCCCACGACCACGGGCCAAAGATGGCCAGCCGCCGTGTTGTCCGACGACAATAGGGTCGTCCCCACCACCCCCGGACTAGGCTGGCTCGCCGCCGACTTGTCCGACCACTATAGGGTCCTCCCCATGACCTCGGGACTAGGTTGGCCAGCCGCCGACATGTCCGACGACTAGAGGGTCGTCCCCACGACATCGGGACTAGGTTGGCCAGCCGCCGACATATCCGACGACTAAACAGTCGTCCCCACGACCACGGGCCAAAGTTGGCCAGCCGCCGACATGTCCGACGACTATAGGGTCGTCCCCACGACCCCGGGATTTGGTAGAGCAGCCGCCAACATGTCCGACGACTATAGGGTCGTCCCCACGACCCCGGGATTTGGTAGACCAGCCGCCAACATGTCCGACGACTATAGGGTCGTCACCCTGACCCCGGGCCAAAGTTGGCCCGCCGCCGACATGTCCGACGACTATAGGGTCGTCCCCACGACACCGGGCCAATGTTGGCCAATCGCCGACATGTTCGACGACTATAGGGTCGTACCCACGACCCCGGGACTAGATTGGCCCGCCACCGTCATGTCCAACGACTATAGGGTCGTCCCCACGACCATGGGCCAAAGTTGGCCAGCCGCCGATATGTCCAACGACTTTTGGGTCGTCCCCACGACCCCGGGATAAGATTGGCCCGCCACCGTCAAGTCCGACGACTATAGGGTCGTCCCCACGACCCCGGGCAAATTTGGCAAGCCGCCGACATATCCGACGACTATAGGGTCGTCCCCAAAACCCCGGGACTAGATTGGCCAGCCACCGTCAAGTCCGACGACTATAGGATCGTCTCCACGACCACGGCCCAAAGTTGGCCAGCCGCCGACATGTCCAACGACTATTGGGTCGTCCCCACGACCACGGGCCAAAGTTAGCCAGCCGCCGACATGTCCGACGACTATAGGGTCGTCCCCACGACCCCGGGCGGAAGTTGGCCAGCCGCCGAAATGTCCGACGACTGTAGGGTCGTCCCCACGACCCCGGGACTAGATTGGCCCGCCAGCGACAAGTCCGACGACTATAGGGTCGTCCCCACGACCTCGGGACTAGGTTGGCCAGCCGCCGACATGTCCGACGACTATAGGGTCGTCCCCACGACCCCGGGCCAATGTTGGCCAATCGCCGACATGTCCGACGACTATAGGGTCGTCCCTACGACCCCGGGACTAGATTGGCCCGCCACCGTCATGTCCGACGACAATAGGGTCGTCCCCACGACTCCGGGTCCAGGTTGGACAGCCGCCGACATGTCCGACGAATATAGAGTCGCCCCACGACACTGGGCCAAAGTTGGCCAGCCGGCGACATGTACGACGACTATAGGGTCGTCCCCACGACCCCGGTACAAGGTTGGCCCGCCGCCGTCTTGCCCGGCGACTATAGGGTCGTCCCCACGACCCCGGGACTAGATTGGCCCGCCCCCGTCATGTCCAACGACAATAGGGTCGTCCCCAGGACCCTGGGTCTAGGTTGGCCAGCCGCCGACATGTCCGGCGACTAAACAGTCGTCCCCACGACCCCGGGCCAATGTTGGCCAATCGCCGACATGTCCGACGACCATAGGGTCGTACCTCCGACCCCGGGACTAGATTGGCCCGCCACCGTCATGTCCGACGACAATAGGGTCGTCCCCACGACCACGGACAAAAGTTGGCCAGCCGCCGACATGTCCGACGACTATAGGGTCGTCCCCACGACCCCGGTACAAGGTTGGCCCGCCGCCGTCTTGCCCGGCGACTATAGGGTCGTCCCCACGACCCCGGGACTAGATTGGCCCGCCACCGTCATGTCCAACGACAATGGGGTCGTCCCCACGACCCCGGGACTAGGTTGGCTCGCCGCCGACATGTCCGACGACTATAGGGTCGTCCCGACGACACCGGGCCAAAGTTGGCCACCGCCGACATGTCCGACGACTATAGGGTCGTCCCCACGACCCCGGGTCTAGGTTGGCCAGCCGCCGACATGTCCGACGACTAAACAGTCGTCCCCACGACCACGGGCCAAAGTTGGCCAGCCGCCGTCATGTCCGACGACTATCGGATCGACCCCACGACCACGGACCAAAGTTGGCCAGCCGCCGACATGTCCGACGACTATAGGGTCGTCTCCACGACCACAGGCCAATTTGGCCAGCCGCCGACATGTTCGACGACTATAGGGTCGTCCCCACGACCCCGGGCCAAAGTTGGCCAGCCGCCGACTTGTCCGACGACTATAGGGTCGTCCCCACGACCCCGGGCAAATTTGGCAAGCCGCCGACATATCCGACGACTATAGGGTCGTCCCCAAAACCCCGGGACTAGATTGGCCCGCCACCGTCAAGTCCGACGACTATAGGATCGTCTCCACGACCACGGCCCAAAGTTGGCCAGCCGCCGACATGTCCAACGACTATTGGGTCGTCCCCACGACCACGGGCCAAAGTTAGCCAGCCGCCGACATGTCCGACGACTATAGGGTCGTCCCCACGACCCCGGGCGGAAGTTGGCAAGCCCCGAAATGTCCGACGACTGTAGGGTTGTCCCCACGACCCCGGGACTAGATTGGCCCGCCAGCGACAAGTCCGACGACTATAGGTTCGTCCCCACGACCTCGGGACTAGGTTGGCCAGCCGCCGACATGTCCGACGACTATAGGGTCGTCCCCACGACCCCGGGCCAATGTTGGCCAATCGCCGACATGTCCGACGACTATAGGGTCGTCCCTACGACACCGGGACTAGATTGGCCCGCCACCGTCTTGTCCGACGATTATAGGGTCGTCCCCACGACCTCGGGACTAGGTTGACAAGCCGCCAACATGTCCGAAGACTATAGGGTCGTCCCCACGACCCCGGGCCAAAGTCGGCATGCCGCCGCAATGTCCGACGACTATAGGGTCTTCCCCACGACCCCGGGGCCAATGTTGGCCAATCGCCGACATGTCCGACGACTATAGGGTCGTTCCTACGACCCCGGGACTAGATTGGCCCGCCACCGTCATGTCCGGCGACTATTGGATCGTCCCCACGACTACGGGCCAAAGGTGGCCAGCCGCCGACATGTCCGACGACTGTCGGATCGTCCCCACGACCACGGGACTAGATTGGTCCGCCACCGTCATGTCCGACGACTATAGGGTCTTCCCCACGACCCCGGGCCAAGCTTGGCCCGCCGCCGACTTGTCCGACGACTATAGGGTCGTCGCCACGACCCCGGGCGAAAGTTGGCAAGCCGCCGAAATGTCCGACGACTGTAGGGTCGTCCCCACGACCCCGGGACTAGATTGGCCCGCCACCGTCAAGTCCGACGACTATAGAGTCGTCCCCACGACCCCGAGAATAGATTGGCCCGCCACCGTCATGTCCGACGACTATAGGGTCGTCCCCACCACGGGCCAAAGTTGGCCAGCCGCCGACATGTCCGACGACTATAGGGTCGTCCCCACGACCCCGAGAATAGATTGGCCCGCCACCGTCATGTCCTAAGACATAGGGTCGTCCCCACGACCCCGGGGCTAGGTTGGCCAGCCGCCGACTTGCCCGACCACTATTGGGTCGTCCCCACGACCTCGATACTAGGTTGGCCAGCCGCCGACATGTGCGACGACTATAGGGTCGTCCCCACGACCCCGGGGCTAGGTTGGCCCGCCGCCGTCTTGTCCGACGACTATAGGGTCGTTCTCACGACCCCGGGACTAGATTGGCCGGCCACCGTCATGTCCGACGACTATAGGGTCGTCCCCACGACCACAGGCCAATTTGGCCAGCCGCCGACATGTGCGACGACTATAGGGTCGTCCCCACGACCACGGGCCAAAGTTGGACAGCCGCCGACATGTCCGAGGACTATAGGGTCGTCCCCACGACCCCGGGCCAAAGTTGGCCAACCGCCGACATGTCCGACGACTATAGGGTCGTCCCCACGACCCCGAGAATAGATTGGCCCGCCGCCGTCATGTCCGACGACTATAGGGTCGTCCCCACGACCACGGACCAAAGATGGCCAGCCGCCGTGTTGTCCGACGACTATAGTGTCGTCCCCACGACCCCCGGACTAGATTGGCCAGCCACCGTCATGTCCGACGAATATAGGGTCGTCCCCACGACCACGGGCCAAAGATGGCCAGCCGCCGTGTTGTCCGACGACAATAGGGTCGTCCCCACCACCCCCGGACTAGGCTGGCTCGCCGCCGACTTGTCCGACCACTATAGGGTCCTCCCCATGACCTCGGGACTAGGTTGGCCAGCCGCCGACATGTCCGACGACTAGAGGGTCGTCCCCACGACATCGGGACTAGGTTGGCCAGCCGCCGACATATCCGACGACTAAACAGTCGTCCCCACGACCACGGGCCAAAGTTGGCCAGCCGCCGACATGTCCGACGACTATAGGGTCGTCCCCACGACCCCGGGATTTGGTAGAGCAGCCGCCAACATGTCCGACGACTATAGGGTCGTCCCCACGACCCCGGGATTTGGTAGACCAGCCGCCAACATGTCCGACGACTATAGGGTCGTCACCCTGACCCCGGGCCAAAGTTGGCCCGCCGCCGACATGTCCGACGACTATAGGGTCGTCCCCACGACACCGGGCCAATGTTGGCCAATCGCCGACATGTTCGACGACTATAGGGTCGTACCCACGACCCCGGGACTAGATTGGCCCGCCACCGTCATGTCCAACGACTATAGGGTCGTCCCCACGACCATGGGCCAAAGTTGGCCAGCCGCCGATATGTCCAACGACTTTTGGGTCGTCCCCACGACCCCGGGATAAGATTGGCCCGCCACCGTCAAGTCCGACGACTATAGGGTCGTCCCCACGACCCCGGGCAAATTTGGCAAGCCGCCGACATATCCGACGACTATAGGGTCGTCCCCAAAACCCCGGGACTAGATTGGCCAGCCACCGTCAAGTCCGACGACTATAGGATCGTCTCCACGACCACGGCCCAAAGTTGGCCAGCCGCCGACATGTCCAACGACTATTGGGTCGTCCCCACGACCACGGGCCAAAGTTAGCCAGCCGCCGACATGTCCGACGACTATAGGGTCGTCCCCACGACCCCGGGCGGAAGTTGGCAAGCCGCCGAAATGTCCGACGACTGTAGGGTCGTCCCCACGACCCCGGGACTAGATTGGCCCGCCAGCGACAAGTCCGACGACTATAGGGTCGTCCCCACGACCTCGGGACTAGGTTGGCCAGCCGCCGACATGTCCGACGACTATAGGGTCGTCCCCACGACCCCGGGCCAATGTTGGCCAATCGCCGACATGTCCGACGACTATAGGGTCGTCCCTACGACCCCGGGACTAGATTGGCCCGCCACCGTCATGTCCGACGACAATAGGGTCGTCCCCACGACTCCGGGTCCAGGTTGGACAGCCGCCGACATGTCCGACGAATATAGAGTCGCCCCACGACACTGGGCCAAAGTTGGCCAGCCGGCGACATGTACGACGACTATAGGGTCGTCCCCACGACCCCGGTACAAGGTTGGCCCGCCGCCGTCTTGCCCGGCGACTATAGGGTCGTCCCCACGACCCCGGGACTAGATTGGCCCGCCCCCGTCATGTCCAACGACAATAGGGTCGTCCCCAGGACCCTGGGTCTAGGTTGGCCAGCCGCCGACATGTCCGGCGACTAAACAGTCGTCCCCACGACCCCGGGCCAATGTTGGCCAATCGCCGACATGTCCGACGACCATAGGGTCGTACCTCCGACCCCGGGACTAGATTGGCCCGCCACCGTCATGTCCGACGACAATAGGGTCGTCCCCACGACCACGGACAAAAGTTGGCCAGCCGCCGACATGTCCGACGACTATAGGGTCGTCCCCACGACCCCGGTACAAGGTTGGCCCGCCGCCGTCTTGCCCGGCGACTATAGGGTCGTCCCCACGACCCCGGGACTAGATTGGCCCGCCACCGTCATGTCCAACGACAATGGGGTCGTCCCCACGACCCCGGGACTAGGTTGGCTCGCCGCCGACATGTCCGACGACTATAGGGTCGTCCCGACGACACCGGGCCA
>CAWVQO010000634.1:35000-43076 GCA_963932275.1 Andrena praecox | reverse complement strand
TCGCGGCGATTGTTTATAATAATTCGTTCAGTCGGTTCACTCTTGGCCCCGGCGCTCTCCGCGGCTAAGTCCCAGCGTGCCAGGCGAACGGGCTGTTGTAGCGGCGGTTTACACCCATAAGCGCCCGTGCGTAAGGTACGGCGGCGCCGGCGTTCCGGCCGGCCGTTCGGTATCTATAAGGGAGAGCGACGGTCCGAGCGTCTCGGTCGGAGCAGCGTTGGGCGCGTGGCTATTCTATGACCTCGGTTGAGAAGCAGTCACCGCTCCTCGAGATTCTGTCTCGACTGTTCTTGCCGTGTTGCGTTTCGGATTTCTCCACACAGCATTACCACGGGTCGGTGTCTAAGACCGAATGGCCCTTATGTGGTGAGCGTCCAAAAGTGACGTTGGTGACACGTATGCACTTATGTGTATGCTTGTACGACCTTATGCATTCAACTCTTTATCCACGCAGATGGACGATTTAAACTTTAACAAAACGCTAAGGAAGGCTAGCGTCGGGTACATATAAAGTATCGAACTATAAAAGTTCGAACTTTGAAAGAGGGAGAAAGTAGATACAAACCCAAGAGGTGTCAGATCTCGATATGCCTAGCGCGCACATTACGTGCCAACTCGTTATGACCAGCATGGCACGGTCCGCGCTTTCCCGTTTGCTCAGCATGCACTTGTCCGCGCTATTACGTACATGACCAGCGTGAATGATACGCGCTTTGTCGATTTGTCCAGCGTGTAGTGGTCCGTGCTTCTACGGTGGATGCTAGCGTGCGTGTACTCCGTGCTTCCCGGTGGATGCAGCGGCACGCGTGATACGCGCTTTATCGAGCATCCGATGCCATCCTTATATTTATGAAGGAAATATAATGAATTTTGTCTGTAACTGAGATCTTTCTGTGAACGTATATATGAAAGGCACATATCCGATTAAAATTTTAGTCAGTGGAAAAATCGAAACGATATGATGCCTCGAAGTATGATATAATTAAAAGGAGTGTGGAGAGAGAAAGGCACATATTATCCGAATTAGTCAGTGGAAAATCTAGGATGTATATGGTGTCTGGAAGAGAAGTAGAATAAGAGGGAGAGTGGAGAGAAGGCACACCACGTATCATCCGAGGAGTTAGTCAGTGGAAAATCCTGGGTGTGATATGTTGGGTGTCTCTGGAGGCGCACATATCCGAGATAGAGAATTTGTGGAACAAATCGAGGATATTGATGTGTCTAAAACTGCACGCTGTTGTGCAAGTTTTATAAAATCAAAAATGAATGGGGCATCGTCGATCCGTCTCTAAAAGAGCGGACGACGCGATGAGAACGGAAAGAACACGAAAGTGTGTGTGAATTCGAAGAGAGAGGGAAGCTTCGCGAAGCTCCCTGGTTGATCCTGCCAGTAGTCATATGCTTGTCTCAAAGATTAAGCCATGCATGTCTCAGTACATACCGTATTAAGGTGAAACCGCGAATGGCTCATTAAATCAGTTATGGTTCCTTAGATCGTACCCACATTTACTTGGATAACTGTGGTAATTCTAGAGCTAATACATGCAAAACAGAGTTCCGACCAGAGATGGAAGGAACGCTTTTATTAGATCAAAACCAATCGGTGGCGGATGGTTTGCCGTCCGTCCCATCGTTTGCTTTGGTGACTCTGAATAACTTTGTGCTGATCGCATGGTCATCTAGCACCGGCGACGCATCTTTCAAATGTCTGCCTTATCAACTGTCGATGGTAGGTTCTGCGCCTACCATGGTTGTAACGGGTAACGGGGAATCAGGGTTCGATTCCGGAGAGGGAGCCTGAGAAACGGCTACCACATCCAAGGAAGGCAGCAGGCGCGCAAATTACCCACTCCCGGCACGGGGAGGTAGTGACGAAAAATAACGATACGGGACTCATCCGAGGCCCCGTAATCGGAATGAGTACACTTTAAATCCTTTAACAAGGATCCATTGGAGGGCAAGTCTGGTGCCAGCAGCCGCGGTAATTCCAGCTCCAATAGCGTATATTAAAGTTGTTGCGGTTAAAAAGCTCGTAGTTGAATCTGTGTGTCACAGTGTCGGTTCACCGCTCGCGGTGTTTAACTGGCATTATGTGGTACGTCCTACCGGTGGGCTTAGCTCTTCACGGGGCGGTCCAACTAATATCCCATCGCGGTGCTCTTCACTGAGTGTCGAGGTGGGCCGGTACGTTTACTTTGAACAAATTAGAGTGCTCAAAGCAGGCTACCTTCGCCTGAATACTGTGTGCATGGAATAATGGAATAGGACCTCGGTTCTATTTTGTTGGTTTTCGGAACCCCGAGGTAATGATTAATAGGGACAGATGGGGGCATTCGTATTGCGACGTTAGAGGTGAAATTCTTGGATCGTCGCAAGACGGACAGAAGCGAAAGCATTTGCCAAAAATGTTTTCATTAATCAAGAACGAAAGTTAGAGGTTCGAAGGCGATCAGATACCGCCCTAGTTCTAACCATAAACGATGCCAGCTAGCGATCCGCCGAAGTTCCTCCGATGACTCGGCGGGCAGCTTCCGGGAAACCAAAGCTTTTGGGTTCCGGGGGAAGTATGGTTGCAAAGCTGAAACTTAAAGGAATTGACGGAAGGGCACCACCAGGAGTGGAGCCTGCGGCTTAATTTGACTCAACACGGGAAACCTCACCAGGCCCGGACACCGGAAGGATTGACAGATTTATAGCTCTTTCTTGATTCGGTGGGTGGTGGTGCATGGCCGTTCTTAGTTGGTGGAGCGATTTGTCTGGTTAATTCCGATAACGAACGAGACTCTAGCCTGCTAAATAGACGTAACTTATGGTATCACGAAGGTCCCCGACTTCGGTCGGTGGGTTTTTACTACCAACGTACAAACAAATCTTCTTAGAGGGACAGGCGGCTTCTAGCCGCACGAGATTGAGCAATAACAGGTCTGTGATGCCCTTAGATGTTCTGGGCCGCACGCGCGCTACACTGAAGGAATCAGCGTGTTTTCCCTGGCCGAAAGGCCCGGGTAACCCGCTGAACCTCCTTCGTGCTAGGGATTGGGGCTTGCAATTATTCCCCATGAACGAGGAATTCCCAGTAAGCGCGAGTCATAAGCTCGCGTTGATTACGTCCCTGCCCTTTGTACACACCGCCCGTCGCTACTACCGATTGAATGATTTAGTGAGGTCTTCGGACTGGTGCGCGGCAATGTCTCGGCATTGCCGATGTTGCCGGGAAGATGACCAAACTTGATCATTTAGAGGAAGTAAAAGTCGTAACAAGGTTTCCGTAGGTGAACCTGCGGAAGGATCATTAACAAGGCTCAGAGAGCAAAAAAGCAAAAAGCTTGAATCGTAACTATGCAAAAACTAATATAAATGCGAATGCATTTATAAACAGATACCAAAAACTAAATGCGGATGCATTTAAACAGATACCAAAAACGAAATGCGAACGCATTTCTGTATATATTATAGCACCGCGTGGCACGGCTTACGCCGCGGAGGTCGCTACGGACGGAGAACCTGGTTTCTCACCGCGACGCTCCCGTCCGCTGCCATCGGTGAAGCGCAAAGAGCCGAAGCGCGCCAGACCGCCAGACCGCGGCGCCCCCTCTATGAGAACGGGACGATAATACGAACGCAATCACGAGTGCGCTCGCGCGAGGTTTCTCGAGAGGCCGTCGTTAACTGGATCGGGAAGCAAAACAAGACCCGTCGTTGCGATCGTGCCTCCGGTAATCCGCCGCCTCGTCGATTCGCGTTCACCTCGTATCGGAGGCGTGTGCCGCCGTGTTATGTACACACGATACTTACCGTCTGCGCGTGTGTCTGCGCGAGCGTGTACGCTCGTATCGAGAAAGGAGAGTCACTCGCGACCCAAGACAGGGATGAAAACACACCGCAAGCGCCCCGAGTGGGGTTAAGTAAAGCGCGCGAGAGAGGAGAGGGCAGAGGAACGAGCCGCCGTCGAAGCCTCCTGTGCTTCGCGACGTTTCGCGATCTCTCTCTCTCGACACGACGCTTCTTCCACTCGCATCCCGCTTCCTCAGTTTTGGTCGCGCTCTCCGAAAAGAAGTCCTGTGACACGACGGACCCTCTCCTCGGAGAGGACCCGGCGGGTAACCTAGGGCGGCTCGCACATCCATCGCGTGGACGTGCGTCCCCGGTACCGCTCGCTTAATCGCGCCCCGATAGCCAAAAAAGGACCGGCTGTGAAGCTTCGATAGCGAAAGTCCGATTGGACCGATCGAAGCCCCGGCCGTGCGTCCGCTCTCGGGGGAGCGTGTGGGGAGGACGCTGACGCGTGCGGTGGCCCGCCCGCAGAGTACGCGATTTTACGGTTCTCGTAATCCGTGTATCTCGAAGGTTTTTAAATGAATTTGTACGCTCGGCCGTCGGACGTGTCGCGCGGTGTTTCCGCGTTACGCTTCGACGGTTCCCGTCCTGGACACAAATCTCACACAGTGTCGTCAACGCTGGCGACGCCCGGACCTCCTTCGCGCGCTGGTTGGAGGCGCCACGGGCCTCGGCTTCATCCGAACCGAGAACAAAGATATAACGAACATATTTAATAACACGATTACCCTGAACGGTGGATCACTTGGCTCGTGGGTCGATGAAGAACGCAGCTAATTGCGCGTCAACGTGTGAACTGCAGGACACATGAACATCGACATTTCGAACGCACATTGCGGTCCACGGATACAATTCCTGGACCACGCCTGGCTGAGGGTCGTTATCGCATACAAAAGACTGCTTGCGTCGGTTCTCCGTATATAATATCATCCTCGCCGTCTCGCGTTTCCGACGATGTAACGCGTTTCGGAGTCGGGTCGATGGTACACGCGAGATACGCGACGTACGAGCGAAAGTTGGGCCGTTCGTCGGTGTTTGCCACGGCTCGCGTGAGAATCGCGTGAAGCGTGTACTCTCTCTCTCCCGTGCGAGAAGCAGAGAGAGGCGAATGTGATGAGAATGATCGTGCGGACTCGCGTGCGTGCTTTCACGGCGTCGTGCGTCGTTGTTTTACAACGACCGCCCGTGTGCTTGGCACCGCTCCCTGGATCATCACACACAGAGCAGCCTCTCCGCTCGCACCGGGGTGTGTGTAGATTTGCCTTCACGTTCCGCGCGAGATCTTTTACCGTGCTCCCGACGTCGCCTGAAATGAAAAATTTGTCCTGAGAAAGAGACCAAAGAGAAAAGGGGAGAGCAGCAGCGAGAGATGATAGAGAAGAGAGGAAAGAGCAGTGCGCGGCATATCGTGCGCCGATCGATCTATATCGTCGGGTTCACGCGGCCCCAGGGATTTTATAAAGAGGAGGGTCGTCGTTGACAAGTGAGAGAAGTGTTGTCAGTCAATCTATATAACACCGAGGGCACAACACACACTCGTTCTTCGGGACGCCGTGAAGATCCAAGGGTGTACAATGAGAAAATAGAGGCGCTGTGCGGGATGATAAATAAACCACGCGTCAACAGGATATCGGGTCGATGTATTTCCCCGTAGTTGCGCGTGTCCTCGCCTAGCCCTATTCATTTTCTCCCTATGGCCACGTTCCGTCGACACACAAAAGAGTGTTTGCGCCAAACATCCGATGAAGAGAGATTGCTCCACACTCGTCGCTTTTCTTAACGTTTCTGTACCCCCGGAATCCTCCTTGGCGCGGCTGAGCGATTTCTGGAACTTTCGACGAACCGAGAGGCGCTGATGCCGCGCGAAATGCGCAAGAGAGGGAGAGACTCTTCATTCGTAGAATGGAAGAACGAGTCTCCCCGATCGCGCGCCGCATTGTCTTTGTCGCGTTGTTGGTCGATCGTGTACGAGACCACCGCGCGTCTCACCGGTCGTCCAGTCCACGGAAAAGCTTATTTTTCGGCGGTTCCCTCTGCTCGAGTCACACTGCTCGAGGCGTGAGGGACAGCGGAATCTCAAAGCTAATATAGCGGACGGACGTTAAAGTAAAAACCGGTGCTCGTTCCGCGAGTGTCTCGCGGATCGAATCGACGGTGCGCGACGAAAAGACACCTTTCCTCTGGAATCGTGCGATGGCACCTCTGGATATATAATACAACGAGATCGATCCACATCGATCCGTCGTCGTCGGGCTACGAGCCGGGATGTGTACGGGGATGATACCGCCACTACGCGCACACCCCGTACTCCCGCCGGGAGACCCGTTCGAGGTACAATAATATCCAAAAGAGGGAGCACGATTTTATAATTCCGGAGGCAGCGCGCGCGCGCGCTTCTCCAAAATATCTTCTCTTCATTTCACGGTCTCTCTCAGCCTATTTTTCTCTGGTGGCACAAATATATAATAAAACGATTGACGACGACCTCAGAGTAGGCGAGATTACCCGCTGAATTTAAGCATATTACTAAGCGGAGGAAAAGAAACTAACAAGGATTTCCTTAGTAGCGGCGAGCGAACAGGAATTAGCCCAGCACTGAATCCCGCGGTTCCGCCGCAGGGAATTGTAGTGTTCAGGAGGATCCGTTTATCCCGTGACGTCGCACCGCGTCCAAGTCCATCTTGAATGGGGCCACTTACCCGCAGAGGGTGCCAGGCCCGTAGCGACCGGTACGCGTTTCGGGAGGATCTCTCCATAGAGTCGGGTTGCTTGAGAGTGCAACCCTAAGTGGGTGGTAAACTCCATCTAAGGCTAAATACAACCACGAGACCGATAGCGAACAAGTACCGTGAGGGAAAGTTGAAAAGAACTTTGAAGAG
The DNA here is from genome assembly GCA_963932275.1 of Andrena praecox. Lineage (NCBI taxonomy): Eukaryota > Metazoa > Arthropoda > Insecta > Hymenoptera > Andrenidae > Andrena > Andrena praecox. The sequence continues at coordinate 36,360 of CAWVQO010000634.1, read as the reverse complement.
AGAGTTCAAGAGTACGTGAAACCGTTCAGGGGTAAACCTGAGAAACCCAAAAGATCGAATGGGGAGATTCATCGTCGACGAGGCTGGCTCCCGTCGGTGCGCGATACTCCGGGTGTGGACCTTCGTGGTACCATTACCGAGGGTACACCACCGGCGGCGAATGTTCCGGCCACGTAGTCGTGCACTTCTCCCCTAGTAGAACGTCGCGACCCGTTGCGTGTCGGTCTACGGCCCGAGCGGTTGCCTGTTTCGTTGCTCCCAGAGCACGCGACAGACCCTCGGCCGCCCGGCCGGCTGCGCGACGGTACTCTGACGGTATCGGGCCGCAACCAATCCATTTTCGAATGTGTGTGCGTCAGGCCCGCCGCAAGCCCGGTCAGTTCTTACCCGGAGGCACGGACCTGGTGCCGTCCCCGGGCCTGGCCAGCTGTTAGCAGGCGGTGTCCTTGGACTGGCCAAGCTTCGAATTACCGGTCGGCGACGCTACTGCTTTGGGTACTCTCAGGACCCGTCTTGAAACACGGACCAAGGAGTCTAACATGTGCGCGAGTCATTGGGAGAAAGAAACCTAAAGGCGGAATGAAAGTGAAGGTCGACCTTCGCGTCGACCGAGGGAGGATCGGCCGCGTTACGATGCGGCCTCGCACTCCCGGGGCGTCTCGTTCTCATTGCGAGAAGAGGCGCACCTAGAGCGTACACGTTGGGACCCGAAAGATGGTGAACTATGCCTGGTCAGGACGAAGTCAGGGGAAACCCTGATGGAGGTCCGTAGCGATTCTGACGTGCAAATCGATCGTCGGAACTGGGTATAGGGGCGAAAGACTAATCGAACCATCTAGTAGCTGGTTCCCTCCGAAGTTTCCCTCAGGATAGCTGGCACTCGCTCGTTCCTACGCGAACGTGTGCGAGTTTCATCTGGTAAAGCGAATGATTAGAGGCCTTGGGGCCGAAACGACCTCAACCTATTCTCAAACTTTAAATGGGTGAGATCTCTGGCTTGCTTGGATCATGAAGCCACGAGATTACAATTGAATCAGAGTGCCAAGTGGGCCAATTTTGGTAAGCAGAACTGGCGCTGTGGGATGAACCAAACGCAGAGTTAAGGCGCCTAAGTCGACGCTTATGGGATACCATGAAAGGCGTTGGTTGCTTAAGACAGCAGGACGGTGGCCATGGAAGTCGGAATCCGCTAAGGAGTGTGTAACAACTCACCTGCCGAAGCAACTAGCCCTGAAAATGGATGGCGCTGAAGCGTCGCGCCTATACTCCGCCGTCAGCGGCAAGTGGGGAGGGACGTGCCACCCGCTCGCGGGTGACCGTCCTCCATGAAGCCCTGACGAGTAGGAGGGTCGCGGCGGTG
>CAWVQO010000634.1:22500-27500 GCA_963932275.1 Andrena praecox | reverse complement strand
CTAATATAAATGCGAATGCATTTATAAACAGATACCAAAAACTAAATGCGGATGCATTTAAACAGATACCAAAAACGAAATGCGAACGCATTTCTGTATATATTATAGCACCGCGTGGCACGGCTTACGCCGCGGAGGTCGCTACGGACGGAGAACCTGGTTTCTCACCGCGACGCTCCCGTCCGCTGCCATCGGTGAAGCGCAAAGAGCCGAAGCGCGCCAGACCGCCAGACCGCGGCGCCCCCTCTATGAGAACGGGACGATAATACGAACGCAATCACGAGTGCGCTCGCGCGAGGTTTCTCGAGAGGCCGTCGTTAACTGGATCGGGAAGCAAAACAAGACCCGTCGTTGCGATCGTGCCTCCGGTAATCCGCCGCCTCGTCGATTCGCGTTCACCTCGTATCGGAGGCGTGTGCCGCCGTGTTATGTACACACGATACTTACCGTCTGCGCGTGTGTCTGCGCAGCGTGTACGCTCGTATCGAGAAAGGAGAGTCACTCGCGACCCAAGACAGGGATGAAAACACACCGCAAGCGCCCCGAGTGGGGTTAAGTAAAGCGCGCGAGAGAGGAGAGGGCAGAGGAACGAGCCGCCGTCGAAGCCTCCTGTGCTTCGCGACGTTTCGCGATCTCTCTCTCTCGACACGACGCTTCTTCCACTCGCATCCCGCTTCCTCAGTTTTGGTCGCGCTCTCCGAAAAGAAGTCCTGTGACACGACGGACCCTCTCCTCGGAGAGGACCCGGCGGGTAACCTAGGGCGGCTCGCACATCCATCGCGTGGACGTGCGGTCCCCGGTACCGCTCGCTTAATCGCGCCCCGATAGCCAAAAAAGGACCGGCTGTGAAGCTTCGATAGCGAAAGTCCGATTGGACCGATCGAAGCCCCGGCCGTGCGTCCGCTCTCGGGGGAGCGTGTGGGGAGGACGCTGACGCGTGCGGTGGCCCGCCCGCAGAGTACGCGATTTTACGGTTCTCGTAATCCGTGTATCTCGAAGGTTTTTAAATGAATTTGTACGCTCGGCCGTCGGACGTGTCGCGCGGTGTTTCCGCGTTACGCTTCGACGGTTCCCGTCCTGGACACAAATCTCACACAGTGTCGTCAACGCTGGCGACGCCCGGACCTCCTTCGCGCGCTGGTTGGAGGCGCCACGGGCCTCGGCTTCATCCGAACCGAGAACAAAGATATAACGAACATATTTAATAACACGATTACCCTGAACGGTGGATCACTTGGCTCGTGGGTCGATGAAGAACGCAGCTAATTGCGCGTCAACGTGTGAACTGCAGGACACATGAACATCGACATTTCGAACGCACATTGCGGTCCACGGATACAATTCCTGGACCACGCCTGGCTGAGGGTCGTTATCGCATACAAAAGACTGCTTGCGTCGGTTCTCCGTATATAATATCATCCTCGCCGTCTCGCGTTTCCGACGATGTAACGCGTTTCGGAGTCGGGTCGATGGTACACGCGAGATACGCGACGTACGAGCGAAAGTTGGGCCGTTCGTCGGTGTTTGCCACGGCTCGCGTGAGAATCGCGTGAAGCGTGTACTCTCTCTCTCCCGTGCGAGAAGCAGAGAGAGGCGAATGTGATGAGAATGATCGTGCGGACTCGCGTGCGTGCTTTCACGGCGTCGTGCGTCGTTGTTTTACAACGACCGCCCGTGTGCTTGGCACCGCTCCCTGGATCATCACACACAGAGCAGCCTCTCCGCTCGCACCGGGGTGTGTGTAGATTTGCCTTCACGTTCCGCGCGAGATCTTTTACCGTGCTCCCGACGTCGCCTGAAATGAAAAATTTGTCCTGAGAAAGAGACCAAAGAGAAAAGGGGAGAGCAGCAGCGAGAGATGATAGAGAAGAGAGGAAAGAGCAGTGCGCGGCATATCGTGCGCCGATCGATCTATATCGTCGGGTTCACGCGGCCCCAGGGATTTTATAAAGAGGAGGGTCGTCGTTGACAAGTGAGAGAAGTGTTGTCAGTCAATCTATATAACACCGAGGGCGCAACACACACTCGTTCTTCGGGACGCCGTGAAGATCCAAGGGTGTACAATGAGAAAATAGAGGCGCTGTGCGGGATGATAAATAAACCACGCGTCAACAGGATATCGGGTCGATGTATTTCCCCGTAGTTGCGCGTGTCCTCGCCTAGCCCTATTCATTTTCTCCCTATGGCCACGTTCCGTCGACACACAAAAGAGTGTTTGCGCCAAACATCCGATGAAGAGAGATTGCTCCACACTCGTCGCTTTTCTTAACGTTTCTGTACCCCCGGAATCCTCCTTGGCGCGGCTGAGCGATTTCTGGAACTTTCGACGAACCGAGAGGCGCTGATGCCGCGCGAAATGCGCAAGAGAGGGAGAGACTCTTCATTCGTAGAATGGAAGAACGAGTCTCCCCGATCGCGCGCCGCATTGTCTTTGTCGCGTTGTTGGTCGATCGTGTACGAGACCACCGCGCGTCTCACCGGTCGTCCAGTCCACGGAAAAGCTTATTTTTCGGCGGTTCCCTCTGCTCGAGTCACACTGCTCGAGGCGTGAGGGACAGCGGAATCTCAAAGCTAATATAGCGGACGGACGTTAAAGTAAAAACCGGTGCTCGTTCCGCGAGTGTCTCGCGGATCGAATCGACGGTGCGCGACGAAAAGACACCTTTCCTCTGGAATCGTGCGATGGCACCTCTGGATATATAATACAACGAGATCGATCCACATCGATCCGTCGTCGTCGGGCTACGAGCCGGGATGTGTACGGGGATGATACCGCCACTACGCGCACACCCCGTACTCCCGCCGGGAGACCCGTTCGAGGTACAATAATATCCAAAAGAGGGAGCACGATTTTATAATTCCGGAGGCAGCGCGCGCGCGCGCTTCTCCAAAATATCTTCTCTTCATTTCACGGTCTCTCTCAGCCTATTTTTCTCTGGTGGCACAAATATATAATAAAACGATTGACGACGACCTCAGAGTAGGCCGAGATTACCCGCTGAATTTAAGCATATTACTAAGCGGAGGAAAAGAAACTAACAAGGATTTCCTTAGTAGCGGCGAGCGAACAGGAATTAGCCCAGCACTGAATCCCGCGGTTCCGCCGCAGGGAATTGTAGTGTTCAGGAGGATCCGTTTATCCCGTGACGTCGCACCGCGTCCAAGTCCATCTTGAATGGGGCCACTTACCCGCAGAGGGTGCCAGGCCCGTAGCGACCGGTACGCGTTTCGGGAGGATCTCTCCATAGAGTCGGGTTGCTTGAGAGTGCAACCCTAAGTGGGTGGTAAACTCCATCTAAGGCTAAATACAACCACGAGACCGATAGCGAACAAGTACCGTGAGGGAAAGTTGAAAAGAACTTTGAAGAGAGAGTTCAAGAGTACGTGAAACCGTTCAGGGGTAAACCTGAGAAACCCAAAAGATCGAATGGGGAGATTCATCGTCGACGAGGCTGGCTCCCGTCGGTGCGCGATACTCCGGGTGTGGACCTTCGTGGTACCATTACCGAGGGTACACCACCGGCGGCGAATGTTCCGGCCACGTAGTCGTGCACTTCTCCCCTAGTAGAACGTCGCGACCCGTTGCGTGTCGGTCTACGGCCCGAGCGGTTGCCTGTTTCGTTGCTCCCAGAGCACGCGACAGACCCTCGGCCGCCCGGCCGGCTGCGCGACGGTACTCTGACGGTATCGGGCCGCAACCAATCCATTTTCGAATGTGTGTGCGTCAGGCCCGCCGCAAGCCCGGTCAGTTCTTACCCGGAGGCACGGACCTGGTGCCGTCCCCGGGCCTGGCCAGCTGTTAGCAGGCGGTGTCCTTGGACTGGCCAAGCTTCGAATTACCGGTCGGCGACGCTACTGCTTTGGGTACTCTCAGGACCCGTCTTGAAACACGGACCAAGGAGTCTAACATGTGCGCGAGTCATTGGGAGAAAGAAACCTAAAGGCGGAATGAAAGTGAAGGTCGACCTTCGCGTCGACCGAGGGAGGATCGGCCGCGTTACGATGCGGCCTCGCACTCCCGGGGCGTCTCGTTCTCATTGCGAGAAGAGGCGCACCTAGAGCGTACACGTTGGGACCCGAAAGATGGTGAACTATGCCTGGTCAGGACGAAGTCAGGGGAAACCCTGATGGAGGTCCGTAGCGATTCTGACGTGCAAATCGATCGTCGGAACTGGGTATAGGGGCGAAAGACTAATCGAACCATCTAGTAGCTGGTTCCCTCCGAAGTTTCCCTCAGGATAGCTGGCACTCGCTCGTTCCTACGCGAACGTGTGCGAGTTTCATCTGGTAAAGCGAATGATTAGAGGCCTTGGGGCCGAAACGACCTCAACCTATTCTCAAACTTTAAATGGGTGAGATCTCTGGCTTGCTTGGATCATGAAGCCACGAGATTACAATTGAATCAGAGTGCCAAGTGGGCCAATTTTGGTAAGCAGAACTGGCGCTGTGGGATGAACCAAACGCAGAGTTAAGGCGCCTAAGTCGACGCTTATGGGATACCATGAAAGGCGTTGGTTGCTTAAGACAGCAGGACGGTGGCCATGGAAGTCGGAATCCGCTAAGGAGTGTGTAACAACTCACCTGCCGAAGCAACTAGCCCTGAAAATGGATGGCGCTGAAGCGTCGCGCCTATACTCCGCCGTCAGCGGCAAGTGGGGAGGGACGTGCCACCCGCTCGCGGGTGACCGTCCTCCATGAAGCCCTGACGAGTAGGAGGGTCGCGGCGGTGTGCGCAGAAGGGTCTGGGCGTGAGCCTGCCTGGAGCCACCGTCGGTGCAGATCTTGGTGGTAGTAGCAAATACTCCAGCGAGGCCCTGGAGGACTGACGTGGAGAAGGGTTTCGTGTGAACAGCCGTTGCACACGAGTCAGTCGATCCTAAGCCCTAAGAGAAATCCTATGCAGATGTGGTGTCCTAAAACAGAGTTTTATTTGAGAGACACACACCCGTTGGGCGAAAGGGAATCCGGTTCCTATTCCGGAACCCGGTAGCGGAACCGCA
>CAWVQO010000634.1:12500-15000 GCA_963932275.1 Andrena praecox | reverse complement strand
TTCTCACCGCGACGCTCCCGTCCGCTGCCATCGGTGAAGCGCAAAGAGCCGAAGCGCGCCAGACCGCCAGACCGCGGCGCCCCCTCTATGAGAACGGGACGATAATACGAACGCAATCACGAGTGCGCTCGCGCGAGGTTTCTCGAGAGGCCGTCGTTAACTGGATCGGGAAGCAAAACAAGACCCGTCGTTGCGATCGTGCCTCCGGTAATCCGCCGCCTCGTCGATTCGCGTTCACCTCGTATCGGAGGCGTGTGCCGCCGTGTTATGTACACACGATACTTACCGTCTGCGCGTGTGTCTGCGCGAGCGTGTACGCTCGTATCGAGAAAGGAGAGTCACTCGCGACCCAAGACAGGGATGAAAACACACCGCAAGCGCCCCGAGTGGGGTTAAGTAAAGCGCGCGAGAGAGGAGAGGGCAGAGGAACGAGCCGCCGTCGAAGCCTCCTGTGCTTCGCGACGTTTCGCGATCTCTCTCTCTCGACACGACGCTTCTTCCACTCGCATCCCGCTTCCTCAGTTTTGGTCGCGCTCTCCGAAAAGAAGTCCTGTGACACGACGGACCCTCTCCTCGGAGAGGACCCGGCGGGTAACCTAGGGCGGCTCGCACATCCATCGCGTGGACGTGCGTCCCCGGTACCGCTCGCTTAATCGCGCCCCGATAGCCAAAAAAGGACCGGCTGTGAAGCTTCGATAGCGAAAGTCCGATTGGACCGATCGAAGCCCCGGCCGTGCGTCCGCTCTCGGGGGAGCGTGTGGGGAGGACGCTGACGCGTGCGGTGGCCCGCCCGCAGAGTACGCGATTTTACGGTTCTCGTAATCCGTGTATCTCGAAGGTTTTTAAATGAATTTGTACGCTCGGCCGTCGGACGTGTCGCGCGGTGTTTCCGCGTTACGCTTCGACGGTTCCCGTCCTGGACACAAATCTCACACAGTGTCGTCAACGCTGGCGACGCCCGGACCTCCTTCGCGCGCTGGTTGGAGGCGCCACGGGCCTCGGCTTCATCCGAACCGAGAACAAAGATATAACGAACATATTTAATAACACGATTACCCTGAACGGTGGATCACTTGGCTCGTGGGTCGATGAAGAACGCAGCTAATTGCGCGTCAACGTGTGAACTGCAGGACACATGAACATCGACATTTCGAACGCACATTGCGGTCCACGGATACAATTCCTGGACCACGCCTGGCTGAGGGTCGTTATCGCATACAAAAGACTGCTTGCGTCGGTTCTCCGTATATAATATCATCCTCGCCGTCTCGCGTTTCCGACGATGTAACGCGTTTCGGAGTCGGGTCGATGGTACACGCGAGATACGCGACGTACGAGCGAAAGTTGGGCCGTTCGTCGGTGTTTGCCACGGCTCGCGTGAGAATCGCGTGAAGCGTGTACTCTCTCTCTCCCGTGCGAGAAGCAGAGAGAGGCGAATGTGATGAGAATGATCGTGCGGACTCGCGTGCGTGCTTTCACGGCGTCGTGCGTCGTTGTTTTACAACGACCGCCCGTGTGCTTGGCACCGCTCCCTGGATCATCACACACAGAGCAGCCTCTCCGCTCGCACCGGGGTGTGTGTAGATTTGCCTTCACGTTCCGCGCGAGATCTTTTACCGTGCTCCCGACGTCGCCTGAAATGAAAAATTTGTCCTGAGAAAGAGACCAAAGAGAAAAGGGGAGAGCAGCAGCGAGAGATGATAGAGAAGAGAGGAAAGAGCAGTGCGCGGCATATCGTGCGCCGATCGATCTATATCGTCGGGTTCACGCGGCCCCAGGGATTTTATAAAGAGGAGGGTCGTCGTTGACAAGTGAGAGAAGTGTTGTCAGTCAATCTATATAACACCGAGGGCGCAACACACACTCGTTCTTCGGGACGCCGTGAAGATCCAAGGGTGTACAATGAGAAAATAGAGGCGCTGTGCGGGATGATAAATAAACCACGCGTCAACAGGATATCGGGTCGATGTATTTCCCCGTAGTTGCGCGTGTCCTCGCCTAGCCCTATTCATTTTCTCCCTATGGCCACGTTCCGTCGACACACAAAAGAGTGTTTGCGCCAAACATCCGATGAAGAGAGATTGCTCCACACTCGTCGCTTTTCTTAACGTTTCTGTACCCCCGGAATCCTCCTTGGCGCGGCTGAGCGATTTCTGGAACTTTCGACGAACCGAGAGGCGCTGATGCCGCGCGAAATGCGCAAGAGAGGGAGAGACTCTTCATTCGTAGAATGGAAGAACGAGTCTCCCCGATCGCGCGCCGCATTGTCTTTGTCGCGTTGTTGGTCGATCGTGTACGAGACCACCGCGCGTCTCACCGGTCGTCCAGTCCACGGAAAAGCTTATTTTTCGGCGGTTCCCTCTGCTCGAGTCACACTGCTCGAGGCGTGAGGGACAGCGGAATCTCAAAGCTAATATAGCGGACGGACGTTAAAGTAAAAACCGGTGCTCGTTCCGCGAGTGTCTCGCGGATCGAATCGACGGTGCGCGACGAAAAGACA
>CAWVQO010000634.1:5000-7500 GCA_963932275.1 Andrena praecox | reverse complement strand
TCGACCAATCTTCGAAACAACCATCGATCCTTGTTCCCCGTTGCATTGCGAACGTATTTCTCTAATGGTTCGACCGCGGTCGTCGTGCTTGTTTTCGAGATAATCGCGAAAAACTCCAATCGCTCCGAAAATTTCAAAGTCCCGACAGATTTCAGTCCTTCGGCACCGTCGTCCGACCGACCACCAAACTCGACCAATCTTCGAAACAACCATCGATCCTTGTTCCCCGTTGCATTGCGAACGTATTTCTCTAATGGTTCGACCGCGGTCGTCGTGCTCGTTTTCGAGATAATCGGGAAAAACTCCAATCGCTCCGAAAATTTCAAAGTCCCGACAGATTTCAGTCCTTCGGCACCGTGGTCCGACCGACCACCAAATTCGACCAATCTTCGAAACAACCGTCGATCCTTGTTCCCCGTTGCATTGCGAACGTATTTCTCTAATGGTTCGACCGCGGTCGTCGTGCTCGGTTTCGAGATAATCGCGAAAAACTCCAATCGCTCCGAAAATTTCAAAGTCCCGACAGATTTCAGTCCTTCGGCACCGTCGTCCGACCGACCACCAAACTCGACCAATCTTCGAAACAACCATCGATCCTTGTTCCCCGTTGCATTGCGAACGTATTTCTCTAATGGTTCGACCGCGGTCGTCGTGCTCGTTTTCGAGATAATCGGGAAAAACTCCAATCGCTCCGAAAATTTCAAAGTCCCGACAGATTTCAGTCCTTCGGCACCGTGGTCCGACCGACCACCAAATTCGACCAATCTTCGAAACAACCGTCGATCCTTGTTCCCCGTTGCATTGCGAACGTATTTCTCTAATGGTTCGACCGCGGTCGTCGTGCTCGGTTTCGAGATAATCGCGAAAAACTCCAATCGCTCCGAAAATTTCAAAGTCCCGACACATCTCAGTCCTTCGGCACCGCCGTCCGACCGACCACCAAACTCGACCAATCTTCGAAACAACCGTCGATCCTTGTTCCCCGTTGCATTGCGAACGTATTTCTCTAATGGTTCGACCGCGGTCGTCGTGCTCGTTTTCGAGATAATCGCGAAAAACTCCAATCGCTCCGAAAATTTCAAAGTCCCGACAGATTTCAGTCCTTCGGCACCGTCGTCCGACCGACCATCAAATTCGACCAATCTTCGAAACAACCGTCGATCCTTGTTCCCCGTTGCATTGCGAACGTATTTCTCTAATGGTTCGACCGCGGTCGTCGTGCTCGTTTTCGAGATAATCGCGAAAAACTCCAATCGCTCCGAAAATTTCAAAGTCCCGAGAAATTATTTTCGAATGTTGTTTCGGACCGTGTATTTATCGTGTTAATGGTCGCGGCGATTGTTTATAATAATTCGTTCAGTCGGTTCACTCTTGGCCCCGGCGCTCTCCGCGGCTAAGTCCCAGCGTGCCAGGCGAACGGGCTGTTGTAGCGGCGGTTTACACCCATAAGCGCCCGTGCGTAAGGTACGGCGGCGCCGGCGTTCCGGCCGGCCGTTCGGTATCTATAAGGGAGAGCGACGGTCCGAGCGTCTCGGTCGGAGCAGCGTTGGGCGCGTGGCTATTCTATGACCTCGGTTGAGAAGCAGTCACCGCTCCTCGAGATTCTGTCTCGACTGTTCTTGCCGTGTTGCGTTTCGGATTTCTCCACACAGCATTACCACGGGTCGGTGTCTAAGACCGAATGGCCCTTATGTGGTGAGCGTCCAAAAGTGACGTTGGTGACACGTATGCACTTATGTGTATGCTTGTACGACCTTATGCATTCAACTCTTTATCCACGCAGATGGACGATTTAAACTTTAACAAAACGCTAAGGAAGGCTAGCGTCGGGTACATATAAAGTATCGAACTATAAAAGTTCGAACTTTGAAAGAGGGAGAAAGTAGATACAAACCCAAGAGGTGTCAGATCTCGATATGCCTAGCGCGCACATTACGTGCCAACTCGTTATGACCAGCATGGCACGGTCCGCGCTTTCCCGTTTGCTCAGCATGCACTTGTCCGCGCTATTACGTACATGACCAGCGTGAATGATACGCGCTTTGTCGATTTGTCCAGCGTGTAGTGGTCCGTGCTTCTACGGTGGATGCTAGCGTGCGTGTACTCCGTGCTTCCCGGTGGATGCAGCGGCACGCGTGATACGCGCTTTATCGAGCATCCGATGCCATCCTTATATTTATGAAGGAAATATAATGAATTTTGTCTGTAACTGAGATCTTTCTGTGAACGTATATATGAAAGGCACATATCCGATTAAAATTTTAGTCAGTGGAAAAATCGAAACGATATGATGCCTCGAAGTATGATATAATTAAAAGGAGTGTGGAGAGAGAAAGGCACATATTATCCGAATTAGTCAGTGGAAAATCTAGGATGTATATGGTGTCTGGAAGAGAAGTAGAATAAGAGGGAGAGTGGAGAGAAGGCACACCACGTATCATCCGAGGAGTTAGTCAGTGGAAAATCCTGGGTGTGATATGTTGGGTGTCTCTGGAGGCGC
>CAWVQO010000634.1:0-2500 GCA_963932275.1 Andrena praecox | reverse complement strand
GGATCGGGAAGCAAAACAAGACCCGTCGTTGCGATCGTGCCTCCGGTAATCCGCCGCCTCGTCGATTCGCGTTCACCTCGTATCGGAGGCGTGTGCCGCCGTGTTATGTACACACGATACTTACCGTCTGCGCGTGTGTCTGCGCGAGCGTGTACGCTCGTATCGAGAAAGGAGAGTCACTCGCGACCCAAGACAGGGATGAAAACACACCGCAAGCGCCCCGAGTGGGGTTAAGTAAAGCGCGCGAGAGAGGAGAGGGCAGAGGAACGAGCCGCCGTCGAAGCCTCCTGTGCTTCGCGACGTTTCGCGATCTCTCTCTCTCGACACGACGCTTCTTCCACTCGCATCCCGCTTCCTCAGTTTTGGTCGCGCTCTCCGAAAAGAAGTCCTGTGACACGACGGACCCTCTCCTCGGAGAGGACCCGGCGGGTAACCTAGGGCGGCTCGCACATCCATCGCGTGGACGTGCGTCCCCGGTACCGCTCGCTTAATCGCGCCCCGATAGCCAAAAAAGGACCGGCTGTGAAGCTTCGATAGCGAAAGTCCGATTGGACCGATCGAAGCCCCGGCCGTGCGTCCGCTCTCGGGGGAGCGTGTGGGGAGGACGCTGACGCGTGCGGTGGCCCGCCCGCAGAGTACGCGATTTTACGGTTCTCGTAATCCGTGTATCTCGAAGGTTTTTAAATGAATTTGTACGCTCGGCCGTCGGACGTGTCGCGCGGTGTTTCCGCGTTACGCTTCGACGGTTCCCGTCCTGGACACAAATCTCACACAGTGTCGTCAACGCTGGCGACGCCCGGACCTCCTTCGCGCGCTGGTTGGAGGCGCCACGGGCCTCGGCTTCATCCGAACCGAGAACAAAGATATAACGAACATATTTAATAACACGATTACCCTGAACGGTGGATCACTTGGCTCGTGGGTCGATGAAGAACGCAGCTAATTGCGCGTCAACGTGTGAACTGCAGGACACATGAACATCGACATTTCGAACGCACATTGCGGTCCACGGATACAATTCCTGGACCACGCCTGGCTGAGGGTCGTTATCGCATACAAAAGACTGCTTGCGTCGGTTCTCCGTATATAATATCATCCTCGCCGTCTCGCGTTTCCGACGATGTAACGCGTTTCGGAGTCGGGTCGATGGTACACGCGAGATACGCGACGTACGAGCGAAAGTTGGGCCGTTCGTCGGTGTTTGCCACGGCTCGCGTGAGAATCGCGTGAAGCGTGTACTCTCTCTCTCCCGTGCGAGAAGCAGAGAGAGGCGAATGTGATGAGAATGATCGTGCGGACTCGCGTGCGTGCTTTCACGGCGTCGTGCGTCGTTGTTTTACAACGACCGCCCGTGTGCTTGGCACCGCTCCCTGGATCATCACACACAGAGCAGCCTCTCCGCTCGCACCGGGGTGTGTGTAGATTTGCCTTCACGTTCCGCGCGAGATCTTTTACCGTGCTCCCGACGTCGCCTGAAATGAAAAATTTGTCCTGAGAAAGAGACCAAAGAGAAAAGGGGAGAGCAGCAGCGAGAGATGATAGAGAAGAGAGGAAAGAGCAGTGCGCGGCATATCGTGCGCCGATCGATCTATATCGTCGGGTTCACGCGGCCCCAGGGATTTTATAAAGAGGAGGGTCGTCGTTGACAAGTGAGAGAAGTGTTGTCAGTCAATCTATATAACACCGAGGGCGCAACACACACTCGTTCTTCGGGACGCCGTGAAGATCCAAGGGTGTACAATGAGAAAATAGAGGCGCTGTGCGGGATGATAAATAAACCACGCGTCAACAGGATATCGGGTCGATGTATTTCCCCGTAGTTGCGCGTGTCCTCGCCTAGCCCTATTCATTTTCTCCCTATGGCCACGTTCCGTCGACACACAAAAGAGTGTTTGCGCCAAACATCCGATGAAGAGAGATTGCTCCACACTCGTCGCTTTTCTTAACGTTTCTGTACCCCCGGAATCCTCCTTGGCGCGGCTGAGCGATTTCTGGAACTTTCGACGAACCGAGAGGCGCTGATGCCGCGCGAAATGCGCAAGAGAGGGAGAGACTCTTCATTCGTAGAATGGAAGAACGAGTCTCCCCGATCGCGCGCCGCATTGTCTTTGTCGCGTTGTTGGTCGATCGTGTACGAGACCACCGCGCGTCTCACCGGTCGTCCAGTCCACGGAAAAGCTTATTTTTCGGCGGTTCCCTCTGCTCGAGTCACACTGCTCGAGGCGTGAGGGACAGCGGAATCTCAAAGCTAATATAGCGGACGGACGTTAAAGTAAAAACCGGTGCTCGTTCCGCGAGTGTCTCGCGGATCGAATCGACGGTGCGCGACGAAAAGACACCTTTCCTCTGGAATCGTGCGATGGCACCTCTGGATATATAATACAACGAGATCGATCCACATCGATCCGTCGTCGTCGGGCTACGAGCCGGGATGTGTACGGGGATGATACCGCCACTACGCGCACACCCCGTACTCCCGCCGGGAGACCCGTTCGAGGTA
>CAWVQO010000633.1:25000-27500 GCA_963932275.1 Andrena praecox | reverse complement strand
TATGCTTAAATTCAGCGGGTAATCTCGCCTACTCTGAGGTCGTCGTCAATCGTTTTATTATATATTTGTGCCACCAGAGAAAAATAGGCTGAGAGAGACCGTGAAATGAAGAGAAGATATTTTGGAGAAGCGCGCGCGCGCGCTGCCTCCGGAATTATAAAATCGTGCTCCCTCTTTTGGATATTATTGTACCTCGAACGGGTCTCCCGGCGGGAGTACGGGGTGTGCGCGTAGTGGCGGTATCATCCCCGTACACATCCCGGCTCGTAGCCCGACGACGACGGATCGATGTGGATCGATCTCGTTGTATTATATATCCAGAGGTGCCATCGCACGATTCCAGAGGAAAGGTGTCTTTTCGTCGCGCACCGTCGATTCGATCCGCGAGACACTCGCGGAACGAGCACCGGTTTTTACTTTAACGTCCGTCCGCTATATTAGCTTTGAGATTCCGCTGTCCCTCACGCCTCGAGCAGTGTGACTCGAGCAGAGGGAACCGCCGAAAAATAAGCTTTTCCGTGGACTGGACGACCGGTGAGACGCGCGGTGGTCTCGTACACGATCGACCAACAACGCGACAAAGACAATGCGGCGCGCGATCGGGGAGACTCGTTCTTCCATTCTACGAATGAAGAGTCTCTCCCTCTCTTGCGCATTTCGCGCGGCATCAGCGCCTCTCGGTTCGTCGAAAGTTCCAGAAATCGCTCAGCCGCGCCAAGGAGGATTCCGGGGGTACAGAAACGTTAAGAAAAGCGACGAGTGTGGAGCAATCTCTCTTCATCGGATGTTTGGCGCAAACACTCTTTTGTGTGTCGACGGAACGTGGCCATAGGGAGAAAATGAATAGGGCTAGGCGAGGACACGCGCAACTACGGGGAAATACATCGACCCGATATCCTGTTGACGCGTGGTTTATTTATCATCCCGCACAGCGCCTCTATTTTCTCATTGTACACCCTTGGATCTTCACGGCGTCCCGAAGAACGAGTGTGTGTTGCGCCCTCGGTGTTATATAGATTGACTGACAACACTTCTCTCACTTGTCAACGACGACCCTCCTCTTTATAAAATCCCTGGGGCCGCGTGAACCCGACGATATAGATCGATCGGCGCACGATATGCCGCGCACTGCTCTTTCCTCTCTTCTCTATCATCTCTCGCTGCTGCTCTCCCCTTTTCTCTTTGGTCTCTTTCTCAGGACAAATTTTTCATTTCAGGCGACGTCGGGAGCACGGTAAAAGATCTCGCGCGGAACGTGAAGGCAAATCTACACACACCCCGGTGCGAGCGGAGAGGCTGCTCTGTGTGTGATGATCCAGGGAGCGGTGCCAAGCACACGGGCGGTCGTTGTAAAACAACGACGCACGACGCCGTGAAAGCACGCACGCGAGTCCGCACGATCATTCTCATCACATTCGCCTCTCTCTGCTTCTCGCACGGGAGAGAGAGAGTACACGCTTCACGCGATTCTCACGCGAGCCGTGGCAAACACCGACGAACGGCCCAACTTTCGCTCGTACGTCGCGTATCTCGCGTGTACCATCGACCCGACTCCGAAACGCGTTACATCGTCGGAAACGCGAGACGGCGAGGATGATATTATATACGGAGAACCGACGCAAGCAGTCTTTTGTATGCGATAACGACCCTCAGCCAGGCGTGGTCCAGGAATTGTATCCGTGGACCGCAATGTGCGTTCGAAATGTCGATGTTCATGTGTCCTGCAGTTCACACGTTGACGCGCAATTAGCTGCGTTCTTCATCGACCCACGAGCCAAGTGATCCACCGTTCAGGGTAATCGTGTTATTAAATATGTTCGTTATATCTTTGTTCTCGGTTCGGATGAAGCCGAGGCCCGTGGCGCCTCCAACCAGCGCGCGAAGGAGGTCCGGGCGTCGCCAGCGTTGACGACACTGTGTGAGATTTGTGTCCAGGACGGGAACCGTCGAAGCGTAACGCGGAAACACCGCGCGACACGTCCGACGGCCGAGCGTACAAATTCATTTAAAAACCTTCGAGATACACGGATTACGAGAACCGTAAAATCGCGTACTCTGCGGGCGGGCCACCGCACGCGTCAGCGTCCTCCCCACACGCTCCCCCGAGAGCGGACGCACGGCCGGGGCTTCGATCGGTCCAATCGGACTTTCGCTATCGAAGCTTCACAGCCGGTCCTTTTTTGGCTATCGGGGCGCGATTAAGCGAGCGGTACCGGGGACGCACGTCCACGCGATGGATGTGCGAGCCGCCCTAGGTTACCCGCCGGGTCCTCTCCGAGGAGAGGGTCCGTCGTGTCACAGGACTTCTTTTCGGAGAGCGCGACCAAAACTGAGGAAGCGGGATGCGAGTGGAAGAAGCGTCGTGTCGAGAGAGAGAGATCGCGAAACGTCGCGAAGCACAGGAGGCTTCGACGGCGGCTCGTTCCTCTGCCCTCTCCTCTCTCGCGCGCTTTACTTAACCCCACTCGGGGCGCTTGCGGTGTGTTTTCATCCCTGTCTT
>CAWVQO010000633.1:20000-22500 GCA_963932275.1 Andrena praecox | reverse complement strand
CTTCCCTCTCTCTTCGAATTCACACACACTTTCGTGTTCTTTCCGTTCTCATCGCGTCGTCCGCTCTTTTAGAGACGGATCGACGATGCCCCATTCATTTTTGATTTTATAAAACTTGCACAACAGCGTGCAGTTTTAGACACATCAATATCCTCGATTTGTTCCACAAATTCTCTATCTCGGATATGTGCGCCTCCAGAGACACCCAACATATCACACCC
This sequence comes from Andrena praecox, assembly GCA_963932275.1. NCBI lineage: Eukaryota > Metazoa > Arthropoda > Insecta > Hymenoptera > Andrenidae > Andrena > Andrena praecox. The sequence continues at coordinate 22,279 of CAWVQO010000633.1, read as the reverse complement.
AGGATTTTCCACTGACTAACTCCTCGGATGATACGTGGTGTGCCTTCTCTCCACTCTCCCTCTTATTCTACTTCTCTTCCAGACACCATATACATCCTAGATTTTCCACTGACTAATTCGGATAATATGTGCCTTTCTCTCTCCACACTCCTTTTAATTATATCATACTTCGAGGCATCATATCGTTTCGATTTTTCCACTGACTAAAATTTTAATCGGATATGTGCCTTTCATATATACGTTCACAGAAAGATCTCAGTTACAGACAAAATTCATTATATTTCCTTCATAAATATAAGGATGGCATCGGATGCTCGATAAAGCGCGTATCACGCGTGCCGCTGCATCCACCGGGAAGCACGGAGTACACGCACGCTAGCATCCACCGTAGAAGCACGGACCACTACACGCTGGACAAATCGACAAAGCGCGTATCATTCACGCTGGTCATGTACGTAATAGCGCGGACAAGTGCATGCTGAGCAAACGGGAAAGCGCGGACCGTGCCATGCTGGTCATAACGAGTTGGCACGTAATGTGCGCGCTAGGCATATCGAGATCTGACACCTCTTGGGTTTGTATCTACTTTCTCCCTCTTTCAAAGTTCGAACTTTTATAGTTCGATACTTTATATGTACCCGACGCTAGCCTTCCTTAGCGTTTTGTTAAAGTTTAAATCGTCCATCTGCGTGGATAAAGAGTTGAATGCATAAGGTCGTACAAGCATACACATAAGTGCATACGTGTCACCAACGTCACTTTTGGACGCTCACCACATAAGGGCCATTCGGTCTTAGACACCGACCCGTGGTAATGCTGTGTGGAGAAATCCGAAACGCAACACGGCAAGAACAGTCGAGACAGAATCTCGAGGAGCGGTGACTGCTTCTCAACCGAGGTCATAGAATAGCCACGCGCCCAACGCTGCTCCGACCGAGACGCTCGGACCGTCGCTCTCCCTTATAGATACCGAACGGCCGGCCGGAACGCCGGCGCCGCCGTACCTTACGCACGGGCGCTTATGGGTGTAAACCGCCGCTACAACAGCCCGTTCGCCTGGCACGCTGGGACTTAGCCGCGGAGAGCGCCGGGGCCAAGAGTGAACCGACTGAACGAATTATTATAAACAATCGCCGCGACCATTAACACGATAAATACACGGTCCGAAACAACATTCGAAAATAATTTCTCGGGACTTTGAAATTTTCGGAGCGATTGGAGTTTTTCGCGATTATCTCGAAAACGAGCACGACGACCGCGGTCGAACCATTAGAGAAATACGTTCGCAATGCAACGGGGAACAAGGATCGACGGTTGTTTCGAAGATTGGTCGAATTTGATGGTCGGTCGGACGACGGTGCCGAAGGACTGAAATCTGTCGGGACTTTGAAATTTTCGGAGCGATTGGAGTTTTTCGCGATTATCTCGAAAACGAGCACGACGACCGCGGTCGAACCATTAGAGAAATACGTTCGCAATGCAACGGGGAACAAGGATCGACGGTTGTTTCGAAGATTGGTCGAGTTTGGTGGTCGGTCGGACGGCGGTGCCGAAGGACTGAGATGTGTCGGGACTTTGAAATTTTCGGAGCGATTGGAGTTTTTCGCGATTATCTCGAAACCGAGCACGACGACCGCGGTCGAACCATTAGAGAAATACGTTCGCAATGCAACGGGGAACAAGGATCGACGGTTGTTTCGAAGATTGGTCGAATTTGGTGGTCGGTCGGACCACGGTGCCGAAGGACTGAAATCTGTCGGGACTTTGAAATTTTCGGAGCGATTGGAGTTTTTCCCGATTATCTCGAAAACGAGCACGACGACCGCGGTCGAACCATTAGAGAAATACGTTCGCAATGCAACGGGGAACAAGGATCGATGGTTGTTTCGAAGATTGGTCGAGTTTGGTGGTCGGTCGGACGACGGTGCCGAAGGACTGAAATCTGTCGGGACTTTGAAATTTTCGGAGCGATTGGAGTTTTTCGCGATTATCTCGAAACCGAGCACGACGACCGCGGTCGAACCATTAGAGAAATACGTTCGCAATGCAACGGGGAACAAGGATCGACGGTTGTTTCGAAGATTGGTCGAATTTGGTGGTCGGTCGGACCACGGTGCCGAAGGACTGAAATCTGTCGGGACTTTGAAATTTTCGGAGCGATTGGAGTTTTTCCCGATTATCTCGAAAACGAGCACGACGACCGCGGTCGAACCCATTAGAGAAATACGTTCGCAATGCAACGGGGAACAAGGATCGATGGTTGTTTCGAAGATTGGTCG
>CAWVQO010000633.1:12500-15000 GCA_963932275.1 Andrena praecox | reverse complement strand
TCGTGCTCCCTCTTTTGGATATTATTGTACCTCGAACGGGTCTCCCGGCGGGAGTACGGGGTGTGCGCGTAGTGGCGGTATCATCCCCGTACACATCCCGGCTCGTAGCCCGACGACGACGGATCGATGTGGATCGATCTCGTTGTATTATATATCCAGAGGTGCCATCGCACGATTCCAGAGGAAAGGTGTCTTTTCGTCGCGCACCGTCGATTCGATCCGCGAGACACTCGCGGAACGAGCACCGGTTTTTACTTTAACGTCCGTCCGCTATATTAGCTTTGAGATTCCGCTGTCCCTCACGCCTCGAGCAGTGTGACTCGAGCAGAGGGAACCGCCGAAAAATAAGCTTTTCCGTGGACTGGACGACCGGTGAGACGCGCGGTGGTCTCGTACACGATCGACCAACAACGCGACAAAGACAATGCGGCGCGCGATCGGGGAGACTCGTTCTTCCATTCTACGAATGAAGAGTCTCTCCCTCTCTTGCGCATTTCGCGCGGCATCAGCGCCTCTCGGTTCGTCGAAAGTTCCAGAAATCGCTCAGCCGCGCCAAGGAGGATTCCGGGGGTACAGAAACGTTAAGAAAAGCGACGAGTGTGGAGCAATCTCTCTTCATCGGATGTTTGGCGCAAACACTCTTTTGTGTGTCGACGGAACGTGGCCATAGGGAGAAAATGAATAGGGCTAGGCGAGGACACGCGCAACTACGGGGAAATACATCGACCCGATATCCTGTTGACGCGTGGTTTATTTATCATCCCGCACAGCGCCTCTATTTTCTCATTGTACACCCTTGGATCTTCACGGCGTCCCGAAGAACGAGTGTGTGTTGCGCCCTCGGTGTTATATAGATTGACTGACAACACTTCTCTCACTTGTCAACGACGACCCTCCTCTTTATAAAATCCCTGGGGCCGCGTGAACCCGACGATATAGATCGATCGGCGCACGATATGCCGCGCACTGCTCTTTCCTCTCTTCTCTATCATCTCTCGCTGCTGCTCTCCCCTTTTCTCTTTGGTCTCTTTCTCAGGACAAATTTTTCATTTCAGGCGACGTCGGGAGCACGGTAAAAGATCTCGCGCGGAACGTGAAGGCAAATCTACACACACCCCGGTGCGAGCGGAGAGGCTGCTCTGTGTGTGATGATCCAGGGAGCGGTGCCAAGCACACGGGCGGTCGTTGTAAAACAACGACGCACGACGCCGTGAAAGCACGCACGCGAGTCCGCACGATCATTCTCATCACATTCGCCTCTCTCTGCTTCTCGCACGGGAGAGAGAGAGTACACGCTTCACGCGATTCTCACGCGAGCCGTGGCAAACACCGACGAACGGCCCAACTTTCGCTCGTACGTCGCGTATCTCGCGTGTACCATCGACCCGACTCCGAAACGCGTTACATCGTCGGAAACGCGAGACGGCGAGGATGATATTATATACGGAGAACCGACGCAAGCAGTCTTTTGTATGCGATAACGACCCTCAGCCAGGCGTGGTCCAGGAATTGTACTCCGTGGACCGCAATGTGCGTTCGAAATGTCGATGTTCATGTGTCCTGCAGTTCACACGTTGACGCGCAATTAGCTGCGTTCTTCATCGACCCACGAGCCAAGTGATCCACCGTTCAGGGTAATCGTGTTATTAAATATGTTCGTTATATCTTTGTTCTCGGTTCGGATGAAGCCGAGGCCCGTGGCGCCTCCAACCAGCGCGCGAAGGAGGTCCGGGCGTCGCCAGCGTTGACGACACTGTGTGAGATTTGTGTCCAGGACGGGAACCGTCGAAGCGTAACGCGGAAACACCGCGCGACACGTCCGACGGCCGAGCGTACAAATTCATTTAAAAACCTTCGAGATACACGGATTACGAGAACCGTAAAATCGCGTACTCTGCGGGCGGGCCACCGCACGCGTCAGCGTCCTCCCCACACGCTCCCCCGAGAGCGGACGCACGGCCGGGGCTTCGATCGGTCCAATCGGACTTTCGCTATCGAAGCTTCACAGCCGGTCCTTTTTTGGCTATCGGGGCGCGATTAAGCGAGCGGTACCGGGGACGCACGTCCACGCGATGGATGTGCGAGCCGCCCTAGGTTACCCGCCGGGTCCTCTCCGAGGAGAGGGTCCGTCGTGTCACAGGACTTCTTTTCGGAGAGCGCGACCAAAACTGAGGAAGCGGGATGCGAGTGGAAGAAGCGTCGTGTCGAGAGAGAGAGATCGCGAAACGTCGCGAAGCACAGGAGGCTTCGACGGCGGCTCGTTCCTCTGCCCTCTCCTCTCTCGCGCGCTTTACTTAACCCCACTCGGGGCGCTTGCGGTGTGTTTTCATCCCTGTCTTGGGTCGCGAGTGACTCTCCTTTCTCGATACGAGCGTACACGCTCGCGCAGACACACGCGCAGACGGTAAGTATCGTGTGTACATAACACGGCGGCACACGCCTCCGATACGAGGTGAACGCGAATCGACGAGGCGGCGGATTACCGGAGGCACGATCGCAA
>CAWVQO010000633.1:7500-10000 GCA_963932275.1 Andrena praecox | reverse complement strand
TTCCACAAATTCTCTATCTCGGATATGTGCGCCTCCAGAGACACCCAACATATCACACCCAGGATTTTCCACTGACTAACTCCTCGGATGATACGTGGTGTGCCTTCTCTCCACTCTCCCTCTTATTCTACTTCTCTTCCAGACACCATATACATCCTAGATTTTCCACTGACTAATTCGGATAATATGTGCCTTTCTCTCTCCACACTCCTTTTAATTATATCATACTTCGAGGCATCATATCGTTTCGATTTTTCCACTGACTAAAATTTTAATCGGATATGTGCCTTTCATATATACGTTCACAGAAAGATCTCAGTTACAGACAAAATTCATTATATTTCCTTCATAAATATAAGGATGGCATCGGATGCTCGATAAAGCGCGTATCACGCGTGCCGCTGCATCCACCGGGAAGCACGGAGTACACGCACGCTAGCATCCACCGTAGAAGCACGGACCACTACACGCTGGACAAATCGACAAAGCGCGTATCATTCACGCTGGTCATGTACGTAATAGCGCGGACAAGTGCATGCTGAGCAAACGGGAAAGCGCGGACCGTGCCATGCTGGTCATAACGAGTTGGCACGTAATGTGCGCGCTAGGCATATCGAGATCTGACACCTCTTGGGTTTGTATCTACTTTCTCCCTCTTTCAAAGTTCGAACTTTTATAGTTCGATACTTTATATGTACCCGACGCTAGCCTTCCTTAGCGTTTTGTTAAAGTTTAAATCGTCCATCTGCGTGGATAAAGAGTTGAATGCATAAGGTCGTACAAGCATACACATAAGTGCATACGTGTCACCAACGTCACTTTTGGACGCTCACCACATAAGGGCCATTCGGTCTTAGACACCGACCCGTGGTAATGCTGTGTGGAGAAATCCGAAACGCAACACGGCAAGAACAGTCGAGACAGAATCTCGAGGAGCGGTGACTGCTTCTCAACCGAGGTCATAGAATAGCCACGCGCCCAACGCTGCTCCGACCGAGACGCTCGGACCGTCGCTCTCCCTTATAGATACCGAACGGCCGGCCGGAACGCCGGCGCCGCCGTACCTTACGCACGGGCGCTTATGGGTGTAAACCGCCGCTACAACAGCCCGTTCGCCTGGCACGCTGGGACTTAGCCGCGGAGAGCGCCGGGGCCAAGAGTGAACCGACTGAACGAATTATTATAAACAATCGCCGCGACCATTAACACGATAAATACACGGTCCGAAACAACATTCGAAAATAATTTCTCGGGACTTTGAAATTTTCGGAGCGATTGGAGTTTTTCGCGATTATCTCGAAAACGAGCACGACGACCGCGGTCGAACCATTAGAGAAATACGTTCGCAATGCAACGGGGAACAAGGATCGACGGTTGTTTCGAAGATTGGTCGAATTTGATGGTCGGTCGGACGACGGTGCCGAAGGACTGAAATCTGTCGGGACTTTGAAATTTTCGGAGCGATTGGAGTTTTTCGCGATTATCTCGAAAACGAGCACGACGACCGCGGTCGAACCATTAGAGAAATACGTTCGCAATGCAACGGGGAACAAGGATCGACGGTTGTTTCGAAGATTGGTCGAGTTTGGTGGTCGGTCGGACGGCGGTGCCGAAGGACTGAGATGTGTCGGGACTTTGAAATTTTCGGAGCGATTGGAGTTTTTCGCGATTATCTCGAAACCGAGCACGACGACCGCGGTCGAACCATTAGAGAAATACGTTCGCAATGCAACGGGGAACAAGGATCGACGGTTGTTTCGAAGATTGGTCGAATTTGGTGGTCGGTCGGACCACGGTGCCGAAGGACTGAAATCTGTCGGGACTTTGAAATTTTCGGAGCGATTGGAGTTTTTCCCGATTATCTCGAAAACGAGCACGACGACCGCGGTCGAACCATTAGAGAAATACGTTCGCAATGCAACGGGGAACAAGGATCGATGGTTGTTTCGAAGATTGGTCGAGTTTGGTGGTCGGTCGGACGACGGTGCCGAAGGACTGAAATCTGTCGGGACTTTGAAATTTTCGGAGCGATTGGAGTTTTTCGCGATTATCTCGAAACCGAGCACGACGACCGCGGTCGAACCATTAGAGAAATACGTTCGCAATGCAACGGGGAACAAGGATCGACGGTTGTTTCGAAGATTGGTCGAATTTGGTGGTCGGTCGGACCACGGTGCCGAAGGACTGAAATCTGTCGGGACTTTGAAATTTTCGGAGCGATTGGAGTTTTTCCCGATTATCTCGAAAACGAGCACGACGACCGCGGTCGAACCATTAGAGAAATACGTTCGCAATGCAACGGGGAACAAGGATCGATGGTTGTTTCGAAGATTGGTCGAGTTTGGTGGTCGGTCGGACGACGGTGCCGAAGGACTGAAATCTGTCGGGACTTTGAAATTTTCGGAGCGATTGGAGTTTTTCGCGATTATCTCGAAAACAAGCACGACGACCGCGGTCGAACCATTAGAGAAATACGTTCGCAATGCAACGGGGAACAAGG
>CAWVQO010000633.1:0-2500 GCA_963932275.1 Andrena praecox | reverse complement strand
GGTGCCATCGCACGATTCCAGAGGAAAGGTGTCTTTTCGTCGCGCACCGTCGATTCGATCCGCGAGACACTCGCGGAACGAGCACCGGTTTTTACTTTAACGTCCGTCCGCTATATTAGCTTTGAGATTCCGCTGTCCCTCACGCCTCGAGCAGTGTGACTCGAGCAGAGGGAACCGCCGAAAAATAAGCTTTTCCGTGGACTGGACGACCGGTGAGACGCGCGGTGGTCTCGTACACGATCGACCAACAACGCGACAAAGACAATGCGGCGCGCGATCGGGGAGACTCGTTCTTCCATTCTACGAATGAAGAGTCTCTCCCTCTCTTGCGCATTTCGCGCGGCATCAGCGCCTCTCGGTTCGTCGAAAGTTCCAGAAATCGCTCAGCCGCGCCAAGGAGGATTCCGGGGGTACAGAAACGTTAAGAAAAGCGACGAGTGTGGAGCAATCTCTCTTCATCGGATGTTTGGCGCAAACACTCTTTTGTGTGTCGACGGAACGTGGCCATAGGGAGAAAATGAATAGGGCTAGGCGAGGACACGCGCAACTACGGGGAAATACATCGACCCGATATCCTGTTGACGCGTGGTTTATTTATCATCCCGCACAGCGCCTCTATTTTCTCATTGTACACCCTTGGATCTTCACGGCGTCCCGAAGAACGAGTGTGTGTTGCGCCCTCGGTGTTATATAGATTGACTGACAACACTTCTCTCACTTGTCAACGACGACCCTCCTCTTTATAAAATCCCTGGGGCCGCGTGAACCCGACGATATAGATCGATCGGCGCACGATATGCCGCGCACTGCTCTTTCCTCTCTTCTCTATCATCTCTCGCTGCTGCTCTCCCCTTTTCTCTTTGGTCTCTTTCTCAGGACAAATTTTTCATTTCAGGCGACGTCGGGAGCACGGTAAAAGATCTCGCGCGGAACGTGAAGGCAAATCTACACACACCCCGGTGCGAGCGGAGAGGCTGCTCTGTGTGTGATGATCCAGGGAGCGGTGCCAAGCACACGGGCGGTCGTTGTAAAACAACGACGCACGACGCCGTGAAAGCACGCACGCGAGTCCGCACGATCATTCTCATCACATTCGCCTCTCTCTGCTTCTCGCACGGGAGAGAGAGAGTACACGCTTCACGCGATTCTCACGCGAGCCGTGGCAAACACCGACGAACGGCCCAACTTTCGCTCGTACGTCGCGTATCTCGCGTGTACCATCGACCCGACTCCGAAACGCGTTACATCGTCGGAAACGCGAGACGGCGAGGATGATATTATATACGGAGAACCGACGCAAGCAGTCTTTTGTATGCGATAACGACCCTCAGCCAGGCGTGGTCCAGGAATTGTATCCGTGGACCGCAATGTGCGTTCGAAATGTCGATGTTCATGTGTCCTGCAGTTCACACGTTGACGCGCAATTAGCTGCGTTCTTCATCGACCCACGAGCCAAGTGATCCACCGTTCAGGGTAATCGTGTTATTAAATATGTTCGTTATATCTTTGTTCTCGGTTCGGATGAAGCCGAGGCCCGTGGCGCCTCCAACCAGCGCGCGAAGGAGGTCCGGGCGTCGCCAGCGTTGACGACACTGTGTGAGATTTGTGTCCAGGACGGGAACCGTCGAAGCGTAACGCGGAAACACCGCGCGACACGTCCGACGGCCGAGCGTACAAATTCATTTAAAAACCTTCGAGATACACGGATTACGAGAACCGTAAAATCGCGTACTCTGCGGGCGGGCCACCGCACGCGTCAGCGTCCTCCCCACACGCTCCCCCGAGAGCGGACGCACGGCCGGGGCTTCGATCGGTCCAATCGGACTTTCGCTATCGAAGCTTCACAGCCGGTCCTTTTTTGGCTATCGGGGCGCGATTAAGCGAGCGGTACCGGGGACGCACGTCCACGCGATGGATGTGCGAGCCGCCCTAGGTTACCCGCCGGGTCCTCTCCGAGGAGAGGGTCCGTCGTGTCACAGGACTTCTTTTCGGAGAGCGCGACCAAAACTGAGGAAGCGGGATGCGAGTGGAAGAAGCGTCGTGTCGAGAGAGAGAGATCGCGAAACGTCGCGAAGCACAGGAGGCTTCGACGGCGGCTCGTTCCTCTGCCCTCTCCTCTCTCGCGCGCTTTACTTAACCCCACTCGGGGCGCTTGCGGTGTGTTTTCATCCCTGTCTTGGGTCGCGAGTGACTCTCCTTTCTCGATACGAGCGTACACGCTCGCGCAGACACACGCGCAGACGGTAAGTATCGTGTGTACATAACACGGCGGCACACGCCTCCGATACGAGGTGAACGCGAATCGACGAGGCGGCGGATTACCGGAGGCACGATCGCAACGACGGGTCTTGTTTTGCTTCCCGATCCAGTTAACGACGGCCTCTCGAGAAACCTCGCGCGAGCGCACTCGTGATTGCGTTCGTATTATCGTCCCGTTCTCATAGAGGGGGCGCCGCGGTCTGGCGGTCTGGCGCGCTTCGGCTCTTTGCGCTTCACCGAT
>CAWVQO010000632.1:0-164718 GCA_963932275.1 Andrena praecox | reverse complement strand
TCCCCACGACCACGGGCCAAAGTTGGCCAGCCGCCGACATGTCCGACGACAATCGGATCGTCCCCACGACCACGCGCCAAAGTTGGCCAGCCGCCGACATGTCCGACGACAATAGGGTCGTCCCCACGACCCCGGGTCTAGGTTGGCCAGCCGCCGACATGTCCGACGACTATAGGGTCGTCCCCACGACCCGGGACTAGAGTGGCCCGCCACCGTCATGTCCGACGACAATAGGGTCGTCCCCACGACCCCGGGTCTAGGTTGGCCAGCCGCTGACTTGTCCGACGACTATAGGGTCGTCCACACGACCGCGGGACTAGATTGGCTCGCCGCCGACTTGTCCGACGACTGTAGGGTCGTCCCCACGACCCCGGGACTAGATTGGCCCGCCACCGTCAAGTCCGACGACCTCGGGACTAGGTTGGCCAGCCGCCGACATGTCCGACGACTATAGGGTCGCCCCCACGACCTCGGGCCAATTTTGGCCAGCCGCCGACATGTCCGACGACTATAGGGTCGTCCCCACGACCCCGGGCCAAAGTTGGCAAGCCGCCGAAATGTCCGACGACTGTAGGGTCGTCCCCACGACCCCGGGAATAGATTGGCCGGCCATCGTCAAGTCCGACGACTATAGGGTCGTCCCCACGACCTCGGGACTAGATTGGCCCGCCACCGTCAAGTCCGACGACTATAGGGTCGTCCCCACGACCCCGGGCCAAAGTTGGCAAGCCGCCGAAATGTCCGACGACTGTAGGGTCGTCCCCACGACCCCGGGACTAGATTGGCCCGCCACCGTCAAGTCCGACGACCTCGGGACTAGGTTGGCCAGCCGCCGACATGTCCGACGACTATAGGGTCGTCCCCACGACCTCGGGCCAATTTTGGCCAGCCGCCGACATGTCCGACGACTATAGGGTCGTCCCCACGACCCCGGGCCAAAGTTGGCAAGCCGCCGAAATGTCCGACGACTGTAGGGTCGTCCCCACGACCTCGGGACTAGATTGGCCCGCCAACGTCAAGTCCGACGACTATAGGGTCGTCCCCACGACTCCGGGCCAAAGTTGGCAAGCCGCCGAAATGTCCGACGACTGTAGGGTCGTCCCCACAACCCCGGGACTAGATTGGCCCGCCACCGTCAAGTCCGACGACTATAGGGTCGTCCCCACGACCCCGGGCCAAAGTTGGCAAGCCGCCGAAATGTCCGACGACTGTAGGGTCGTACCCACGACCCCGGGACTAGGCTGACAAGCCGCCAACATGTCCGACGACTATAGGGTCGTCCCCACGACCCCGGGCCAAAGTTAGCAAGCCGCCGAAATGTCCGGCGACTGTAGGGTCGTCCCCACGACCCCTAGTCCAGGTTGGCCAGCCGCCGACATTTCCGACGACTATAGAGTCGTCCCCACGACCCCGGGCCAAAGTTGGCCAGCCGCCGACATGTCCGACGACTATGGGGTCGTCCCCACGACCCCGAGACTAGATTGGCCCGCCACCGTCAAGTCCGACGACTATAGGGTCGTCCCCAGGACCTCGGGACTAGATTGGCCCGCCACCGTCAAGTCCGACGACCATAGGGTCGTCCCCACGACCCCGGGCCAAAGTTGGCAAGCCGCCGAAATGTCCGACGACTGTAGGGTCGTACCCACGACCCCGGGACTAGGCTGACAAGCCGCCAACATGTCCGACGAGTATAGGGTCGCCCCCACGACCCCGGGCCAAAGTTGGCCAGCCGCCGACATGTCCGACGACTATAGGGTCGTCCCCACGACCTCGGGTCTAGATTGGCCCGCTACCGTCATGTCCGAAGACTATAGGAGTAGTAAGGCAAAGCCGATTCTAACCCAGGTCCTCTGAGGGGAGCGCGGGGGCGGGGGGGAAGTGAGGGCGCGCGGGGAAGTGCGGTGGCGGGAACTATAGGCGCGGGGAGAATGGGGAGTGGAAGACCGGTTGCGCGCGCACGAGCCGCGGAGTGGGGGAAGCCGCAATCGTGGAGGGGATCAGTCCGGGCCGAGCCGCCGCGGAGATCTCTCCAGACCTGACCCACCGGCAGAAATTTCCGCAGAGGGTCGTCCCCTCCCTCTAAAAATTTCTGGGATTGACCCACCGCTAGACATGTGTTTTTAGAGGGGGAATGACCCCCGAAAATATTTTCATATCTAACCGAGGAAGCGGACGACCCCCAAATATTTTTTTCAAACCATTATAAAGCTGAAATTGTTTAATACTTTATCGGATCCTCTAAAAAATTTCTGGGGTCGGGTCTTGTATGAAATAAAACTTTTTTCAGACTCGATCCAACCACAGAAATTTTTTTCCCCAAATATTTTTTTTAAATCAGATCTACCGCCAGAATATTTTTTCCAAACCAACAGATACTTTCTCCCCAAACGCAGAGAAATAATAATTTTTAATCAATGATTCAGCGAACCATTACGTAGAAAACACACATATTTTTTCAAACAAATATGCAGCATTCTAAAGCGTTCCAATTTAACATCGCAGCGTATCGCGCGATTACGCGTAATTTGACTCCTCTGGAGCAGTCGTGCAGGATGAGGTCATTTTCATGGTGCGAAGAAGGAACGTATCGAACCACTTTGAACATCTATCGAACGTATATTGAACCACTTTGATCGTGTATTGAACGTGTATCACACCACTCTGAACGTGAATCGAACGTGAATTGCACCACTTTGAACATGAATCGTACCACTGTGAACGTGAATCGAACGTGAATCGAACGTGAATCGAACGTGAATCGAACGTGAATCGAACGTGTATGGTATCACTCTGAACGTGTATCGAACATGAATCGTACAACTATGAACGCTAATCGAACGTGAATTGTACCACTCTGAACGTGAATTGAACATGTATGATACCACTCTGAACGTGAATTGAACGTGAATCGTACTACTCTGAACATCTATCGAACATGTATCGTACCACTTTGAACATCTATCGAACGTATATCGAACCGCTCTAAACGTGAATTGAACGTGAATCGTACCACTCTGAACGTGAATCGAACGTGTATCGAACCACTTTGAACATCTATCGAACGTGTATGATACCATTTTGAACATCTATCGAACGTGAATTGAACGTGTATGGTATCACTCTGAACGTGTATCGAACGTGAATCGAACGTGCATGGTACCACTCTGAACGTGTATCGTCTAAATAGATCTGGAATATCCGCAACGTCTGCATGATGCTCATGCAGATCTACCGTTCTGCCCGACGCGTGCCAAACCACCTGGTAGCAGACAGAACAAGTTACTCGCGACATTATACGATAAGCAGCGTTACATTATCCACTATCGCAACCTGTAGCAGTGCACGCGACATTATGAGTACATGTCTCCCCTGCTCGCTCAAAATTGTAAAATTCTGTATACAGACACTGACTGTACATACATGTATAGAACATACAATTGTATTTATTAACTCATCCTTATAAATAGTGGAATTATATCAAATAAAATTGTACACATGTATTTATTTTACCAATACATTATTTTTATTGAACCATGCATTTATTTTTTTACAATACATTATTTTTATTTATCCATGAATTGTGTGATTTATCAAACCCCAGCCACTTAACGTATACCTTATCCCCCTTCCTACGCAACACTTTTTCCACCAGATACACATCAGGATCGGTGACGCGCTGCAGCTCGTGATCATAGAATCCTCCGGCGACTGGTTTTCCACAGGAATCGACGAGCAGATACGTCGCGGGATTAGTTGCCTGTACTTTGTCTATCTTGAACACCTCCGTTGTCCAATTCGGCGTATAGCCTTTATCGAAGATGGTTTTAAATTTGCTTACGCGCACAAACTCGCCCAATTTGAATCTCGCTGGAGCAGCGATCTTTATATTGCTGTATACGGTGGCTAGCAGCTTATCGGCGATCGCAGGGGTAACATCGCGAGGACACATTTTGATGGTTCTATGTTTTCGTGCGTTATATTCTGCAAGTAGACGCGGTAGCGCATCGGTCCATTTATAGGTTCCATTGAGCGTAAACAGTTTCCACATATTGTTCTTCAAAGTTCGATTGAAACGTTCTACGACGGAGGCCTTCATCACCGAATACGTCGAATAATGATTAATATCATGTTTTGTCAAGAGTTTCTGCACATCGACGTTGTAAAATTCTTTTCCTTGATCAGTTTGCAAATTTTTTGGATATCGATCTCTAAATATATTTGCAAACGCTTTAGTCACCTCAACACCACTTTTAGTCTTGAGCGGCAACGCCCATGCATACTTGCTCAATACATCGATGACGGTGAGTATGTAGTGGTAACCTTGGTTGAATCGCGAGTATGGACGCATTTCTACAACGTCAGCTTGCCACAGATCATCATATCCATGCACTATGACGCGCCTCCGTGGGAAGTGTCTTCGAGCTGGAGCATGCAATTCCTCAACAAGTTGTTGCTTCTTATGGCCGCGGTTTTCTTCTTTACTCTTGGATTTTGATAATGGCTGCATGTTTGATCGCAGAGGTGTCTTTGACACGAATGATGTGATAATTATCGTGTACGTGCATTATGTGCTTCCCGTTGGTCCCAGGAAATTCTGAACAAGTTCAACCGTCTCGCATGATTCTCCTTCGCAGCGTTGCTGCGGAATAGAATTCGACGCCTGTGATATATTTTGAACGCCGTTTTGCAGCGTCAGCATATCTCTCTGAAACATGACCAGCTTCCTCTCTAATTCTTCCTGCTGCTCTCTCAAAAGTTTAATGCTCTTTTCCATGTATAGTTTATTGACAACATCGCTGTCGGCCGTGGGTTGTGCTACACGTCGTATCTTCCGTGATTTTGCATCAAAGTCGACACCGGTCATGCAAAGAGCGTTATCTCGCATATAATTTCGAAGCAAACCGCTCCATTTGTAGTAGTCCATTCTAGCTGCTCCACTCTTCTCGAGTGATACCCCAAATTTGTTGATCGGCATCTCGATGCATACAGTGCACATCATCGGCGAGCGGCTTAATTTATAATGAGCCCTGCCTCGCGGAGTTCCTCGATAATCGATAGAATTTCATTGTCGTGCGAGTTGTTACCCGCCTGACGTGACGCTTCTAGCAAACGGAATCGGTCCACCAGCTCGTTGGGATCGTCCCAGTGCACGTAATCGATCTTGTTATCGTTTACCACCATGACTCGTGGTGTTGTTAGACCTTTCCCTGTTCTACTAGCCGAAACACGGGGGAGTAGTGGTGCAATTATATATTTATACTTGTATCCCTTGTTGCCCAATATGGGATTTTGAGCGTTATGACCGCGTCTGTGGGCATTCGTTGTCAGCAGTATACTTTTATATTTTTGTTTATCAGCATCGGTGTATGTGGTATCGTCAGGAATTCTCTTGAAAATCAGTTCGTAAAGACCGGGTGTTCCTCCGTATCTTACACCGTCGATGATTATATTATCATCTTTGTCTATATCGAAAGCTTTATCCCCAAGCATCGTTCCACTATCACCAAAGTATACGCCATACACATAGTCCATGGTCGTATCCCTATCACTACTTAGGATTGCACTCATATATTTTTGTCCCAGCGGGCCGAAATGGTTGCGCAACGTTTCTTGTCCCTCGGATGTTTGGAGTTGATGTCTAATAGATGTTGCAAACGACTCATCGGGACTAGTTTCGAAAACGTCGTCATCATTGGTTGTGAGCGATTGTACATCGGGAAATGTATTTATTGGTGTAGAAGAAACCGAGGAATCGTTTGACGTGACATTCTGCCGTTTCCGCTTCGATTGAACTGGTGTGGAGGTTACGAGTGAATATTCCGATGACGTGTATGGTTTCCTCTTTGTCTTGCGCGATATGTTCCCATTCAGATGGATTTTTGTTTTAGGCGTTAATGTTTCATACCCTCCGACGTCTGTGCTCATCAGCGGTGATGTGTCAGCTTCTGTCGCTGCGATATTTTCCACGATATGTTTTAAGGGTTCGATAACAGGTTTAAAGTATCTCTCCAACGCGATATCTTCCTCCATCTTGCCAGTCTTCAAAGCCTGATGTTTCTTCCGAATGGATTCGCTGGTTTTTGCAATTTCCTTCACTATTCTCTCGCGATCCTTAATCTCCAGACTATCGATATCAATCATCGTTGTACCGCAGACGTTACTTTCCCACCGACGTGTCGACGACAATTGACAATCTCATGGTATGGCAAACTCGTTAAATCCCTTTCTATAACGTCCATTGGACATCGTGCTATCCTTGTCTATTACCATGAAACCATACTCCCGTTGCCAACAATTACGACACAACGCGCAGAAATCGTCGTAAGACATATCAGTGTTTACGTGATCGTTGTACACATGTTTCAAGTTGGTACCATCCTGCTTAAACAGAATCAATAGATTCGCATTGTCGCGTATAAGATGTTTAGGAATCTTTGCATATGTCTGACAGAGATAGAAGCAGTCAACGTTCGAGTGGCGCCCCATTGCAAAGTATTCCCTTATCGTATCTTGCTTGTCACATGCCACGTCATCAAAGATAAAAATGGAATTCGGAAGCGATTCGCTCGGTGGGATGACGTCACTGTTATTCGAAAACGTAAAGTAGCCAATTTCATCTATTGGAGACAATAAATTTTCCAAATACTGATATTTCGGCTGCTGCAACGACTTGGAATACACGTACACGTTCTCGAAGCGGACTCCGTGTGGACTTTCCAACAAGCTCACCAACACGTTGGTCTTTCCACAATTTGATGGACCACAAATGAGGCAGCGTATTGTGTTTGGTAACATGCTACCATGTCTGTGCATTGTTTTCGAAGACATCATTTGCGATTTATCGTCAAAATTTGTCACGCGTATCGTTACAGGTTGTCGCACAAATCGCATCCTCTCCGCGAACTGCGAAAAATGATTTTGATACGTCGAAGCGGTGACGCGTCCTATTTATAGGTCCGCACCGAAGCAAAACAGCTCAGTATTCAAAATGCTTCTGGTCCTGTCGGATAATTTCGATATTTGAAACCTAACCTCTGAGCAGTTGAAATATATACCAAAGATTATTCTACTGCGAGAGTTTGACAGGCACATTGATCAGTTGTGGGACTCCCCAAGCATATAAAAGCCGATTCTGAGGTTCAGCAGTATCGTCGGTGTTTGGAACATTATAATTGCCCTTGGCAGCGAACGCATATCGACCGTCCGACACCATTGATTAAAAACTGTGGCGAATGTCGTCGACGAGAGTAAAGAAAGGCCGTGGTTTGTTAAATCGGGCGATAAACGCGCTACCTATCGAATTACATATCCCAGGATATCAGTTTTGTGGTCCAGGAACTCATCTGGCAAAACGATTGGCCAGAGGTGATCAAGGCATCAATCCGTTGGACGCAGCGTGTCGCGAACACGATATTGCGTATTCGCGTAGCAACGACCTCGGCGAACGGCACGCGGCAGATTACGTTCTCGCTGACAAAGCGCGAAAACGCATCGTTGCACGAGACTCGACACTGGGTGAAAGAGGTGCTGCTACAGCTGTTTGGGCAGCTATGAAGGCCAAGACGAAAATTGGGATGGGGATGAAAACAAAAACCCGCCAAAAGACTCCAAAGAGGGCATCGCAAAAGCGGATTCTTCCGGTAGCAAAACGTGGTGGTATATTACCGCTTCTCCCGCTGCTAGGTGTACTCGGATCATTAGCTGGTGGAGCGGCAGGGATCGCCAAGGCGGTAAACGATAATAAGGCGGCGCAGCATCAGCTGCAGGAAATGCAACGTCATAATCGCTCCATGGAAGGTCGTGGACTTTATCTCACACCATACAAGCGCGGACAGGGAATATCAAAACGAAAAAAAAAAACGCCGAAAAGAAAATAATAATGCCTGTCGGTGTAACTACCGATGCACAATTGGAGGAGTTGGCAAAACGTATGCGTATTCCATTCTTTAGAGGTGTTTTTATGCGCAATGCACTACCTGCCGGAGGAGTACATCGAAACGAGAGCGGTATCGTAAATTTGGACAATGTCGAGGGGTCGGGAACTCATTGGGTGGCATATGCGAAGAGAGGGTGTCGAGCTATATATTTCGACAGCTTCGGGAATCTTCAACCGCCTAGAGAATTGGTACAATATCTGAATAAAGATGTTGTGAAAATCGAATACAATCGAACAGCTTATCAGAAGTATAATCAGAGCAATTGCGGACAACTATGTCTACGCTTTCTACAAACGATCGGCACCAAATTTAAGGATTGACTTCCCACCATTCTGATTCAGTATTAGTCGAGTCGTACAGCTCGGAATATGTCGTTAACATTCACTCTAACCGGCAACAGTAGCACCCTCGCGGTAAGCTACTTTCCACCCATAGATTTGAGCGACGATGATTACGAGCTTGGTTTAACAACCTTTGAAACTTATCATACAATACCGAACATCGATTGGAGCAACGATAAATTCTACTTCACCTCGAACTATGGCATCAAAAACAGCAGTGTTGACACCACTCCTGAAACTATTAGGATTCCACACGGCTCCTACGAACTAGATGCCATTGCCAAGTATTTGAGGCAGCGATTACTCGAGCGATATCCTAAAAATCTCGATGACTCTGATGATGACAACGATGTGTATCCTATAGTGTTGCGTCCCAACAACAACACCATGAAAAGCGAGCTGTACTGCTCGTTCATCGTAGATTTTACGAAGCGCAATAACATTGGATCGCTACTGGGATTCTCGACGAATCGGGTATTAGAACCTGGACAATGGCACGAATCGGACGATCCAATTAATATCATGAACGTGAACATTATTCGCATAGAATGTAGCGTGACCGCTGGCGCGTACAACAATGGGAAGCGAGTACATACGATACATGAATTTTCTCCGAGAGTTCCACCAGGATATAAGATATCGGAAACGCCCGCGCAGATCATTTACCTTCCGATCACCGCACGGGTCATTACGGATCTAACGATACGCGTTGTGGATCAAGACGGACGGTTGCTCGATTTTCGAGGTGAAGAGATTACCATCAGACTGCACGTGCGACGACGTCGATAATACATGTGGTGCGAATGAAAGAAATGCTTGTGTTGAACGACTCCAGAAATCCGTTTCTTCCAAGTGAAATTGTTTGCAACAACAACAACAACAACAACAACAACAACAACACCTGCAACAGCTCTGATTATGCTAAAAAGAAGAGACTCAGTGCTGCGAACATTACATTTTTGAAATCATTGGGATTTATTGTACGCATATAAGTTGAAAAAATGGCCGACATTCTAAGCATTGGAGGGAAGCCGATGTTTGATGATTGCATCGTCAAGCTCGAGACTCATACGTACAACCCATACGTCAACACGACGTTTGGATACAGTGATGAGATAAGAATACCTATACAGCAGCAGGATTTATACACATTACCATGTGAAAGTTTCCTCTACGTGGAGGGAAAATTGGTGATAAATAAGCCAAACGATGCATCAACGACAACGTTGGGAAATAATTGCATGGCGTTCATATTTGATGAGATTCGGTACGAGCTGAATGGTGTGGAGATTGACCGCAATAGAAACGTTGGAATAACTAGCACGCTTAAAAACTATGTATCGCTGACATCTGACGAAGACAAAAATATGGAGAATGCCGGATGGGGCTTGAAACGACATGATGGACTAATAGTGAAAAATCATTTCAATTTTTGCATCCCACTCAAATATTTGTTGGGATTTTGCGAGGACTACAAACGCATGCTTATTAATGCACGTCACGAATTGATTTTAATACGATCGCGCAACGATAACAATTCTCTAATAGGATCGCCGATGTTGGAACCAGAAATTGAATTACTTAAAGTGCAATGGCGAATGCCTCATGTGACGCTGAACGATGTTAATAAGCTATCGTTGCTACATGCTTTGGAAAGTGGACAAAACCTAAGCATTAGTTTTCGCTCGTGGGATCTGTACGAGTATCCTCTCTTACAGAGCACAACCAAGCATTCGTGGGCCGTGAAGGCAGCTGCACAGCTGGAGAAGCCGCGATACGTTATCTTTGCTCTACAGACTGCTCGAAAGAATGTGATGACCGAAGATGCTACTCGGTTTGACCACTGTAAATTGACCAATGTAAAACTTTTTCTCAACTCGGAATTTTATCCATATGATGACTTGAACTTGGACTTTGATAAGAATAAGCATGCCATCTTGTTTCACATGTATACACATTTCCGTAAATCGTATTATGGACATAGTTGCAACGAGGCATTATTCACTGTGGCTGAATTTTTACAATTTGGTCCCCTCGTGGTGATTGATTGCTCGCGACAAAATGAGTCGATTAAAAATGGTACCGTGGACGTGCGCATAGAATTTGAATGTAAAGAGAATGTACCTGCAAATACTACGGCCTACTGTCTGATTCTGCACGACCGGGTGGTTGAATACAATCCGCTAACAAACGTGGTGCGCAAAATAAATTAAATTGCCATACTACTTGCCCCGCCCTCTCCTGTGTCAAATTCGTACAAACATTTCATCGTAAAAAATCGAGATGCTTTACGAGAAAGAATTCATTCTCTCATCTGTCTTGGAAGCGAGCTGACCTCTAAAATTGTATCGACAATGGTCGTACCAACATTTGTTGACCTGCAAGGGTTCATCGTCGATGGAAGATTTGTTGTCAAGGAAGTGGCTGTCCTACGAATGGGAACAATTCTCTCGCACTATATTTTTGGGAGTTCGATGCCGCAATATCTTCTTACAAAATCCGACAAATCAAGCATCCGATGGTTGGTGGCAAAACATCATGGACTACGGTGGGATGATGGAGACGTTCCATACAGTATGGCTAAACAGCTAATTACGAAAGCTGTAGCTGATGCGATCGATGAAGAAGATGACACACCCTATATCGTATACGTTAAAGGGTTGCAGAAACGCGACTGGCTTGTGGATTTCCTCGATGAAAATACGAGAGCGGATGTGATCATTGAGACGCTGGACATTGACTATGAGAATATCAAATCTCTAAATAAGCTAAATGTAATTAATACTCTGCGATGTGGCAGACACGCGAAGCATTGTGCTTTGCAAAATGTATTTAAAATATTCAACTGGTGGTCTAAACACCAGAGAGAATTGCATAAATAAAATATTTATATTTATATTTTTAATTTTATATTCTATGTAACAATATATAATTTCTTAAACGTATATTATTTCTTCATTTTATTTACCCGTCTCCCGATTCGACGTTTCAAAATTATTATTTCTCTGCGTTGGGGGAAAATTTCCATCACATATATGTATGGAAAAAACATTTCTGCTGACGCCGCATAATCATATTTCGTTCGTTCCTTCTTCGCACCATGAAAATGACCTCATCCTGCACGACTGCTCCAGAGGAGTCAAATTACGCGTAATCGCGCGATACGCTGCGATGTTAAATTGGAACGCTTTAGAATGCTGCATATTTGTTTGAAAAAATATGTGTGTTTTCTACGTAATGGTTCGCTGAATCATTGATTAAAAATTATTATTTCTCTGCGTTTGGGGAGAAAGTATCTGTTGGTTTGGAAAAAATATTCTGGCGGTAGATCTGATTTAAAAACCTCCTTAATATGAAAAGTATTATTTATTTACTCGTCATCCATCCTCCTTCTTTCCTCTACATTTTATTTACCCACCTTCCTCCTTCTCGCCACCTAATTTTAAGATTCAACGTTTCTAAAAAGTATTATTTCTCTGCGTTGGGGAAAAATTTATATCATATATATGTATGGAAAAAACATTTCTGCCGACGCTGCATAATTCTTTCTGTGATTCGTACGTTCTTCGCGCCGCGAAAATGACATCCTGCACGACTGCTCCAGAGGAGTCAAATTACGCATAATCGCGCGATATGCTGCGATGTTAAATCGGAACGCTGAGATGATACCATTTCTTCACAGTGCTATGAATGCATGATGCATATTTGTTTGCTGGAGTTTGAAAAATTGGTAGCTTTAGAATGTATGATGCATATTTGTTTGCTCGGTTGGTTTGGAAAAAAATATTCTGGCGGTAGATCTGATTTAGAACCAATATTTGGGGGAAAAAATTTCTGGGGGCCGGATCGAGTCTGAAAAAAAGATTTTTTCATACAAGACCCGGCCCCAGAAATTTTTAGAGGGAGGGGACGACCCTCTGAAAATTTTCCAACAATGGGTCAGGTCTGGAGAGGTCTCCGCGGCGGCTCGGCCCGGACTGATCCCCACCACGATTACAGCTTCCCCCACTCTGCGGTTCGTGCGCGCGCAACCGGTCTTCCACTCCCCAGCTCTCCCCGCGCCCATAGTTCCCTCCACCGCACTCCCCCGCGCGCCCTCACTTCCTCCCCCCGCCCCGCGCTCCCCTCAGAGGACCTGGGTTAGAATCGGCTTTGCCTTACTACTTATAGGGTCGTCCCCACGACACCGGTCCAAAGTTGGCCAGCCGCCGACATGTCCGACGACTATAGGGTCGTCCCCACGAACCCGGGCCAAAGTTGGCAAGCCGCCGAAATGTCCGACGACTATAGGGTCGTCCCCACGACCCCGGGACAAGCTTGGCCCGCCGCCGACTTGTTCGACGACTATAGGGTCGTCCCCACGACCCCGGGACTAGATTGGCCCGCCACCGTCATGTCCGACGACTATTGGATCGTCCCCACGACCACGGGCCAAAGTTGGCCAGCCGCCGACATGTTCGACTATAGGGTCGTCCCCACGACCCGGGACATGACGGTGGCCCGCCACCGTCATGTCCGACGACTATATAGTCGTCCCCACGACCACGGGCCAATGTTGGCCAGCCGCTGACTTGTCCGACGACTATAGGGTCGTCCCCAAGACCGCGGGACTAGATTGGCTCGCCGCCGACTTGTCCGACGACTGTAGGGTCGTCCCCATGACCCCGGGACTAGATTGGCCCGCCACCGTCATTTCCGACGACTATAGGGTCGTCCGCACGACCCCGGGACTAGATTGGCCCGCCACCGTCATGTCCGACGATTATAGGGTCGTCCCCACGACCGCGAGACTAGATTGGCCCGCCACCGTCATGTCCGACGACAATAGGGTCGTCCCCACGACCCCGGGTCCAGGTTGGCGAGCCTCCGACATGTCCGACGACTATAGGGTCGTCCCCACGACCCCGGGACTAGGTTGGCTCGCCACCGTCATGTCTGACGACTATAGGGTCGACCCCACGACCACGGGCCAAAGTTGGCCAGCCGCCGACTTGTCCGACGACTATAGGGTCGTCCCCACGACCACGGGCCAAAGTTGGCCAGCCGGCGACATGTCCGACGACTATAGGGTCGTCCCTACGACCCCGGGACTAGGTTGGCCCGCCGCAGACTTCTCCGACGACTATAGGGTCGTCCCCACGACCCCCGGACTAGGTTGGCTCGCCGCCGACTTGTCCGACGAGTATAGGGTCCTCCCCACGACCACGGGCCAAAGTTGGCCAGCCGCCGACATGTCCGACGACTATAGGGTCGTCGCCACAACCACGGGCCAAAGATGTCCAGCCGCCGTCTTGTCCGACGACTATAGGGTCGTCCCCACGACCCCGGGACTAGATTGGCCCGCCACCGTCATGTCCAACGACTATAGGGTCGTCCCCACAACCACGGGCCAAAGTTGGCCAGCCGCCGACATGTCCGACGATTATTGGATCGTCCCCACGACCACGGGCCAAAGTTGGCAAGCCGCCGAAATGTCCGACGACTGTAGGGTCGTCCCCACGACACCGGGACTAGATTGGCCCGCCACCGTCAAGTCCGACGACTATAGGGCCGTCCCCAGGAACTCGGGACTAGATTGGCCCGCCACCGTCAAGTCCGACGACCATAGGGTCGTCCCCACGACCCCGGGCCAAAGTTGGCAAGCCGCCGAAATGTCCGACGACTGTAGGGTCGTACCCACGACCGCAGGACTAGGCTGACAAGCCGCCAACATGTCCGACGAGTATAGGGTCGCCCCCACGACCCCGGGCCAAAGTTGGCCAGCCGCCGACATGTCCGACGACTATAGGGTCGTCCCCACGACCTCGGGTCTAGATGGCCCGTTACCGTCATGTCCGACGACTATAGGGTCGTCCCCACGACCCCGGGCCAAAGTTGGCCAGCCGCCGACATGTCCGACGACTATAGGGTCGTCCCCACGACCCCGAGACTAGATTGGCGCGCCACCGTCATGTCCGATGAAAATAGGGTCGTCCCCACGACCCCGGGTCCAGGTTGGCCAGCCGCCGACATTTCCGACGACTATAGAGTCGTCCCCACGACCCCGGGTCTAGGTTGGCTCGCCACCGTCATGTCTGACGACTATAGGGTCGACCCCACGACCACGGGCCAAAGTTGGCCAGCCGCCGACTTGTCCGACGACTATAGGGTCGTCCCCACGACCACGGGCCAAAGTTGGCCAGCCGGCGACATGTCCGACGACTATAGGGTCGTCCCTACGACCCCGGGACTAGGTTGGCCCGCCGCAGACTTCTCCGACGACTATAGGGTCGTCCCCACGACCCCCGGACTAGGTTGGCTCGCCGCCGACTTGTCCGACGAGTATAGGGTCCTCCCCACGACCACGGGCCAAAGTTGGCCAGCCGCCGACATGTCCGACGACTATAGGGTCGTCGCCACAACCACGGGCCAAAGATGTCCAGCCGCCGTCTTGTCCGACGACTATAGGGTCGTCCCCACGACCCCGGGACTAGATTGGCCCGCCACCGTCATGTCCAACGACTATAGGGTCGTCCCCACAACCACGGGCCAAAGTTGGCCAGCCGCCGACATGTCCGACGATTATTGGATCGTCCCCACGACCACGGGCCAAAGTTGGCAAGCCGCCGAAATGTCCGACGACTGTAGGGTCGTCCCCACGACACCGGGACTAGATTGGCCCGCCACCGTCAAGTCCGACGACTATAGGGCCGTCCCCAGGAACTCGGGACTAGATTGGCCCGCCACCGTCAAGTCCGACGACCATAGGGTCGTCCCCACGACCCCGGGCCAAAGTTGGCAAGCCGCCGAAATGTCCGACGACTGTAGGGTCGTACCCACGACCCCAGGACTAGGCTGACAAGCCGCCAACATGTCCGACGAGTATAGGGTCGCCCCCACGACCCCGGGCCAAAGTTGGCCAGCCGCCGACATGTCCGACGACTATAGGGTCGTCCCCACGACCTCGGGTCTAGATGGCCCGTTACCGTCATGTCCGACGACTATAGGGTCGTCCCCACGACCCCGGGCCAAAGTTGGCCAGCCGCCGACATGTCCGACGACTATAGGGTCGTCCCCACGACCCCGAGACTAGATTGGCGCGCCACCGTCATGTCCGACGAAAATAGGGTCGTCCCCACGACCCCGGGTCCAGGTTGGCCAGCCGCCGACATTTCCGACGACTATAGAGTCGTCCCCACGACACCGGGCCAAAGTTGGCCAGCCGCCGACATGTCCGACGACTATAGGGTCGTCCCCACGACCCCGGGGCTAGATTGGCCCGCCACCGTCATGTCCAACGATTATAGGGTCGTCCCCACGACCCCGGGTCTAGGTTGGCCAGCCACCGACATGTCCGACGACTATAGAGTCGTCCCCACGACACCGGGCCAAAGTTGGACAGCCGCCGACATGTCCGACTGCTATAGGGTCGTCCCCACGACCTCGGGTCTAGATTGGCCCGCTACCGTCATGTCCGAAGACTATAGGGTCGTCCCCACGACCACGGGACTAGATTGGCCAGCCACCGCCATGTCCGACGACAATAGGGTCGTCCCCACGACCCGGGTCTAGGTTGGCCAGCCGCCGACATGTCCGACGACTATAGGGTCGTCCCCACGACCCGGGACTAGAGTGGCCCGCCACCGTCATGTCCGACGACAATAGGGTCGTCCCCACGACCCCGGGTCTAGGTTGGCCAGCCGCTGACTTGTCCGACGACTATAGGGTCGTCCACACGACCGCGGGACTAGATTGGCTCGCCGCCGACTTGTCCGACGACTGTAGGGTCGTCCCCACGACCCCGGGACTAGATTGGCCCGCCACCGTCATTTCCGACGAGTATAGGGTCCTCCCCACGACCACGGGCCAAAGTTGGCCAGCCGCCGACATGTCCGACGATTATTGGGTCGTCCCTACGACCCCGTGACTAGGTTGGCTCGCCACCGACATGTCCGACGACTATAGGGTCGTCCCCACGACCCGGGACTAGACTGGCCCGCCTCCTTCAAGTCCGACGACTATAGGATCGTCCCCACGACCCCGGGCCAAAGTTGGCCAGCCGCCGAAATGTCCGACGACTATAGGGTCGTCCCCACGACCCCGGGACTAGATTGGCCCGCCACCGTCAAGTCCGACGACTATAGGGTCGTCCCCACGACCCCGGGCCAAAGTTGGCAAGGCGCCGAAATGTCCGACGACTGTAAGGTCGTCCCCACGACTCCAGGACTAGATTGGTCCGCCACCGTCTTGTCCGACGACTATAGGGTCGTCCCCACGACCCCGGGCCAAAGTTGGCCAGCCGCCGACATGTCCGACGACTATAGGGTCGTCCCCACGACCCCGAGACTAGATTGGCCCGCCACCGTCATGTCCGACGACAATAGGGTCGTCTCCACGACCCCGCGTCCAGGTTGGCCAGCCGCCGACACTTCCGACGACTATAGAGTCGTCCCCACGACACCGGGCCAAAGTTGGCCAGCCGCCGACATGTCCGACGACTATAGGGTCGTCCCCACGACCCCGCGACTAGATTGGCCCGCCACCGTCATGTCCGACGATTATAGGGTCGTCCCCACGACCCCGGGACAAGCTTGGCCCGCCGCCGACTTGTTCGACGACTATAGGGTCGTCCCCACGACCCCGGGCCAAAGATGGCATGCCGCCGAAATGGCCGACGACTATAGGGTCGTCCCCAGGACCGCGGGCCAAAGATGTCAAGCCGTCGTCTTCTCCGACGACTATAGGGTCGTCCCCACGACCCCGGGCCAATGTTGGCCAATTGCCGACATGTCCGACGACTATAGGGTCGTCCCTACGACCCCGGGACTAGATTGGCCCGCCACCGTCATGTCCAACGACTATAGGGTCGTCCCCACGACCATGGGCCAAAGTTGGCCAGCCGCTGATATGTCCAACGACTATTGGGTCGTCCCCACGACCACGGGCCAAAGTTAGCCAGCCGCCGACATGTCCGACGACTATAGGGTCGTCCCCACGACCGCGGGCCAAAGTTGGCAAGCCGCCGAAATGTCCGACGACTGTAGGGTCGTCCCCTCGACCCCGGGTCTAGGTTGGCCAGCCGCCGACTTGTCCGACGACTATAGGGTCGTACCCACGACCCCGGGACTAGGCTGACAAGCCGCCAACATGTCCGACGACTATAGGGTCGTCCCCAGGACCACGGGCCAAAGCTGGCCAGCCGCCGACATGTCCGACGACTATTGGATCGTCCCCACGACCACGGACCAAGGTTGGCCAGCCGCCGACATGTCCGACGACTATAGGGTCGTCCCCACGACCCCGGGACTAGATTGGTCCGCCACCGTCATGTCCGACGACTATAGGGTCGTCCCCACGACCCCGGGACTAGGTTGGCCAGCCGCAGATATGTCCGACGACTATAGGGTCGTCCCGACGACCCCGGGCCAATGTTGGCCAATCGCCAACATGTCCGACGACTATAGGGTCGTCCCTACGACCCCGGGACTAGATTGGCCCGCCACCGTCATGTCCGACGATTATAGGGTCGTCCCCACGACCCCGGGCCAAAGTTGGCCAGCCGCCGAAATGTCCGACGACTATAGGGTCGTCCCCACGACCCCGGGACTAGATTGGCCCGCCACCGTCAAGTCCGACGACTATAGGGTCGTCCCCACGACCCCGGGCCAAAGTTGGCAAGGCGCCGAAATGTCCGACGACTGTAAGGTCGTCCCCACGACTCCAGGACTAGATTGGTCCGCCACCGTCTTGTCCGACGACTATAGGGTCGTCCCCACGACCCCGGGCCAAAGTTGGCCAGCCGCCGACATGTCCGACGACTATAGGGTCGTCCCCACGACCCCGAGACTAGATTGGCCCGCCACCGTCATGTCCGACGACAATAGGGTCGTCTCCACGACCCCGCGTCCAGGTTGGCCAGCCGCCGACACTTCCGACGACTATAGAGTCGTCCCCACGACACCGGGCCAAAGTTGGCCAGCCGCCGACATGTCCGACGACTATAGGGTCGTCCCCACGACCCCGCGACTAGATTGGCCCGCCACCGTCATGTCCGACGATTATAGGGTCGTCCCCACGACCCCGGGACAAGCTTGGCCCGCCGCCGACTTGTTCGACGACTATAGGGTCGTCCCCACGACCCCGGGCCAAAGATGGCATGCCGCCGAAATGGCCGACGACTATAGGGTCGTCCCCAGGACCGCGGGCCAAAGATGTCAAGCCGTCGTCTTCTCCGACGACTATAGGGTCGTCCCCACGACCCCGGGCCAATGTTGGCCAATTGCCGACATGTCCGACGACTATAGGGTCGTCCCTACGACCCCGGGACTAGATTGGCCCGCCACCGTCATGTCCAACGACTATAGGGTCGTCCCCACGACCATGGGCCAAAGTTGGCCAGCCGCTGATATGTCCAACGACTATTGGGTCGTCCCCACGACCACGGGCCAAAGTTAGCCAGCCGCCGACATGTCCGACGACTATAGGGTCGTCCCCACGACCGCGGGCCAAAGTTGGCAAGCCGCCGAAATGTCCGACGACTGTAGGGTCGTCCCCTCGACCCCGGGTCTAGGTTGGCCAGCCGCCGACTTGTCCGACGACTATAGGGTCGTACCCACGACCCCGGGACTAGGCTGACAAGCCGCCAACATGTCCGACGACTATAGGGTCGTCCCCACGACCCCGGGCCAAAGATGTCCAGCCGCCGTCTTGTCCGACGACTATAGGGTCGTCCCCACGACCCCGGGACTAGATTGGCCCGCCACCGTCATGTCCAACGACTATAGGGTCGTCCCCACAACCACGGGCCAAAGTTGGCCAGCCGCCGACATGTCCAACGACTATAGGGTCGTCCCCACGACCACGGGCCAAAGTTGACCAGCCGCCGACATGTCCGACGACTATTGGATCGTCCCCACGACCCCGGGCCAAAGTTGGCAAGCCGCCGACATGTCCGGCGACTATAGGGTCGTCCCCACGACCTCGGGACTAGGTTGGCCACCCGCCGACATGTCCGACGACTATAGGGTCGTCCCCACGACCCCGGGTCTAGGTTGGCCAGCCGCCGACATGTCCGACGAATATAGAGTCGTCCCCACGACACCGGGCCAAAGTTGGCCAGCCGCCGACATGTCCGACGACTATTGGGTCGTCCCCACGACACCGGGCCAAAGTTGGCCAGCCGCCGACATGTCCGACGACAATCGGATCGTCCCCACGACCACGCGCCAAAGTTGGCCAGCCGCCGACATGTCCGACGACTTTTGGATCGTCCCCACGACCACGGGCCAAAGTTGGCCAGCCGCCGACATGTCCGACGACTATAGGGTCGTCCCCACGACCCCGGGACTAGATTGGTCCGCCACCGTCATGTCCGACGACTATAGGGTCGTCCCCACGACCCCGGGCCAATGTTGGCCAATCGCCGACATGTCCGACGACTATAGGGTCGTCCCTACGACCCCGGGCCAAAGCTGGCCAGCCGCCGACATGTCCGACGACTATTGGATCGTCCCCACGACCACGGGCCAAAGTTGGCCAGCCGCCGACATGTCCGAAGACTATAGGGTCGTCCCCACGACCCCGGGACTAGATTGGCCAGCCACCGACATGTCCGACGACTATAGAGTCGTCCCCACGACACCGGGTCAAAGTTGGCCAGCCGCTGATATTTCCATCGACTATTGGGTCGTCCCCACGACCACGGGCCAATGTTGGCTAGCCGCCGACATGTCCGACGACTATAGGGTCGTCCCCAGGACCACGGGCCAAAGCTGGCCAGCCGCCGACATGTCCGACGACTATTGGATCGTCCCCACGACCACGGGCCAAGGTTGGCCAGCCGCCGACATGTCCGACGACTATAGGGTCGTCCCCACGACCCCGGGACTAGATTGGTCCGCCACCGTCATGTCCGACGACTATAGGGTCGTCCCCACGACCCCGGGCCAAAGTTGGCAAGCCGCCGAAATGTCCGACGACTGTAGGGTCGTCCCCACGACCCCGGGACTAGATTGGCCCGCCACCGTCAAGTCCGACGACCTCGGGACTAGGTTGGCCAGCCGCCGACATGTCCGACGACTATAGGGTCGCCCCCACGACCTCGGGCCAATTTTGGCCCGCCGCCGACATGTCCGACGACTATAGGGTCGTCCCCACGACCGCGGGCCAAAGTTGGCAAGCCGCCGAAATGTCCGACGACTGTAGGGTCGTCCCCACGACCCCGGGACTAGATTGGCCCGCCACCGTCAAGTCCGACGACTATAGGGTCGTCCCCACGACCCCGGGTCAAAGTTGGCCAGCCGCTGACATTTCCAACGACTATTGGGTCGTCCCCACGACCACGGGCCAATGTTGGCTAGCCGCCGACATGTCCGTCGACTATTGGATCGTCCCCACGACCCCGGGCCAAAGTTGGCAAGCCGCCGAAATGTCCGACGACTATAGGGTCGTCCCCACGACCCCGGGCCAATGTTGGCCAATCGCCGACATCTCCGACGACTATAGGGTCGTCCCCACGACCCCGGGACTAGATTGGCCCGCCATCGTCATGTCCAACGACAATAGGGTCGTCCCCACGACCCCGGGACTAGGTTGACAAGCCGCCAACATGTCCGACGACTATAGGGTCGTCCCCACGACCCCGGGCCAAAGATGGCATGCCGCCGAAATGGCCGACGACTATAGGGTCGTCCCCAGGACCGCGGGCCAAAGATGTCAAGCCGTCGTCTTCTCCGACGACTATAGGGTCGTCCCCACGACCCCGGGCCAATGTTGGCCAATTGCCGACATGTCCGACGACTATAGGGTCGTCCCTACGACCCCGGGACTAGATTGGCCCGCCACCGTCATGTCCAACGACTATAGGGTCGTCCCCACGACCATGGGCCAAAGTTGGCCAGCCGCCGATATGTCCAACGACTATTGGGTCGTCCCCACGACCACGGGCCAAAGTTAGCCAGCCGCCGACATGTCCGACGACTATAGGGTCGTCCCCACGACCCCGAGACTAGATTGGCCCGCCACCGTCATGTCCGACGAAAATAGGGTCGTCCCCACGACCCCGGGTTCAGGTTGGCCAGCCGCCGACATTTCCGACGACTATAGAGTCGTCCCCACGACACCGGGCCAAAGTTGGCCAGCCGCCGACATGTCCGACGACTATAGGGTCGTCCCCACGACCCCGGGACTAGATTGGCCCGCCATCGTCATGTCCGACGACTATAGGGTCGTCCCCACGACCCCGGGCCAAAGTTGGCCAGCCGCCGACATGTCCGACGACTATAGGGTCGTCCCCACGACCCCGAGACTAGATTGGCCCGCCACCGTCATGTCCGACGAAAATAGGGTCGTCCCCACGACCCCGGGTTCAGGTTGGCCAGCCGCCGACATTTCCGACGACTATAGAGTCGTCCCCACGACACCGGGCCAAAGTTGGCCAGCCGCCGACATGTCCGACGACTATAGGGTCGTCCCCACGTCCCCGGGACTAGATTGGCCCGCCACCGTCATGTCCGACGTCTATAGGGTCGTCCCCACGACCCCGGGCCAAAGTTGGCAAGCCGCCGACATGTCCGACGATTATAGGGTCGTCCCCACGACCCCGGGACTAGATTGGTCCGCCACCGTCATGTCCGACGACTATAGGGTCGTCCCCACGACCCCGGACCATTGTTGGCCAATCGCCGACATGTCCGACGACTATAGGGTCGTCCCCACGACCCCGGGCCAAAGTTGGCAAGCCGCCGACATGTCCGACGACTATAGGGTCGTCCCCACGACCCCGGGACTAGATTGGTCCGCCACCGTCATGTCCGACGACTATAGGGTCGTCCCCACGACCCCGGGCCATTGTTGGCCAATCGCCGACATGTCCGACGACTATAGGGTCGTCCCTACGACCCCGGGCCAAAGCTGGCCAGCCGCCAACATGTCCGACGACTATTGGATCGTCCCCACGACCACGGGCCAAAGTTGGCCAGCCGCCGACATGTCCGAAGACTATAGGGTCGTCCCCACGACCCCGGGACTAGATTGGCCAGCCACCGACATGTCCGACGACTATAGAGTCGTCCCCACGACACCGGGTCAAAGTTGGCCAGCCGCTGATATTTCCATCGACTATTGGGTCGTCCCCACGACCACGGGCCAATGTTGGCTAGCCGCCGACATGTCCGACGACTATAGGGTCGTCCCCAGGACCACGGGCCAAAGCTGGCCAGCCGCCGACATGTCCGACGACTATTGGATCGTCCCCACGACCACGGACCAAGGTTGGCCAGCCGCCGACATGTCCGACGACTATAGGGTCGTCCCCACGACCCCGGGACTAGATTGGTCCGCCACCGTCATGTCCGACGACTATAGGGTCGTCCCCACGACCCCGGGACTAGGTTGGCCAGCCGCAGATATGTCCGACGACTATAGGGTCGTCCCGACGACCCCGGGCCAATGTTGGCCAATCGCCAACATGTCCAACGACTATAGGGTCGTCCCTACGACCCCGGGACTAGATTGGCCCGCCACCGTCATGTCCGACGATTATAGGGTCGTCCCCACGACCCCGGGCCAAAGTTGGCCAGCCGCCGAAATGTCCGACGACTATAGGGTCGTCCCCACGACCCCGGGACTAGATTGGCCCGCCACCGTCAAGTCCGACGACTATAGGGTCGTCCCCACGACCCCGGGCCAAAGTTGGCAAGGCGCCGAAATGTCCGACGACTGTAAGGTCGTCCCCACGACTCCAGGACTAGATTGGTCCGCCACCGTCTTGTCCGACGACTATAGGGTCGTCCCCACGACCCCGGGCCAAAGTTGGCCAGCCGCCGACATGTCCGACGACTATAGGGTCGTCCCCACGACCCCGAGACTAGATTGGCCCGCCACCGTCATGTCCGACGACAATAGGGTCGTCTCCACGACCCCGCGTCCAGGTTGGCCAGCCGCCGACACTTCCGACGACTATAGAGTCGTCCCCACGACACCGGGCCAAAGTTGGCCAGCCGCCGACATGTCCGACGACTATAGGGTCGTCCCCACGACCCCGCGACTAGATTGGCCCGCCACCGTCATGTCCGACGATTATAGGGTCGTCCCCACGACCCCGGGACAAGCTTGGCCCGCCGCCGACTTGTTCGACGACTATAGGGTCGTCCCCACGACCCCGGGCCAAAGATGGCATGCCGCCGAAATGGCCGACGACTATAGGGTCGTCCCCAGGACCGCGGGCCAAAGATGTCAAGCCGTCGTCTTCTCCGACGACTATAGGGTCGTCCCCACGACCCCGGGCCAATGTTGGCCAATTGCCGACATGTCCGACGACTATAGGGTCGTCCCTACGACCCCGGGACTAGATTGGCCCGCCACCGTCATGTCCAACGACTATAGGGTCGTCCCCACGACCATGGGCCAAAGTTGGCCAGCCGCCGATATGTCCAACGACTATTGGGTCGTCCCCACGACCACGGGCCAAAGTTAGCCAGCCGCCGACATGTCCGACGACTATAGGGTCGTCCCCACGACCGCGGGCCAAAGTTGGCAAGCCGCCGAAATGTCCGACGACTGTAGGGTCGTCCCCTCGACCCCGGGTCTAGGTTGGCCAGCCGCCGACTTGTCCGACGACTATAGGGTCGTACCCACGACCCCGGGACTAGGCTGACAAGC
Organism: Andrena praecox; assembly: GCA_963932275.1. Taxonomy (NCBI): domain Eukaryota; kingdom Metazoa; phylum Arthropoda; class Insecta; order Hymenoptera; family Andrenidae; genus Andrena; species Andrena praecox. Next base: position 140,801 of record CAWVQO010000632.1, on the reverse strand, counting down.
CGCCAACATGTCCGACGACTATAGGGTCGTCCCCACGACCCCGGGCCAAAGATGTCCAGCCGCCGTCTTGTCCGACGACTATAGGGTCGTCCCCACGACCCCGGGACTAGATTGGCCCGCCACCGTCATGTCCAACGACTATAGGGTCGTCCCCACAACCACGGGCCAAAGTTGGCCAGCCGCCGACATGTCCAACGACTATAGGGTCGTCCCCACGACCACGGGCCAAAGTTGACCAGCCGCCGACATGTCCGACGACTATTGGATCGTTCCCACGACCCCGGGCCAAAGTTGGCAAGCCGCCGACATGTCCGACGACTATAGGGTCGTCCCCACGACCTCGGGACTAGGTTGGCCACCCGCCGACATGTCCGACGACTATAGGGTCGTCCCCACGACCCCGGGTCTAGGTTGGCCAGCCGCCGACATGTCCGACGAATATAGAGTCGTCCCCACGACACCGGGCCAAAGTTGGCCAGCCGCCGACATGTCCGACGACTATTGGGTCGTCCCCACGACACCGGGCCAAAGTTGGCCAGCCGCCGACATGTCCGACGACAATCGGATCGTCCCCACGACCACGCGCCAAAGTTGGCCAGCCGCCGACATGTCCGACGACTTTTGGATCGTCCCCACGACCACGGGCCAAAGTTGGCCAGCCGCCGACATGTCCGACGACTATAGGGTCGTCCCCACGACCCCGGGACTAGATTGGTCCGCCACCGTCATGTCCGACGACTATAGGGTCGTCCCCACGACCCCGGGCCAATGTTGGCCAATCGCCGACATGTCCGACGACTATAGGGTCGTCCCTACGACCCCGGGCCAAAGCTGGCCAGCCGCCGACATGTCCGACGACTATAGGGTCGTCCCCACGACCCCGGGACTAGATTGGTCCGCCACCGTCATGTCCGACGACTATAGGGTCGTCCCCACGACCCCGGGCCAATGTTGGCCAATCGCCGACATGTCCGACGACTATAGGGTCGTCCCTACGACCCCGGGCCAAAGCTGGCCAGCCGCCGACATGTCCGACGACTATTGGATCGTCCCCACGACCACGGGCCAAAGTTGGCCAGCCGCCGACATGTCCGAAGACTATAGGGTCGTCCCCACGACCCCGGGACTAGATTGGCCAGCCACCGACATGTCCGACGACTATAGAGTCGTCCCCACGACACCGGGTCAAAGTTGGCCAGCCGCTGATATTTCCATCGACTATTGGGTCGTCCCCACGACCACGGGCCAATGTTGGCTAGCCGCCGACATGTCCGACGACTATAGGGTCGTCCCCAGGACCACGGGCCAAAGCTGGCCAGCCGCCGACATGTCCGACGACTATTGGATCGTCCCCACGACCACGGGCCAAGGTTGGCCAGCCGCCGACATGTCCGACGACTATAGGGTCGTCCCCACGACCCCGGGACTAGATTGGTCCGCCACCGTCATGTCCGACGACTATAGGGTCGTCCCCACGACCCCGGGCCAAAGTTGGCAAGCCGCCGAAATGTCCGACGACTGTAGGGTCGTCCCCACGACCCCGGGACTAGATTGGCCCGCCACCGTCAAGTCCGACGACCTCGGGACTAGGTTGGCCAGCCGCCGACATGTCCGACGACTATAGGGTCGCCCCCACGACCTCGGGCCAATTTTGGCCCGCCGCCGACATGTCCGACGACTATAGGGTCGTCCCCACGACCGCGGGCCAAAGTTGGCAAGCCGCCGAAATGTCCGACGACTGTAGGGTCGTCCCCACGACCCCGGGACTAGATTGGCCCGCCACCGTCAAGTCCGACGACTATAGGGTCGTCCCCACGACCCCGGGTCAAAGTTGGCCAGCCGCTGACATTTCCAACGACTATTGGGTCGTCCCCACGACCACGGGCCAATGTTGGCTAGCCGCCGACATGTCCGTCGACTATTGGATCGTCCCCACGACCCCGGGCCAAAGTTGGCAAGCCGCCGAAATGTCCGACGACTATAGGGTCGTCCCCACGACCCCGGGCCAATGTTGGCCAATCGCCGACATCTCCGACGACTATAGGGTCGTCCCCACGACCCCGGGACTAGATTGGCCCGCCATCGTCATGTCCAACGACAATAGGGTCGTCCCCACGACCCCGGGACTAGGTTGACAAGCCGCCAACATGTCCGACGACTATAGGGTCGTCCCCACGACCCCGGGCCAAAGATGGCATGCCGCCGAAATGGCCGACGACTATAGGGTCGTCCCCAGGACCGCGGGCCAAAGATGTCAAGCCGTCGTCTTCTCCGACGACTATAGGGTCGTCCCCACGACCCCGGGCCAATGTTGGCCAATTGCCGACATGTCCGACGACTATAGGGTCGTCCCTACGACCCCGGGACTAGATTGGCCCGCCACCGTCATGTCCAACGACTATAGGGTCGTCCCCACGACCATGGGCCAAAGTTGGCCAGCCGCCGATATGTCCAACGACTATTGGGTCGTCCCCACGACCACGGGCCAAAGTTAGCCAGCCGCCGACATGTCCGACGACTATAGGGTCGTCCCCACGACCGCGGGCCAAAGTTGGCAAGCCGCCGAAATGTCCGACGACTGTAGGGTCGTCCCCTCGACCCCGGGTCTAGGTTGGCCAGCCGCCGACTTGTCCGACGACTATAGGGTGGTACCCACGACGCCGGGACTAGGCTGACAAGCCGCCAACATGTCCGACGACTATAGGGTCGTCCCCACGACCCCGGGCCAAAGATGTCCAGCCGCCGTCTTGTCCGACGACTATAGGGTCGTCCCCACGACCCCGGGACTAGATTGGCCCGCCACCGTCATGTCCAACGACTATAGGGTCGTCCCCACAACCACGGGCCAAAGTTGGCCAGCCGCCGACATGTCCAACGACTATAGGGTCGTCCCCACGACCACGGGCCAAAGTTGACCAGCCGCCGACATGTCCGACGACTATTGGATCGTCCCCACGACCCCGGGCCAAAGTTGGCAAGCCGCCGACATGTCCGACGACTATAGGGTCGTCCCCACGACCTCATGACTAGGTTGGCCACCCGCCGACATGTCCGACGACTATAGGGTCGTCCCCACGACCCCGGGTCTAGGTTGGCCAGCCGCCGACATGTCCGACGAATATAGAGTCGTCCCCACGACACCGGGCCAAAGTTGGCCAGCCGCCGACATGTCCGACGACTATTGGGTCGTGCCCACGACACCGGGCCAAAGTTGGCCAGCCGCCGACATGTCCGACGACAATCGGATCGTCCCCACGACCACGCGCCAAAGTTGGCCAGCCGCCGACATGTCCGACGACTTTTGGATCGTCCCCACGACCACGGGCCAAAGTTGGCCAGCCGCCGACATGTCCGACGACTATAGGGTCGTCCCCACGACCCCGGGACTAGATTGGTCCGCCACCGTCATGTCCGACGACTATAGGGTCGTCCCCACGACCCCGGGCCAATGTTGGCCAATCGCCGACATGTCCGACGACTATAGGGTCGTCCCTACGACCCCGGGCCAAAGCTGGCCAGCCGCCGACATGTCCGACGACTATTGGATCGTCCCCACGACCACGGGCCAATGTTGTCCAGCCGCTGACTTGTCCGACGACTATAGGGTCGTCCCCACGACCGCGGGACTAGATTGGCTCGCCGCCGACTTGTCCGAAGACTATAGGGTCGTCCCCACGACCACGGGCCAAAGTTGGCCAGCCGTCGACTTGCCCGACGACTATAGGGTCGTCCCCATGACCCGGGACTAGACTGGCCCGCCACCGTCATGTCCGAACCACTATAGGGTCGTCCCCACGACCCCCGGACTAGGTTGGTACGCCGCCGACTTGTCCGACGAGTATAGGGTCCTCCCCACGACCACGGGCCAATGTTGGCCAGCCGCCGACATGTCCGACGACTATAGGGTCGTCCCCACGACCCCGAGACTAGATTGGCCCGCCACCGTCATGTCCGACGACAATGGGGTCGTCCCCACGACCCCGGGTCCAGGTTGGCCAGCCGCTGACATTTCCGACAACTATAGAGTCGTCCCCACCACACCGGGCCAAAGTTGGCCAGCCGCTGACATGTCCGACGACTGTAGGGTCGTCCCCACGACCCCGGGACTAGATTGGCCCGCCACCGTCAAGTCCGACGACTATAGGGTCGTCCCAACGACCACGGGACTAGGTTGGCCAGCCGCCGACATGTCCGACGACTATAGGGTCGTCCCCACGACCCCGGGCCAAAGATGTCCAGCCGCCGACATGTCCGACGACTATAGGGTCGTACCCACGACCGCGGGCCAAAGATGTCCAGCCGCCGTCTTGTCCGACGACTATAGGGTCGTCCCCACGACCCCCGGACTAGGTTGGCCGGCCGCCGACTTGTCCGACGACTATAGGGTCGTCCCCACGACCCCCCGACTAGGTGGGCTCGCCGCCGACTTGTCCGACGACTATAGGGTCATCCCCACGACCCCGGGACTAGGATGGCCCGCCGCCGACTTGTCCGACGACTATAGGGTCGTCCCCACGACCCCGGGACTAAGTTGGCTCGCCACCGACATGTCTGACGACTATAGGGTCGTCCCCACGACCACGGGCCAAAGTTGGCCTGCCGCCGACATATCCGACGACTATAGGGTCGTCCCCACGACCCCGGGCCAAAGTTGGCCAGTCGCCGACATGTCCGACGACTATAGGGTCGTCCCCACGACCCGGGACTAGAGTGGCCCGCCACCGTCATGTCCGACGACTATATGGTCGTCCCCACGACCACGGGCCAATGTTGGCCAGCCGCTGACTTGTCCGACGACTATAGGGTCGTCCCCACGACCCCCCGACTAGGTGGGCTCGCCGCCGACTTGTCCGACGACTATAGGGTCATCCCCACGACCCCGGGACTAGGTTGGCCCGCCGCCGACTTGTCCGACGACTATAGGGTCGTCCCCACGACCACGGGCCAAAGTTGGCCAGCCGCCGGCTTGTCCGCCGAATATAGGGTCGTACCCACGACCCCCGGACTAGGCTGGCCGGCCGCCCCCTTGTCCGACGACTATAGGGTCGTCCCCACGACCCCCCGACTAGGTGGGCTCGCCGCCGACTTGTCCGACGACTATAGGGTCATCCCCACGACCCCGGGACTAGGTTGGCCCGCCGCCGATATGTCCGACGACTATAGGGTCGTCCCCACGACCCCGGGACTAGGTTGGCTCGCCACCGACATGTCTGACGACTATAGGGTCGTCCCCACGACCCCGGGACTAGATTGGCCCGCCACCGTCAAGTCCGACGACTATAGGGTCGTCCCCACGACCCCGGGCCAAAGTTGGACAGCCGCCGACTTGTCCGACGATTATAGGGTCGTCCCCACGACCACGGGCCAAAGTTGGCCAGCCGCCGGCTTGTCCGACGAATATAGGGTCGTCCCCACGACCCCGGGACTAGGTTGGCCCGCCGCCGACTTGTCCGACGACTATAGGGTCGTCCCCACGACCCGGGACTAGAGTGGCCCGCCACCGTCATGTCCGACGACTATATGGTCGTCCCCACGACCACGGGCCAATGTTGTCCAGCCGCTGACTTGTCCGACGACTATAGGGTCGTCCCCACGACCGCGGGACTAGATTGGCTCGCCGCCGACTTGTCCGAAGACTATAGGGTCGTCCCCACGACCACGGGCCAAAGTTGGCCAGCCGCCGACTTGCCCGACGACTATAGGGTCGTCCCCATGACCCGGGACTAGACTGGCCCGCCACCGTCATGTCCGAACCACTATAGGGTCGTCCCCACGACCCCCGGACTAGGTTGGTACGCCGCCGACTTGTCCGACGAGTATAGGGTCCTCCCCACGACCACGGGCCAATGTTGGCCAGCCGCCGACATGTCCGACGACTATAGGGTCGTCCCCACGACCCGGGACTAGACTGGCCCGCCACCGACATGTCCGACGACTATAGAGTCGTCCCCACGACCCCGGGTCAATGTTGGCTCGCCGCCGACATGTCCGACGACTATAGGGTCGTCCCCACGACCCGCGGGCCAAAGTTGGACAGCCACCGACATTTCCGACGACTATAGGGTCGTCCCCACGACCCGGGACTAGACTGGCCCGCCACCGTCATGTCCGACGACTATAGGGTCGTCCCCACGACCCCCGGGCTAGGTTGGCCGGCCGCCGACTTGTCCGACGACTATAGGGTCGTCCCCACGACCCCCCGACTAGGTGGGATCGCCGCCGACTTGTCCGACGACTATAGGGTCGTCCCCACGACCCCGGGACTAGGTTGGCTCGCCACCGTCATGTCTGACGACTATAGGGTCGTCCCCACGACCACGGGCCAAAGTTGGCCAGCCGCCGACATGTCCGACGACTATAGGGTCGTCCCCACGACCCGGCACTAGACTGGCCCGCCACCGTCATGTCCGACGACTATAGGGTCATCCCCACGACCCCGGGTCTAGGTTGGCCCGCCGCCGACTTGTCCGACGACTATAGGGTCGTCCCCACGACCCCGGGACTAGATTGGCCCGCCACCGTCAAGTCCGACGACTATAGGGTCGTCCCCACGACCCCGGGCCAAAGTTGGACAGCCGCCGACATGTCCGACGACTATAGGGTCGTCCCCACGACCCGGGACTAGACTGGCCCGCCACCGTCATGTCCGACGACTATAGGGTCATCCCCACGACCCCGGGACTAGATTGGCCCGCCACCGTCAAGTCCGACGACTATAGGGTCGTCCCCACGACCCCGGGCCAAAGTTGGCCAGCCGCCGACTTGTCCGACGACTATAGGGTCGTCCCCATGACCCGGGACTAGACTGGCCCGCCACCGTCATGTCCGACGACTATAGGGTCGTCCCCACGACCACGGGCCATATTTGGCCAGCCGCCGACTTATCCGACGACTATAGGGTCGTCCCCACGACCCCGGGACTAGGTAGGCCCGCCACCGACTTGTCCGACGACTATAGGGTCGTCCCCACGACCCCGGGACTAGATTGGCCCGCCACCGTTATGTCCGACGACTATAGGGTCGTCCCCACGACCACGGCCTAAAGTTGGCCATCCGGCGACATGTCCGACGACTATAGGGTCGTCCCCACGACCCCGGGACTAGATTGGCCCGCCACCGTCTTGTCCGACGACTATAGGGTCGTCTTCACGACCACGGGCCAAAGTTGGCCAGCCGCCGACATTTCCGACGACTATAGGGTCGTCCTCACGACCACGGGCCAAATTTGGCCAGCTGCCGACTTGTCCGAACATTATAGGGTCGTCCCCACGACGCCGGGACTAGGTTGGCTCGCCGCCGACATTTCCGACGACTATAGGGTCGTCCCCACGACCACGGGCCAAAGTTGGCCAGCCGCCGACATATCCGACGACTATAGGGTCGTCCCCACGACCCCGGGCCAATGTTGGCCAGCCGCCGACATGTCCGACGACTATAGGGTCGTCCCCACGACCCGGGACTAGAGTGGCCCGCCACCGTCATGTCCGACGACTATATGGTCGTCCCCACGACCACTGGCCAATGTTGGCCAGCCGCTGACTTGTCCGACGACTATAGGGTCGTCCCCACGACCGCGGGACTAGATTGGCTCGCCGCCGACTTGTCCGAAGACTATAGGGTCGTCCCCACGACCACGGGCCAAAGTTGGCCAGCCGCCGACTTGCCCGACGACTATAGGGTCGTCCCCATGACCCGGGACTAGACTGGCCCGCCACCGTCATGTCCGAACCACTATAGGGTCGTCCCCACGACCCCCGGACTAGGTTGGTACGCCGCCGACTTGTCCGACGAGTATAGGGTCCTCCCCACGACCACGGGCCAATGTTGGCCAGCCGCCGACATGTCCGACGACTATAGGGTCGTCCCCACGACCCCGAGACTAGATTGGCCCGCCACCGTCATGTCCGACGACAATGGGGTCGTCCCCACGACCCCGGGTCCAGGTTGGCCAGCCGCTGACATTTCCGACAACTATAGAGTCGTCCCCACCACACCGGGCCAAAGTTGGCCAGCCGCTGACATGTCCGACGACTGTAGGGTCGTCCCCACGACCCCGGGACTAGATTGGCCCGCCACCGTCAAGTCCGACGACTATAGGGTCGTCCCAACGACCCCGGGACTAGGTTGGCCAGCCGCCGACATGTCCGACGACTATAGGGTCGTCCCCACGACCCCGGGCCAAAGATGTCCAGCCGCCGACATGTCCGACGACTATAGGGTCGTACCCACGACCGCGGGCCAAAGATGTCCAGCCGCCGTCTTGTCCGACGACTATAGGGTCGTCCCCACGACCCCCGGACTAGGTTGGCCGGCCGCCGACTTGTCCGACGACTATAGGGTCGTCCCCACGACCCCCCGACTAGGTGGGCTCGCCGCCGACTTGTCCGACGACTATAGGGTCATCCCCACGACCCCGGGACTAGGATGGCCCGCCGCCGACTTGTCCGACGACTATAGGGTCGTCCCCACGACCCCGGGACTAAGTTGGCTCGCCACCGACATGTCTGACGACTATAGGGTCGTCCCCACGACCACGGGCCAAAGTTGGCCTGCCGCCGACATATCCGACGACTATAGGGTCGTCCCCACGACCCCGGGCCAAAGTTGGCCAGTCGCCGACATGTCCGACGACTATAGGGTCGTCCCCACGACCCGGGACTAGAGTGGCCCGCCACCGTCATGTCCGACGACTATATGGTCGTCCCCACGACCACGGGCCAATGTTGGCCAGCCGCTGACTTGTCCGACGACTATAGGGTCGTCCCCACGACCCCCCGACTAGGTGGGCTCGCCGCCGACTTGTCCGACGACTATAGGGTCATCCCCACGACCCCGGGACTAGGTTGGCCCGCCGCCGACTTGTCCGACGACTATAGGGTCGTCCCCACGACCACGGGCCAAAGTTGGCCAGCCGCCGGCTTGTCCGCCGAATATAGGGTCGTACCCACGACCCCCGGACTAGGCTGGCCGGCCGCCCACTTGTCCGACGACTATAGGGTCGTCCCCACGACCCCCCGACTAGGTGGGCTCGCCGCCGACTTGCCCGACGACTATAGGGTCATCCCCACGACCCGGGACTAGGTTGGCCCGCCGCCGACTTGTCCGACGACTATAGGGTCGTCCCCACGACCCCGGGACTAGGTTGGCTCGCCACCGACATGTCTGACGACTATAGGGTCGTCCCCACGACCCCGGGACTAGATTGGCCCGCCACCGTCAAGTCCGACGACTATAGGGTCGTCCCCACGACCCCGGGCCAAAGTTGGACAGCCGCCGACTTGTCCGACGATTATAGGGTCGTCCCCACGACCACGGGCCAAAGTTGGCCAGCCGCCGGCTTGTCCGACGAATATAGGGTCGTCCCCACGACCCCGGGACTAGGTTGGCCCGCCGCCGACTTGTCCGACGACTATAGGGTCGTCCCCACGACCCGGGACTAGAGTGGCCCGCCACCGTCATGTCCGACGACTATATGGTCGTCCCCACGACCACGGGCCAATGTTGTCCAGCCGCTGACTTGTCCGACGACTATAGGGTCGTCCCCACGACCGCGGGACTAGATTGGCTCGCCGCCGACTTGTCCGAAGACTATAGGGTCGTCCCCACGACCACGGGCCAAAGTTGGCCAGCCGCCGACTTGCCCGACGACTATAGGGTCGTCCCCATGACCCGGGACTAGACTGGCCCGCCACCGTCATGTCCGAACCACTATAGGGTCGTCCCCACGACCCCCGGACTAGGTTGGTACGCCGCCGACTTGTCCGACGAGTATAGGGTCCTCCCCACGACCACGGGCCAATGTTGGCCAGCCGCCGACATGTCCGACGACTATAGGGTCGTCCCCACGACCCGGGACTAGACTGGCCCGCCACCGACATGTCCGACGACTATAGAGTCGTCCCCACGACCCCGGGTCAATGTTGGCTCGCCGCCGACATGTCCGACGACTATAGGGTCGTCCCCACGACCCCCGGGCCAAAGTTGGACAGCCACCGACATTTCCGACGACTATAGGGTCGTCCCCACGACCCGGGACTAGACTGGCCCGCCACCGTCATGTCCGACGACTATAGGGTCGTCCCCACGACCCCCGGGCTAGGTTGGCCGGCCGCCGACTTGTCCGACGACTATAGGGTCGTCCCCACGACCCCGGGACTAGATTGGCCCGCCACCGTCAAGTCCGACGACTATAGGGTCGTCCCCACGACCCCGGGCCAAAGTTGGACAGCCGCCGACATGTCCGACGACTATAGGGTCGTCCCCACGACCCGGGACTAGACTGGCCCGCCACCGTCATGTCCGACGACTATAGGGTCATCCCCACGACCCCGGGACTAGATTGGCCCGCCACCGTCAAGTCCGACGACTATAGGGTCGTCCCCACGACCCCGGGCCAAAGTTGGCCAGCCGCCGACTTGTCCGACGACTATAGGGTCGTCCCCATGACCCGGGACTAGACTGGCCCGCCACCGTCATGTCCGACGACTATAGGGTCGTCCCCACGACCACGGGCCATATTTGGCCAGCCGCCGACTTATCCGACGACTATAGGGTCGTCCCCACGACCCCGGGACTAGGTAGGCCCGCCACCGACTTGTCCGACGACTATAGGGTCGTCCCCACGACCCCGGGACTAGATTGGCCCGCCACCGTTATGTCCGACGACTATAGGGTCGTCCCCACGACCACGGCCTAAAGTTGGCCATCCGGCGACATGTCCGACGACTATAGGGTCGTCCCCACGACCCCGGGACTAGATTGGCCCGCCACCGTCTTGTCCGACGACTATAGGGTCGTCTTCACGACCACGGGCCAAAGTTGGCCAGCCGCCGACATTTCCGACGACTATAGGGTCGTCCTCACGACCACGGGCCAAATTTGGCCAGCTGCCGACTTGTCCGAACATTATAGGGTCGTCCCCACGACGCCGGGACTAGGTTGGCTCGCCGCCGACATTTCCGACGACTATAGGGTCGTCCCCACGACCACGGGCCAAAGTTGGCCAGCCGCCGACATATCCGACGACTATAGGGTCGTCCCCACGACCCCGGGCCAATGTTGGCCAGCCGCCGACATGTCCGACGACTATAGGGTCGTCCCCACGACCCGGGACTAGAGTGGCCCGCCACCGTCATGTCCGACGACTATATGGTCGTCCCCACGACCACTGGCCAATGTTGGCCAGCCGCTGACTTGTCCGACGACTATAGGGTCGTCCCCACGACCGCGGGACTAGATTGGCTCGCCGCCGACTTGTCCGACGACTGTAGGGTCGTCCCCACGACCACGGGACTAGATTGGCCCGCCACCGTCATTTCCGACGACTATAGGGTCGTCCCCACGACCACGGGCCAAAGTTGGCCAGCCGCCGACTTGTCCGACGACTATAGGGTCGTCCCCATGACCCGGGACTAGACTGGCCCGCCACCGTCATGTCCGACGACTATAGGGTCGTCCCCACGACCACGGGCCATATTTGGCCAGCCGCCGACTTATCCGACGACTATAGGGTCGTCCCCACGACCCCGGGACTAGGTAGGCCCGCCACCGACTTGTCCGACGACTATAGGGTCGTCCCCACGACCCCGGGACTAGATTGGCCCGCCACCGTTATGTCCGACGACTATAGGATCGTCCCCACGACCACGGCCTAAAGTTGGCCATCCGGCGACATGTCCGACGACTATAGGGTCGTCCCCACGACCCCGGGACTAGATTGGCCCGCCACCGTCTTGTCCGACGACTATAGGGTCGTCTTCACGACCACGGGCCAAAGTTGGCCAGCCGCCGACATTTCCGACGACTATAGGGTCGTCCTCACGACCACGGGCCAAATTTGGCCAGCTGCCGACTTGTCCGAACATTATAGGGTCGTCCCCACGACGCCGGGACTAGGTTGGCTCGCCGCCGACATTTCCGACGACTATAGGGTCGTCCCCACGACCACGGGCCATATTTGGCCAGCCGCCGACTTGTCCGACGACTATAGGGTCGTTCCCACGACCACGGGCCAAAGTTGGCCAGCCGCCGACTTGTTCGAGGACTATAGGGTCGTCCCCACGACCCCGGGTCTAGGTTGGCCAGACGCCGACATGTCCGACGACTATGGAGTCGTCCCCAAGACACCGGGCCAAAGTAGGACAGCCGCCGACATCTCCGACGACTATAGGGTCGTCCCCACGATCCCGGGACTAGATTGGCTAGCCACCGTCACGTCCGACGACTATCGGATCGTCCCCACGACCACGGGCCAAAGTTGGCCTGCCGCCGACATGTCCGACGACTGTTGGGTCGTCCCCACGACCACGGGCCAATGTTGGCCAGCCGCCGACATGTCCGACGATTATAGGGTCGTCCCCACGACCCCGGGCCAATAATGGCCAATCGACGACATGTCCGACGACTATAGGGTCGTACCCACGACCCCGGGACTTGATTGGCCCGGCACCGTCATGTCCAACGACTATCGGATCGTCCCTACGACCACGGGCCTAAGTTGACCAGCCGCCGACATGTCCGATGACTATAGGGTCGTCCCTATGACCCCGGGACTAGATTGGCCCGCCACCGTCATGTCCGACGACTATCGGATCGTCCCCACGACCACGGGCCAAAGTTGGCCAGCCGCCGACTTGTCCGACGACTATAGGGTCGTCCCCACGACCCCGGGACTAGACTGGCCCGCCACCGTCATGTCCGACGACTATAGGGTCATCCCCACGACCCCGGGGCTAGGTTGGCCCGCCGCCGACTTGTCCGACGACTATAGGGTCGTCCCCACGACCCCGGGACTAGATTGGCCCGCCACCGTTATGTCCGACGACTATAGGGTCGTCCCCACGACCACGGGCCAAAGTTGGCCAGCCGGCGACATGTCCGACGACTATAGGGTCGTCCCTACGACCCCGTGACTAGGTTGGCTCGCCAGCGACATGTCTGACGACTATAGGGTCGTCCCCACGACCCCGGGACTAGATTGGCCCGCCACCGTCAAGTCCGACGACTATAGGGTCGTCCCCACGACCCCGGGCCAAAGTTGGACAGCCGCCGACTTGTCCGACGACTATAGGGTCGTCCCCACGACCACGGGCCAATGTTGGCCAGCCGCCGGCTTGTCCGACGACTATAGGGTCGTTCCCACGACCCCGGCCCAAAGTTGGCAAGCTGCCGACTTATCCGACGACTATAGGGTCGTCCCCACGACCCCGGGACTAGGTAGGCCCGCCACCAACTTGTCCGACGACTATAGGGTCGTCCCCACGACCCCGGGACTAGATTAGCCCGCCACCGTCTTGTCCGACGACTATAGGGTCGTCTTCACGACCACGGGCCAAAGTTGGCCAGCCGCCGACATTTCCGACGACTATAGGGTCGTCCTCACGACCACGGGCCAAATTTGGCCAGCTGCCGACTTGTCCGAACATTATAGGGTCGTCCCCACGACCCCGGGACTAGGTTGGCCCGCCGCCGACTTGTCCGACGACTATAGGGTCGTCCCCACGACCACGGGCCAAAGTTGGCCAGCCGCCGACATATCCGACGACTATAGGGTCGTCCCCACGACCCCGGGCCAATGTTGGCCAGCCGCCGACATGTCCGACGACTATAGGGTCGTCCCCACGACCCGGGACTAGAGTGGCCCGCCACCGTCATGTCCGACGACTATATGGTCGTCCCCACGACCACTGGCCAATGTTGGCCAGCCGCTGACTTGTCCGACGACTATAGGGTCGTCCCCACGACCGCAGGACTAGATTGGCTCGCCGCCGACTTGTCCGACGACTGTAGGGTCGTCCCCACGACCACGGGACTAGATTGGCCCGCCACCGTCATTTCCGACGACTATAGGGTCGTCCCCACGACCACGGGCCAAAGTTGGCCAGCCGCCGACTTGTCCGACGACTATAGGGTCGTCCCCATGACCCGGGACTAGACTGGCCCGCCACCGTCATGTCCGACGACTATAGGGTCGTCCCCACGACCACGGGCCATATTTGGCCAGCCGCCGACTTGTCCGACGACTATAGGGTCGTTCCCACGACCACGGGCCAAAGTTGGCCAGCCGCCGACTTGTTCGAGGACTATAGGGTCGTCCCCACGACCCCGGGTCTAGGTTGGCCAGCCGCCGACATGTCCGACGACTATAGAGTCGTCCCCAAGACACCGGGCCAAAGTAGGACAGCCGCCGACATCTCCGACGACTATAGGGTCGTCCCCACGATCCCGGGACTAGATTGGCTAGCCACCGTCACGTCCGACGACTATCGGATCGTCCCCACGACCACGGGCCAAAGTTGGCCTGCCGCCGACATGTCCGACGACTGTTGGGTCGTCCCCACGACCACGGGCCAATGTTGGCCAGCCGCCGACATGTCCGAACATTATAGGGTCGTCCCCACGACGCCGGGACTAGGTTGGCTCGCCGCCGACATTTCCGACGACTATAGGGTCGTCCCCACGACCACGGGCCATATTTGGCCAGCCGCCGACTTGTCCGACGACTATAGGGTCGTTCCCACGACCACGGGCCAAAGTTGGCCAGCCGCCGACTTGTTCGAGGACTATAGGGTCGTCCCCACGACCCCGGGTCTAGGTTGGCCAGCCGCCGACATGTCCGACGACTATAGAGTCGTCCCCAAGACACCGGGCCAAAGTAGGACAGCCACCGACATCTCCGACGACTATAGGGTCGTCCCCACGATCCCGGGACTAGATTGGCTAGCCACCGTCACGTCCGACGACTATCGGATCGTCCCCACGACCACGGGCCGAAGTTGGCCAGCCGCCGACATGTCCGACGACTGTTGGGTCGTCCCCACGACCACGGGCCAATGTTGGCCAGCCGCCGACATGTCCGACGATTATAGGGTCGTCCCCACGACCCCGGGACTAGGTTGGCTCGCCGCCGTCATGTCTGACGACTATAGGGTCGTCCCCACGACCCCGGGACTAGATTGGCCCGCCACCGTCAAGTCCGACGACTATAGGGTCGTCCCCACGACCCCGGGCCAAAGTTGGACAGCCGCCGACTTGTCCGACGACTATAGGGTCGTCCCCACGACCACGGGCCAAAGTTGGCCAGCCGCCGACATATCCGACGACTATAGGGTCGTCCCCACGACCCCGGGCCAATGTTGGCCAGCCGCCGACATGTCCGACGACTATAGGGTCGTCCCCACGACCCGGGACTAGAGTGGCCCGCCACCGTCATGTCCGACGACTATATGGTCGTCCCCACGACCACTGGCCAATGTTGGCCAGCCGCTGACTTGTCCGACGACTATAGGGTCGTCCCCACGACCGCGGGACTAGATTGGCTCGCTGCCGACTTGTCCGACGACTGTAGGGTCGTCCCCACGACCACGGGACTAGATTGGCCCGCCACCGTCATTTCCGACGACTATAGGGTCGTCCCCACGACCACGGGCCAAAGTTGGCCAGCCGCCGACTTGTCCGACGACTATAGGGTCGTCCCCATGACCCGGGACTAGACTGGCCCGCCACCGTCATGTCCGACGACTATAGGGTCGTCCCCACGACCACGGGCCATATTTGGCCAGCCGCCGACTTGTCCGACGACTATAGGGTCGTTCCCACGACCACGGGCCAAAGTTGGCCAGCCGCCGACTTGTTCGAGGACTATAGGGTCGTCCCCACGACCCCGGGTCTAGGTTGGCCAGCCGCCGACATGTCCGACGACTATAGAGTCGTCCCCAAGACACCGGGCCAAAGTAGGACAGCCGCCGACATCTCCGACGACTATAGGGTCGTCCCCACGATCCCGGGACTAGATTGGCTAGCCACCGTCACGTCCGACGACTATCGGATCGTCCCCACGACCACGGGCCAAAGTTGGCCTGCCGCCGACATGTCCGACGACTGTTGGGTCGTCCCCACGACCACGGGCCAATGTTGGCCAGCCGCCGACATGTCCGACGATTATAGGGTCGTCCCCACGACCCCGGGCCAATAATGGCCAATCGACGACATGTCCGACGACTATAGGGTCGTACCCACGACCCCGGGACTTGATTGGCCCGGCACCGTCATGTCCAACGACTATCGGATCGTCCCTACGACCACGGGCCTAAGTTGACCAGCCGCCGACATGTCCGATGACTATACGGTCGTCCCCACGACCCCGGGACTAGATTGGCCCGCCACCGTCAAGTCCGACGACTATAGGGTCGTCCCCACGACCCCGGGCCAAAGTTGGACAGCCGCCGACATGTCCGACGACTATAGGGTCGTCCCCACGACCCGGGACTAGACTGGCCCGCCACCGTCATGTCCGACGACTATAGGGTCATCCCCACGACCCCGGGACTAGATTGGCCCGCCACCGTCAAGTCCGACGACTATAGGGTCGTCCCCACGACCCCGGGCCAAAGTTGGACAGCCGCCGACTTGTCCGACGACTATAGGGTCGTCCCCACGACCCCGGGACTAGATTGGCCCGCCACCGTTATGTCCGACGACTATAGGGTCGTCCCCACGACCACGGCCTAAAGTTGGCCATCCGGCGACATGTCCGACGACTATAGGGTCGTCCCCACGACCCCGGGACTAGATTGGCCCGCCACCGTCTTGTCCGACGACTATAGGGTCGTCTTCACGACCACGGGCCAAAGTTGGCCAGCCGCCGACATTTCCGACGACTATAGGGTCGTCCTCACGACCACGGGCCAAATTTGGCCAGCTGCCGACTTTTCCGAACATTATAGGGTCGTCCCCACGACGCCGGGACTAGGTTGGCTCGCCGCCGACATTTCCGACGACTATAGGGTCGTCCCCACGACCACGGGCCATATTTGGCCAGCCGCCGACTTGTCCGACGACTATAGGGTCGTTCCCACGACCACGGGCCAAAGTTGGCCAGCCGCCGACTTGTTCGAGGACTAAAGGGTCGTCCCCACGACCCCGGGTCTAGGTTGGCCAGCCGCCGACATGTCCGACGACTATAGAGTCGTCCCCAAGACACCGGGCCAAAGTAGGACAGCCGCCGACATCTCCGACGACTATAGGGTCGTCCCCACGATCCCGGGACTAGATTGGCTAGCCACCGTCACGTCCGACGACTATCGGATCGTCCCCACGACCACGGGCCAAAGTTGGCCTGCCGCCGACATGTCCGACGACTGTTGGGTCGTCCCCACGACCACGGGCCAATGTTGGCTAGCCGCCGACATGTCCGTCGACTATTGGATCGTCCCCACGACCCCGGGCCAAAGCTGGCCAGCCGCCGACATGTCCGACGACTATTGGATCGTCCCCACGACCACGGGCCAAAGTTGGCCAGCCGCCGACATGTCCGACGACTATAGGGTCGTCCCCACGACCCCGGGACTAGATTGGTCCGCCACCGTCATGTCCGACGACTATAGGTTCGTCCACACGACACCGGGCCAAAGTTGGCAAGCCGCCGAAATGTCCGACGACTGTAGGGTCGTCCCCACGACCCCGGGACTAGATTGGCCCGCCACCGTCAAGTCCGACGACCTCGGGACTAGGTTGGCCAGCCGCCGACATGTCCGACGACTATAGGGTCGTCCCCACGACCTCGGGCCAATTTTGGCCAGCCGCTGACATGTCCAACGACTATAGGGTCGTCCCCACGACCACGGGCCAAAGTTGACCAGCCGCCGACATGTCCGACGACTATTGGATCGTCCCCACGACCCCGGGCCAAAGTTGGCAAGCCGCCGACATGTCCGACGACTATAGGGTCGTCCCCACGAGCTCGGGACTAGATTGGCCCGCCAACGTCAAGTCCGACGACTATAGGGTCGTCCCCACGACCCCGGGCCAAAGTTGGCAAGCCGCCGAAATGTCCGACGACTGTAGGGTCGTCCCCACAACCCCGGGACTAGATTGGCCCGCCACCGTCAAGTCCGACGACTATAGGGTCGTCCCCACGACCCCGGGCCAAAGTTGGCAAGCCGCCGAAATGTCCGACGACTGTAGGGTCGTCCCCACGACCCCCGGACTAGATTGGCCCGCCACCGACAAGTCCGACGACTATAGGGTCGTCCCCACGACCCCCGGACTAGATTGGCCCGCCACCGACAAGTCCGACGACTATAGGGTCGTCCCCACGACCCCGGGACTAGATTGGCCCGCCACCGTCATGTCCAACGACTATCGGATCGTCCCCACGACCACGGGCCAAAGTTGGCCAGCCGCCGACATGTCCGACGACTATTGGGTCGTCCCCACGACACCGGGCCAAAGTTGGCCAGCCGCTGACATATCCAACGACTATAGAGTCGTCCCCACGACCACGGGCCAAAGTTGACCAGCCGCCGACATGTCCGACGACTATTGGATCGTCCCCACGACCCCGGGCCAAAGTTGGCAAGCCGCCGACATGTCCGACGACTGTAGGGTCGTCCCCACGACCCCGGGTCTAGGTTGGCCAGCCGCCGACATTTCCGACGACTATAGAGTCGTCCCCACGACCCCGGGCCAAAGTTGGCCAGCCGCCGACATGTCCGACGACTATGGGGTCGTCCCCACGACCCCGAGACTAGATTGGCCCGCCACCGTCATGTCCGACGACAATAGGGTCGTCCCCACGACCCCGGGTCCAGGTTGGCCAGCCGCCGACATTTCCGACGACTATAGAGTCGTCCCCACGACACCGGGCCAAAGTTGGCCAGCCGCCGACATGTCCGACGATTATAGGGTCGTCCCCACGGCCCCGGGACTAGATTGGCCGGCCACCGTCATGTCCGACGATTATAGGGTCGTCCCCACGACCCCGGGACAAGCTTGGCCCGCCGCCGAATTGTTCGACGACTATAGGGTCGTCCCCACGACCCCGGGACTAGATTGGCCCGCCACCGTCATGTCCGACGAGAATAGGGTCGTCCCCTCGACCCCGGGTCTAGGTTGGCCAGCCGCCGACTTGTCCGACGACTATAGGGTCGTACCCACGACCCCGGGACTAGGCTGACAAGCCGCCAACATGTCCGACGACTGTAGGGTCGTCCCCACGACCCCGGGCCAAATATGTCCAGCAGCCGTCTTGTCCGACGACTATAGGGTCGTCCCCACGACCCCGGGCCAAAGTTGGCAAGCCGCCGAAATGTCCGACGACTATAGGGTCGTCCCCACGACCCCGGGCCAAAGTTGGCAAGCCGCCGAAATGTCCGACGACTGTAGGGTCGTACCCACGACCCCGGGACTAGGCTGACAAGCCGCCAACATGTCCGACGACTATAGGGTCGTCCCCACGACCCCGGGCCAAAGTTAGCAAGCCGCCGAAATGTCCGACGACTGTAGGCTCGTCCCCACGACCCCTAGTCCAGGTTGGCCAGCCGCCGACATTTCCGACGACTATAGAGTCGTCCCCACGACCCCGGGCCAAAGTTGGCCAGCCGCCGACATGTCCGACGACTATGGGGTCGTCCCCACGACCCCGAGACTAGATTGGCCCGCCACCGTCAAGTCCGACGACTATAGGGTCGTCCCCAGGACCTCGGGACTAGATTGGCCCGCCACCGTCAAGTCCGACGACCATAGGGTCGTCCCCACGACCCCGGGCCAAAGTTGGCAAGCCGCCGAAATGTCCGACGACTGTAGGGTCGTACCCACGACCCCGGGACTAGGCTGACAAGCCGCCAACATGTCCGACGAGTATAGGGTCGCCCCCACGACCCCGGGCCAAAGTTGGCCAGCCGCCGACATGTCCGACGACTATAGGGTCGTCCCCACGACCTCGGGTCTAGATTGGCCCGCTACCGTCATGTCCGAAGACTATAGGGTCGTCCCCACGACACCGGTCCAAAGTTGGCCAGCCGCCGACATGTCCGACGACTATAGGGTCGTCCCCACGAACCCGGGCCAAAGTTGGCAAGCCGCCGAAATGTCCGACGACTGTAGGGTCGTACCCACGACCCCGGGACTAGGCTGACAAGCCGCCAACATGTCCGACGACTATAGGGTCGCCCCCACGACCCCGGGCCAAAGTTGGCCAGCCGCCGACATGTCCGACGACTATAGGGTCGTCCCCACGACCCCGAGACTAGATTGGCCCGCCACCGTCATGTCCGACGACTATAGGGTCGTCCCCACGAACCCGGGCCAAAGTTGGCAAGCCGCCGAAATGTCCGACGACTGTAGGGTCGTACCCACGACCCCGGGACTAGGCTGACAAGCCGCCAACATGTCCGACGACTATAGGGTCGTCCCCACGACCCCGGGCCAAAGTTAGCAAGCCGCCGAAATGTCCGACGACTGTAGGGTCGTCCCCACGACCCCTAGTCCAGGTTGGCCAGCCGCCGACATTTCCGACGACTATAGAGTCGTCCCCACGACCCCGGGCCAAAGTTGGCCAGCCGCCGACATGTCCGACGACTATGGGGTCGTCCCCACGACCCCGAGACTAGATTGGCCCGCCACCGTCAAGTCCGACGACTATAGGGTCGTCCCCAGGACCTCGGGACTAGATTGGCCCGCCACCGTCAAGTCCGACGACCATAGGGTCGTCCCCACGACCCCGGGCCAAAGTTGGCAAGCCGCCGAAATGTCCGACGACTGTAGGGTCGTACCCACGACCCCGGGACTAGGCTGACAAGCCGCCAACATGTCCGACGAGTATAGGGTCGCCCCCACGACCCCGGGCCAAAGTTGGCCAGCCGCCGACATGCCCGACGACTATAGGGTCGTCCCCACGACCTCGGGTCTAGATTGGCCCGCTACCGTCATGTCCGAAGACTATAGGGTCGTACCCACGACCCCGGGACTAGGCTGACAAGCCGCCAACATGTCCGACGAGTATAGGGTCGCCCCCACGACCCCGGGCCAAAGTTGGCCAGCCGCCGACATGTCCGACGACTATAGGGTCGTCCCCACGAACCCGGGCCAAAGTTGGCAAGCCGCCGAAATGTCCGACGACTGTAGGGTCGTACCCACGACCCCGGGACTAGGCTGACAAGCCGCCAACATGTCCGACGACTATAGGGTCGTCCCCACGACCCCGGGCCAAAGTTAGCAAGCCGCCGAAATGTCCGACGACTGTAGGGTCGTCCCCACGACCCCTAGTCCAGGTTGGCCAGCCGCCGACATTTCCGACGACTATAGAGTCGTCCCCACGACCCCGGGCCAAAGTTGGACAGCCGCCGACATGTCCGACGACTATAGGGTCGTCCCCACGACCCCGGGCCAAAGATGTCCAGCCGCCGTCTTGTCCGACGACTATAGGGTCGTCCCCACGACCCCGAGTCCAGGTTGGCCAGCCGCCGACATTTCCGACGACTATAGAGGCGTCCCCACGACACCGGGCCAAAGTTGGACAGCCGCCGACATGTCCGACGACTATAGGGTCGTCCCCACGACCCCGGGCCAAAGATGTCCAGCCGCCGTCTTGTCCGACGACTATAGGGTCGTCCCCACGACCCCGAGTCCAGGTTGGCCAGCCGCCGACATTTCCGACGACTATAGAGTCGTCCCCACGACCCCGGGCCAAAGATGGCCAGCCGCCGACATGTCCGACGACTATAGGGTCGTCCCCACGACCACGGGCCAAAGTTGGCCAGCCGCCGACATGTCCGAAGACTATAGGGTCGTCCCCACGACCCCGGGACTAGATTGACCAGCCGCCGACATGTCCGACGACTGCAGGGTCGTCCCCACGACCCCGGGACTAGATTGGCCCGCCACCGTCAAGTCCGACGACCTCGGGACTAGGTTGGCCAGCCGCCGACATGTCCGACGACTATAGGGTCGCCCCCACGACCTCGGGACTAGGTTGGCCAGCCGCCGACATGTCCGACGACTATTGGGTCGTCCCCACGACCCCGGGACTAGAATGGCCCGCCACCGTCATGTCCAACGACTATCGGATCGTCCCCACGACCACGGGACTAGGTTGGCCAGCCGCCGACATGTCCCACGACTATAGGGTCGTCCCGACGACCCCGGGCCAATGTTGGCCAGCCGCCGACATGTCCGACGACTATTGGGTCGTCCCCACGACCACGGGCCAAAGTTGGCCAGCCGCCGACATGTCCGACGACTATTGGATCGTCCCCACGACCCCGGGACAAGATTGGCCCGCCACCGTCATGTCCAACGACTATCGGATCGCCCCCACGACCCCGGGTCTAGGTTGGCCAGCCGCCGACATGTCCGACGACTATAGAGTCGTCCCCACGACACCGGGCCAAAGTTGGCCAGCCGCTGACATGTCCAACGACTATAGGGTCGTCCCCACGACCTCGGGACTAGGTTGGCCACCCGCCGACATGACCGACGACTATAGGGTCGTCCCCACGACCCCGGGTCTAGGTTGGCCAGCCGCCGACATTTCCGACGACTATAGAGTCGTCCCCACGACCCCGGGCCAAAGTTGGCCAGCCGCCGACATGTCCGACGACTATGGGGTCGTCCCCATGACCCCGAGACTAGATTGGCCCGCCACCGTCATGTCCGACGACAATAGGGTCGTCCCCACGACCCCGGGTCCAGGTTGGCCAGCCGCCGACATTTCCGACGACTATAGAGTCGTCCCCACGACACCGGGCCAAAGTTGGCCAGCCGCCGACATGTCCGACGACTATAGGGTCGTCCCCACGACCCCGGGCCAATGTTGGCCAATCGCCGACATATCCGACGACTATAGGGTCGTCCCTACGACCCCGGGACAAGCTTGGCCCGCCGCCGAATTGTTCGACGACTATAGGGTCGTCCCCACGACCCCGGGACTAGATTGGCCCGCCACCGTCATGTCCGACGAGAATAGGGTCGTCCCCTCGACCCCGGGTCTAGGTTGGCCAGCCGCCGACTTGTCCGACGACTATAGGGTCGTACCCACGACCCCGGGACTAGACTGACAAGCCGCCAACATGTCCGACGACTATAGGGTCGTCCCCACGACCCCGGGCCAAAGATGTCCAGCCGCCGTCTTGTCCGACGACTATAGGGTCGTCCCCACGACCCCGGGACTAGATTGGCCCGCCACCGTCATGTCCAACGACTATAGGGTCGTCCCCACAACCACGGGCCAAAGTTGGCCAGCCGCCGACATGTCCAACGACTATAGGGTTGTCCCCACGACCACGGGCCAAAGTTGACCAGCCGCCGACATGTCCGACGACTATTGGATCGTCCCCACGACCCCGGGACTAGATTGGCCCGCCACCGACATGTCCGACGACTATAGGGTCGTCCCCACGACCCCGGGTCCAGGTTGGCCAGTCGCCGATATTTCCGACGACTATAGAGTCGTCCCCACGACACCGGGCCAAAGTTGGCCAGCCGCCGACATGTCCGACGACTATAGGGTCGTCCCCACGGCCCCGGGACTAGATTGGCCCGCCACCGTCATGTCCGACGATTATAGGGTCGTCCCCACGACCCCGGGACAAGCTTGGCCCGCCGCCGAATTGTTCGACGACTATAGGGTCGTCCCCACGACCCCGGGACTAGATTGGCCCGCCACCGTCATGTCCGACGAGAATAGGGTCGTCCCCTCGACCCCGGGTCTAGGTTGGCCAGCCGCCGACTTGTCCGACGACTATAGGGTCGTACCCACGACCCCGGGACTAGACTGACAAGCCGCCAACATGTCCGACGACTATAGGGTCGTCCCCACGACCCCGGGCCAAAGATGTCCAGCCGCCGTCTTGTCCGACGACTATAGGGTCGTCCCCACGACCCCGGGACTAGATTGGCCCGCCACCGTCATGTCCAACGACTATAGGGTCGTCCCCACAACCACGGGCCAAAGTTGGCCAGCCGCCGACATGTCCAACGACTATAGGGTTGTCCCCACGACCCCGGGCCAAAGTTGGCAAGCCGCCGAAATGTCCGACGACTATAGGGTCGTCCCCACGACCCCGGGCCAAAGTTGGCAAGCCGCCGAAATGTCCGACGACTGTAGGGTCGTACCCACGACCCCGGGACTAGGCTGACAAGCCGCCAACATGTCCGACGACTATAGGGTCGTCCCCACGACCCCGGGCCAAAGTTAGCAAGCCGCCGAAATGTCCGACGACTGTAGGGTCGTCCCCACGACCCCTAGTCCAGGTTGGCCAGCCGCCGACATTTCCGACGACTATAGAGTCGTCCCCACGACACCGGGCCAAAGTTGGCCAGCCGCCGACATGTCCGACGATTATAGGGTCGTCCCCACGGCCCCGGGACTAGATTGGCCGGCCACCGTCATGTCCGACGATTATAGGGTCGTCCCCACGACCCCGGGACAAGCTTGGCCCGCCGCCGAATTGTTCGACGACTATAGGGTCGTCCCCACGACCCCGGGACTAGATTGGCCCGCCACCGTCATGTCCGACGAGAATAGGGTCGTCCCCTCGACCCCGGGTCTAGGTTGGCCACCCGCCGACATGTCCGACGACTATAGGGTCGTCCCCACGACCCCGGGTCTAGGTTGGCCAGCCGCCGACATTTCCGACGACTATAGAGTCGTCCCCACGACCCCGGGCCAAAGTTGGCCAGCCGCCGACATGTCCGACGACTATGGGGTCGTCCCCACGACCCCGAGACTAGATTGGCCCGCCACCGTCATGTCCGACGACAATAGGGTCGTCCCCACGACCCCGGGTCCAGGTTGGCCAGCCGCCGACATTTCCGACGACTATAGAGTCGTCCCCACGACACCGGGCCAAAGTTGGCCAGCCGCCGACATGTCCGACGATTATAGGGTCGTCCCCACGGCCCCGGGACTAGATTGGCCGGCCACCGTCATGTCCGACGATTATAGGGTCGTCCCCACGACCCCGGGACAAGCTTGGCCCGCCGCCGAATTGTTCGACGACTATAGGGTCGTCCCCACGACCCCGGGACTAGATTGGCCCGCCACCGTCATGTCCGACGAGAATAGGGTCGTCCCCTCGACCCCGGGTCTAGGTTGGCCAGCCGCCGACTTGTCCGACGACTATAGGGTCGTACCCACGACCCCGGGACTAGGCTGACAAGCCGCCAACATGTCCGACGACTATAGGGTCGTCCCCACGACCCCGGGCCAAATATGTCCAGCAGCCGTCTTGTCCGACGACTATAGGGTCGTCCCCACGACCCCGGGCCAAAGTTGGCAAGCCGCCGAAATGTCCGACGACTATAGGGTCGTCCCCACGACCCCGGGCCAAAGTTGGCAAGCCGCCGAAATGTCCGACGACTGTAGGGTCGTACCCACGACCCCGGGACTAGGCTGACAAGCCGCCAACATGTCCGACGACTATAGGGTCGTCCCCACGACCCCGGGCCAAAGTTAGCAAGCCGCCGAAATGTCCGACGACTGTAGGGTCGTCCCCACGACCCCTAGTCCAGGTTGGCCAGCCGCCGACATTTCCGACGACTATAGAGTCGTCCCCACGACCCCGGGCCAAAGTTGCCCAGCCGCCGACATGTCCGACGACTATGGGGTCGTCCCCACGACCCCGAGACTAGATTGGCCCGCCACCGTCAAGTCCGACGACTATAGGGTCGTCCCCAGGACCTCGGGACTAGATTGGCCCGCCACCGTCAAGTCCGACGACCATAGGGTCGTCCCCACGACCCCGGGCCAAAGTTGGCAAGCCGCCGAAATGTCCGACGACTGTAGGGTCGTACCCACGACCCCGGGACTAGGCTGACAAGCCGCCAACATGTCCGACGAGTATAGGGTCGCCCCCACGACCCCGGGCCAAAGTTGGCCAGCCGCCGACATGTCCGACGACTATAGGGTCGTCCCCACGACCTCGGGTCTAGATTGGCCCGCTACCGTCATGTCCGAAGACTATAGGGTCGTCCCCACGACACCGGTCCAAAGTTGGCCAGCCGCCGACATGTCCGACGACTATAGGGTCGTCCCCACGAACCCGGGCCAAAGTTGGCAAGCCGCCGAAATGTCCGACGACTATAGGGTCGCCCCCACGACCCCGGGCCAAAGTTGGCCAGCCGCCGACATGTCCGACGACTATAGGGTCGTCCCCACGACCCCGAGACTAGATTGGCCCGCCACCGTCATGTCCGACGACTATAGGGTCGTCCCCACGAACCCGGGCCAAAGTTGGCAAGCCGCCGAAATGTCCGACGACTGTAGGGTCGTACCCACGACCCCGGGACTAGGCTGACAAGCCGCCAACATGTCCGACGAGTATAGGGTCGCCCCCACGACCCCGGGCCAAAGTTGGCCAGCCGCCGACATGTCCGACGACTATAGGGTCGTCCCCACGACCTCGGGTCTAGATTGGCCCGCTACCGTCATGTCCGAAGACTATAGGGTCGTCCCCACGACACCGGTCCAAAGTTGGCCAGCCGCCGACATGTCCGACGACTATAGGGTCGTCCCCACGAACCCGGGCCAAAGTTGGCAAGCCGCCGAAATGTCCGACGACTGTAGGGTCGTACCCACGACCCCGGGACTAGGCTGACAAGCCGCCAACATGTCCGACGACTATAGGGTCGCCCCCACGACCCCGGGCCAAAGTTGGCCAGCCGCCGACATGTCCGACGACTATAGGGTCGTCCCCACGACCCCGAGACTAGATTGGCCCGCCACCGTCATGTCCGACGACTATAGGGTCGTCCCCACGAACCCGGGCCAAAGTTGGCAAGCCGCCGAAATGTCCGACGACTGTAGGGTCGTACCCACGACCCCGGGACTAGGCTGACAAGCCGCCAACATGTCCGACGAGTATAGGGTCGCCCCCACGACCCCGGGCCAAAGTTGGCCAGCCGCCGACATGTCCGACGACTATAGGGTCGTCCCCACGACCCCGAGACTAGATTGGCCCGCCACCGTCATGTCCGACGACTATAGGGTCGTCCCCACGACCCCGGGACTAGATTGGCCCGCCACCGTCATGTCCAACGACTATAGGGTCGTCCCCACAACCACGGGCCAAAGTTGGCCTGCCGCCGACATGTCCGACGACGATTGGATCGTCCCCACGACCACGGGCCAAAGTTGGCCAGCCGCCGACATGTCCGACGACTATAGGGTCGTCCCCACGACCCCGGGACTAGATTGGTCCGCCACCGTCTTGTCCGACGACTATAGGGTCGTCCCCACGACCACGGGCCAAAGTTGACCAGCCGCCGACATGTCCGACGACTATAGGGTCGTCCCCACGACCCCGGGAGTAGATTGGCCCGCCACCGTCATGTCCGACGATTATAGGGTCGTCCCCACGACCGCGAGACTAGATTGGCCCGCCACCGTCATGTCCGACGACAATAGGGTCGTCCCCACGACCCCGGGACTAGATTGGCCCGCCACCGTCATGTCCAACGATTATAGGGTCGTCCCTACGACCCCGGGACTAGATTGGCCCGCCACCGTCATGTCCGACGAATATAGGGTCGTCCACACGACCCTGGGACAAGCTTGGCCCGCCGGCGTCTTGTCCGACGACTATAGGGTCGTCCCCACGACCCCGGGACTAGATTGGCCCGCCACTGTCATGTCCGACGACAATAGGGTCGTCCCCACGACCCCGGGTCTAGGTTGGCCAGCTGCCGACATGTCCGACGACTATAGAGTCGTCCCCACGAACGCGAGCCAAGGATGTCCAGCCGCCGTCTTGTCCGACGCCTATAGGGTCGTCCCCACGACCCCGGGCCAAAGTTGGCAAGCCGCCGAAATGTCCGACGACAGTAGGGTCGTCCCCACGACCCCGGGGCTAGATTGGCCCGCCACCGTGAAGTCCGACGACTATAGGGTCGACCCCACGACCTCGGGACTACGTTGGCCAGCCGCCGACATGTCCGACGACTATAGGGTCGTCCCCACGACCCCGGGCCAATGTTGGCCAATCGCCGACATATCCGACGACTATAGGGTCGTCCCTACGACCCCGGGACTAGATTGGCCCGCCACCGTCATGTCCAACGACTATAGGGTCGTCCCCACGACCCCGGGCCAAAGTTGGCATGCCGCCGAAATGTCCGCCGACTATAGGGTCGTCCCCAAGACCCCGGGCCAAAGTTGGCAAGCCGCCGAAATGTCCGACGACTATAGGGTCGCCCCCACGACCCCGGGCCAAAGTTGGCCAGCCGCCGACATGTCCGACGACTATAGGGTCGTCCCCACGACCCCGAGACTAGATTGGCCCGCCACCGTCATGTCCGACGACTATAGGGTCGTCCCCACGAACCCGGGCCAAAGTTGGCAAGCCGCCGAAATGTCCGACGACTGTAGGGTCGTACCCACGACCCCGGGACTAGGCTGACAAGCCGCCAACATGTCCGACGACTATAGGGTCGTCCCCACGACCCCGGGCCAAAGTTAGCAAGCCGCCGAAATGTCCGACGACTGTAGGGTCGTCCCCACGACCCCTAGTCCAGGTTGGCCAGCCGCCGACATTTCCGACGACTATAGAGTCGTCCCCACGACCCCGGGCCAAAGTTGGCCAGCCGCCGACATGTCCGACGACTATGGGGTCGTCCCCACGACCCCGAGACTAGATTGGCCCGCCACCGTCAAGTCCGACGACTATAGGGTCGTCCCCAGGACCTCGGGACTAGATTGGCCCGCCACCGTCAAGTCCGACGACCATAGGGTCGTCCCCACGACCCCGGGCCAAAGTTGGCAAGCCGCCGAAATGTCCGACGACTGTAGGGTCGTACCCACGACCCCGGGACTAGGCTGACAAGCCGCCAACATGTCCGACGAGTATAGGGTCGCCCCCACGACCCCGGGCCAAAGTTGGCCAGCCGCCGACATGTCCGACGACTATAGGGTCGTCCCCACGACCTCGGGTCCAGATTGGCCCGCTACCGTCATGTCCGAAGACTATAGGGTCGTCCCCACGACACCGGTCCAAAGTTGGCCAGCCGCCGACATGTCCGACGACTATAGGGTCGTCCCCACGAACCCGGGCCAAAGTTGGCAAGCCGCCGAAATGTCCGACGACTGTAGGGTCGTACCCACGACCCCGGGACTAGGCTGACAAGCCGCCAACATGTCCGACGACTATAGGGTCGTCCCCACGACCCCGGGCCAAAGTTAGCAAGCCGCCGAAATGTCCGACGACTGTAGGGTCGTCCCCACGACCCCTAGTCCAGGTTGGCCAGCCGCCGACATTTCCGACGACTATAGAGTCGTCCCCACGACCCCGGGCCAAAGTTGGCCAGCCGCCGACATGTCCGACGACTATGGGGTCGTCCCCACGACCCCGAGACTAGATTGGCCCGCCACCGTCAAGTCCGACGACTATAGGGTCGTCCCCAGGACCTCGGGACTAGATTGGCCCGCCACCGTCAAGTCCGACGACCATAGGGTCGTCCCCACGACCCCGGGCCAAAGTTGGCAAGCCGCCGAAATGTCCGACGACTGTAGGGTCGTACCCACGACCCCGGGACTAGGCTGACAAGCCGCCAACATGTCCGACGAGTATAGGGTCGCCCCCACGACCCCGGGCCAAAGTTGGCCAGCCGCCGACATGTCCGACGACTATAGGGTCGTCCCCACGACCTCGGGTCTAGATTGGCCCGCTACCGTCATGTCCGAAGACTATAGGGTCGTCCCCACGACACCGGTCCAAAGTTGGCCAGCCGCCGACATGTCCGACGACTATAGGGTCGTCCCCACGAACCCGGGCCAAAGTTGGCAAGCCGCCGAAATGTCCGACGACTGTAGGGTCGTACCCACGACCCCGGGACTAGGCTGACAAGCCGCCAACATGTCCGACGACTATAGGGTCGCCCCCACGACCCCGGGCCAAAGTTGGCCAGCCGCCGACATGTCCGACGACTATAGGGTCGTCCCCACGACCCCGAGACTAGATTGGCCCGCCACCGTCATGTCCGACGACTATAGGGTCGTCCCCACGACCCCGGGACTAGATTGGCCCGCCACCGTCATGTCCAACGACTATAGGGTCGTCCCCACAACCACGGGCCAAAGTTGGCCTGCCGCCGACATGTCCGACGACGATTGGATCGTCCCCACGACCACGGGCCAAAGTTGGCCAGCCGCCGACATGTCCGACGACTATAGGGTCGTCCCCACGACCCCGGGACTAGATTGGTCCGCCACCGTCTTGTCCGACGACTATAGGGTCGTCCCCACGACCACGGGCCAAAGTTGACCAGCCGCCGACATGTCCGACGACTATAGGGTCGTCCCCACGACCCCGGGAGTAGATTGGCCCGCCACCGTCATGTCCGACGATTATAGGGTCGTCCCCACGACCTCGGGACTACGTTGGCCAGCCGCCGACATGTCCGACGACTATAGGGTCGTCCACACGACCCTGGGACAAGCTTGGCCCGCCGGCGTCTTGTCCGACGACTATAGGGTCGTCCCCACGACCCCGGGACTAGATTGGCCCGCCACTGTCATGTCCGACGACAATAGGGTCGTCCCCACGACCCCGGGACTAGATTGACCAGCCGCCGACATGTCCGACGACTGCAGGGTCGTCCCCACGACCCCGGGACTAGATTGGCCCGCCACCGTCAAGTCCGACGACCTCGGGACTAGGTTGGCCAGCCGCCGACATGTCCGACGACTATAGGGACGCCCCCACGACCTCGGGACTAGGTTGGCCAGCCGCCGACATGTCCGACGACTATTGGGTCGTCCCCACGACCCCGGGACTAGAATGGCCCGCCACCGTCATGTCCAACGACTATCGGATCGTCCCCACGACCACGGGACTAGGTTGGCCAGCCGCCGACATGTCCCACGACTATAGGGTCGTCCCGACGACCCCGGGCCAATGTTGGCCAGCCGCCGACATGTCCGACGACTATTGGGTCGTCCCCACGACCACGGGCCAAAGTTGGCCAGCCGCCGACATGTCCGACGACTATTGGATCGTCCCCACGACCCCGGGACAAGATTGGCCCGCCACCGTCATGTCCAACGACTATCGGATCGCCCCCACGACCACGGGCCAAAGTTGGCCAGCCGCCGACATGTCCGACGAATATTGGGTCGTCCTCACGACCACGGGCCAAATTTGGCCAGCTGCCGACTTGTCCGAACATTATAGGGTCGTCCCCACGACGCCGGGACTAGGTTGGCTCGCCGCCGACATTTCCGACGACTATAGGGTCGTCCCCACGACCACGGGCCATATTTGGCCAGCCGCCGACTTGTCCGACGACTATAGGGTCGTTCCCACGACCACGGGCCAAAGTTGGCCAGCCGCCGACTTGTTCGAGGACTATAGGGTCGTCCCCACGACCCCGGGTCTAGGATGGCCAGCCGCCGACATGTCCGACGACTATAGAGTCGTCCCCACGACCACGGGCCAAAGTTGGCCAGCCGCCGACATTTCCGACGACTATAGGGTCGTCCTCACGACCACGGGCCAAATTTGGCCAGCTGCCGACTTGTCCGAACATTATAGGGTCGTCCCCACGACGCCGGGACTAGGTTGGCTCGCCGCCGACATTTCCGACGACTATAGGGTCGTCCCCACGACCACGGGCCATATTTGGCCAGCCGCCGACTTGTCCGACGACTATAGGGTCGTTCCCACGACCACGGGCCAAAGTTGGCCAGCCGCCGACTTGTTCGAGGACTATAGGGTCGTCCCCACGACCCCGGGTCTAGGATGGCCAGCCGCCGACATGTCCGACGACTATAGAGTCGTCCCCACGACCACGGGCCAAAGTTGGCCAGCCGCCGACTTGTCCGACGACTATAGGGTCGTCCCCACGACCCCGGGACTAGGTTGGCTCGCCACCGATATGTCTGACGACTATAGGGTCGTCCCCACGACCCCGGGACTAGGTTGGCCGGCCGCCGACTTGTCCGACGACTATAGGGTCGTCCCCACGACCCCCCGACTAGGTGGCCTCGCCGCCGACATGTCCGACGACTATAGGGTCGTCCCCACGACCCCGGGCCAAAGTTGGACAGCCGCCGACTTGTCCGACGACTAAAGGGTCGTCCCCACGACCACGGGCCAAAGTTGGCCAGCCGGCGACATTTCCGACGACTATAGGGTCGTCCCCACGGCCACGGGCCAAAGTTGGCCAGCCGCCGACATGTCCGGCGACTATAGGGTCGTCCCCACGACCCCGGGACTAGAGTGGCCCGCCACCGTCATGTCCGACGACTATAGGGTCGTCCCCACGACCCCCGGACTAGGTTGGCCGGCCGCCGACTTGTCCGAAGACTATAGGGTCGTCCCCACGACCCCCCGACTAGGTGGGCTCGCTGCCGACTTGTCCGACGACTATAGCGTCGTCCCCACGACCCCGGGACTAGGTTGGCTCGCCACCGTCATGTCTGACGACTATAGGGTCGTCCCCACGACCACGGGCCAAAGTTGGCCAGCCGGCGACATGTCCGACGACTATAGGGTCGTCCCTACGAACCCGGGACTAGGTTGGCTCGCCACCGTCATGTCCGACGACTATAGGGTCGTCCCCACGACCCGGGACTAGACTGGCCCGCCACCGTCATGTCCGACGACTATAGGGTCATCCCCACGACCCCGGGTCTAGGTTGGCCCGCCGCCGACTTGTCCGACGACTATAGGGTCGTCCCCACGACCCCGGGACTAGATTGGCCCGCCACCGTTATGTCCGACGACTATAGAGTCGTCCCCACGACCACGGGCCAAAGTTGGCCAGCCGGCGACATGTCCGACGACTATAGGGTCGTCCCTACGACCCCGGGACTAGGTTGGCTCGCCACCGACATGTCTGACGACTATAGGGTCGTCCCCACGACCCCGGGACTAGATTGGCCCGCCACCGTCAAGTCCGACGACTATAGGGTCGTCCCCACGACCCCGGGCCAAAGTTGGCCCGCCGCCGACTTGTCCGACGACTATAGGGTCGTCCCCACGACCACGGGCCAAAGTTGGCCAGCCGCCGACATATCCGACGACTATAGGGTCGTCCCCACGACCCCGGGCCAATGTTGGCCAGCTGCCGACATGTCCGACGACTATAGGGTCGTCCCCACGACCCGGGACTAGAGTGGCCCGCCACCGTCATGTCCGACGACTATATGGTCGTCCCCACGACCACTGGCCAATGTTGGCCAGCCGCTGACTTGTCCGACGACTATAGGGTCGTCCCCACGACCGCGGGACTAGACTGGCTCGCCGCCGACTTGTCCGACGACTGTAGGGTCGTCCCCACGACCACGGGACTAGATTGGCCCGCCACCGTCATTTCCGACGACTATAGGGTCGTCCCCACGACCACGGGCCAAAGTTGGCCAGCCGCCGACTTGTCCGACGACTATAGGGTCGTCCCCATGACCCGGGACTAGACTGGCCCGCCACCGTCATGTCCGACGACTATAGGGTCGTCCCCACGACCCCCGGACTAGGTTGGTACGCCGCCGACTTGTCGGACGGGTATAGGGTCCTCCCCACGACCACGGGCCAAAGTTGGCCAGCCGCCGACATGTCCGACGACTATAGGGTCGTCCCCACGACCCGGGACTAGACTGGCCCGCCACCGACATGTCCGACGACTATAAAGTCGTCCCCACGACCCCGGGTCAATGTTGGCTCGCCGCCGACATGTCCGACGACTATAGGGTCGTCCCCACGACCCCCGGGCCAAAGTTGGACAGCCACCGACATTTCCGACGACTATAGGGTCGTCCCCACGACCCCGGGACTAGATTGGCCCGCCACCGTCTTGTCCGACGACTATAGGGTCGTCTTCACGACCACGGGCCAAAGTTGGCCAGCCGCCGACATTTCCGACGACTATAGGGTCGTCCTCACGACCACGGGCCAAATTTGGCCAGCTGCCGACTTGTCCGAACATTATAGGGTCGTCCCCACGACGCCGGGACTAGGTTGGCTCGCCGCCGACATTTCCGACGACTATAGGGTCGTCCTCACGACCACGGGCCAAATTTGGCCAGCTGCCGACTTGTCCGAACATTATAGGGTCGTCCCCACGACGCCGGGACTAGGTTGGCTCGCCGCCGACATTTCCGACGACTATAGGGTCGTCCCCACGACCACGGGCCATATTTGGCCAGCCACCGTCATGTCCGACGACTATCGGATCGTCCCCACGACCACGGGCCAAAGTTGGCCAGCCGCCGACTTGTCCGACGACTATAGGGTCGTCCCCACGACCCCGGGACTAGATTGGCCCGCCACCGTTATGTCCGACGACTATAGGGTCGTCCCCACGACCACGGGCCAAAGTTGGCCAGCCGGCGACATGTCCGACGACTATAGGGTCGTCCCTACGACCCCGGGACTAGGTTGGCTCGCCACCGACATGTCTGACGACTATAGGGTCGTCCCCACGACCCCGGGACTAGATTGGCCCGCCACCGTCAAGTCCGACGACTATAGGGTTGTCCCCACGACCCCGGGCCAAAGTTGGACAGCCGCCGACTTGTCCGACGACTATAGGGCCGTCCCCACGACCCCCGGACTAGGTTGGTACGCCGCCGACTTGTCCGACGGGTATAGGGTCCTCCCCATGACCCCGGGCCAAAGTTGGCAAGCCGCCGACATGTCCGACGACTATAGGGTCGTCCCCACGACCACGGGCCATATTTGGCCAGCCACCGTCATGTCCGACGACTATCGGATCGTCCCCACGACCACGGGCCAAAGTTGGCCAGCCGCCGACTTGTCCGACGACTATAGGGTCGTCCCCACGACCCCGGGACTAGATTGGCCCGCCACCGTTATGTCCGACGACTATAGGGTCGTCCCCACGACCACGGGCCAAAGTTGGCCAGCCGGCGACATGTCCGACGACTATAGGGTCGTCCCCACGACCCCCGGACTAGGTTGGCCGGCCGCCGACTTGTCCGACGACTATAGGGTCGTCCCCACGACCCCCGGACTAGGTGGGCTCGCCGCCGACTTGTCCGACGACTATAGGGTCGTTCCCACGACCCCGGGCCAAAGTTGGCAAGCTGCCGACTTATCCGACGACTATAGGGTCGTCCCCACGATCCCGGGCCAAAGTTGGCCAGCCGCCGACATGTCCGACGACTTTAGAGTCGTCCCCACGACCCCCGGACTAGGTTGGTACGCCGCCGACTTGTCCGACGGGTATAGGGTCCTCCCCACGACCCCGGGCCAAAGTTGGCAAGCCGCCGAAATGTCCGACGACTATAGGGTCGCCCCCACGACCCCGGGCCAAAGTTGGCCAGCCGCCGACATGTCCGACGACTATAGGGTCGTCCCCACGACCCCGAGACTAGATTGGCCCGCCACCGTCATGTCCGACGACTATAGGGTCGTCCCCACGAACCCGGGCCAAAGTTGGCAAGCCGCCGAAATGTCCGACGACTGTAGGGTCGTACCCACGACCCCGGGACTAGGCTGACAAGCCGCCAACATGTCCGACGACTATAGGGTCGTCCCCACGACCCCGGGCCAAAGTTAGCAAGCCGCCGAAATGTCCGACGACTGTAGGGTCGTCCCCACGACCCCTAGTCCAGGTTGGCCAGCCGCCGACATTTCCGACGACTATAGAGTCGTCCCCACGACCCCGGGCCAAAGTTGGCCAGCCGCCGACATGTCCGACGACTATGGGGTCGTCCCCACGACCCCGAGACTAGATTGGCCCGCCACCGTCAAGTCCGACGACTATAGGGTCGTCCCCAGGACCTCGGGACTAGATTGGCCCGCCACCGTCAAGTCCGACGACCATAGGGTCGTCCCCACGACCCCGGGCCAAAGTTGGCAAGCCGCCGAAATGTCCGACGACTGTAGGGTCGTACCCACGACCCCGGGACTAGGCTGACAAGCCGCCAACATGTCCGACGAGTATAGGGTCGCCCCCACGACCCCGGGCCAAAGTTGGCCAGCCGCCGACATGTCCGACGACTATAGGGTCGTCCCCACGACCTCGGGTCCAGATTGGCCCGCTACCGTCATGTCCGAAGACTATAGGGTCGTCCCCACGACACCGGTCCAAAGTTGGCCAGCCGCCGACATGTCCGACGACTATAGGGTCGTCCCCACGAACCCGGGCCAAAGTTGGCAAGCCGCCGAAATGTCCGACGACTGTAGGGTCGTACCCACGACCCCGGGACTAGGCTGACAAGCCGCCAACATGTCCGACGACTATAGGGTCGTCCCCACGACCCCGGGCCAAAGTTAGCAAGCCGCCGAAATGTCCGACGACTGTAGGGTCGTCCCCACGACCCCTAGTCCAGGTTGGCCAGCCGCCGACATTTCCGACGACTATAGAGTCGTCCCCACGACCCCGGGCCAAAGTTGGCCAGCCGCCGACATGTCCGACGACTATGGGGTCGTCCCCACGACCCCGAGACTAGATTGGCCCGCCACCGTCAAGTCCGACGACTATAGGGTCGTCCCCAGGACCTCGGGACTAGATTGGCCCGCCACCGTCAAGTCCGACGACCATAGGGTCGTCCCCACGACCCCGGGCCAAAGTTGGCAAGCCGCCGAAATGTCCGACGACTGTAGGGTCGTACCCACGACCCCGGGACTAGGCTGACAAGCCGCCAACATGTCCGACGAGTATAGGGTCGCCCCCACGACCCCGGGCCAAAGTTGGCCAGCCGCCGACATGTCCGACGACTATAGGGTCGTCCCCACGACCTCGGGTCTAGATTGGCCCGCTACCGTCATGTCCGAAGACTATAGGGTCGTCCCCACGACACCGGTCCAAAGTTGGCCAGCCGCCGACATGTCCGACGACTATAGGGTCGTCCCCACGAACCCGGGCCAAAGTTGGCAAGCCGCCGAAATGTCCGACGACTGTAGGGTCGTACCCACGACCCCGGGACTAGGCTGACAAGCCGCCAACATGTCCGACGACTATAGGGTCGCCCCCACGACCCCGGGCCAAAGTTGGCCAGCCGCCGACATGTCCGACGACTGTAGGGTCGTCCCCACGACCCCGAGACTAGATTGGCCCGCCACCGTCATGTCCGACGACTATAGGGTCGTCCCCACGACCCCGGGACTAGATTGGCCCGCCACCGTCATGTCCAACGACTATAGGGTCGTCCCCACAACCACGGGCCAAAGTTGGCCTGCCGCCGACATGTCCGACGACGATTGGATCGTCCCCACGACCACGGGCCAAAGTTGGCCAGCCGCCGACATGTCCGACGACTATAGGGTCGTCCCCACGACCCCGGGACTAGATTGGTCCGCCACCGTCTTGTCCGACGACTATAGGGTCGTCCCCACGACCACGGGCCAAAGTTGACCAGCCGCCGACATGTCCGACGACTATAGGGTCGTCCCCACGACCCCGGGAGTAGATTGGCCCGCCACCGTCATGTCCGACGATTATAGGGTCGTCCCCACGACCGCGAGACTAGATTGGCCCGCCACCGTCATGTCCGACGACAATAGGGTCGTCCCCACGACCCCGGGACTAGATTGGCCCGCCACCGTCATGTCCAACGATTATAGGGTCGTCCCTACGACCCCGGGACTAGATTGGCCCGCCACCGTCATGTCCGACGAATATAGGGTCGTCCACACGACCCTGGGACAAGCTTGGCCCGCCGGCGTCTTGTCCGACGACTATAGGGTCGTCCCCACGACCCCGGGACTAGATTGGCCCGCCACTGTCATGTCCGACGACAATAGGGTCGTCCCCACGACCCCGGGTCTAGGTTGGCCAGCTGCCGACATGTCCGACGACTATAGAGTCGTCCCCACGAACGCGAGCCAAGGATGTCCAGCCGCCGTCTTGTCCGACGCCTATAGGGTCGTCCCCACGACCCCGGGCCAAAGTTGGCAAGCCGCCGAAATGTCCGACGACAGTAGGGTCGTCCCCACGACCCCGGGGCTAGATTGGCCCGCCACCGTGAAGTCCGACGACTATAGGGTCGACCCCACGACCTCGGGACTACGTTGGCCAGCCGCCGACATGTCCGACGACTATAGGGTCGTCCCCACGACCCCGGGCCAATGTTGGCCAATCGCCGACATATCCGACGACTATAGGGTCGTCCCTACGACCCCGGGACTAGATTGGCCCGCCACCGTCATGTCCAACGACTATAGGGTCGTCCCCACGACCCCGGGCCAAAGTTGGCATGCCGCCGAAATGTCCGCCGACTATAGGGTCGTCCCCAAGACCCCGGGCCAAAGTTGGCAAGCCGCCGAAATGTCCGACGACTATAGGGTCGTCCCCACGAACGCGAGCCAAGGATATCCAGCCGCCGTCTTGTCCGACGACTATAGGGTCGTCCCCACAACCCCGGGACTAGATTGGTCCGCCACCGTCATGTCCGACGACTATAGGGTCGTCCCCACGACCCCGGGCCAAAGTTGGCAAGCCGCCGAAATGTCCGACGACTGTAGGGTCGTCCCCACGACCCCGGGACTAGATTGGCCCGCCACCGTGAAGTCCGACGACTATAGGGTCGTCCCCACGACCTCGGGACTAGGTTGGCCAGCCGCCGACATGTCCGACGACTATAGGGTCCACCCCACGACCCCGGGCCAATGTTGGCCAATCGCCGACATATCCGACGACTATAGGGTCGCCCCTACGACCCCGGGACTAGATTGGCCCGCCACCGTCATGTCCAACGACTATAGGGTCGTCCCCACGACCCCGGGAATAGATTGGCCCGCCACCGTCATGTCCGACGACTATAGGGTCGTCCCCACGACCCCGGGACTAGATTGACCAGCCGCCGACATGTCCGACGACTGCAGGGTCGTCCCCACGACCCCGGGACTAGATTGGCCCGCCACCGTCAAGTCCGACGACCTCGGGACTAGGTTGGCCAGCCGCCGACATGTCCGACGACTATAGGGTCGTCCCCACGACCCCGGGACTAGATTGACCAGCCGCCGACATGTCCGACGACTGCAGGGTCGTCCCCACGACCCCGGGACTAGATTGGCCCGCCACCGTCAAGTCCGACGACCTCGGGACTAGGTTGGCCAGCCGCCGACATGTCCGACGACTATAGGGACGCCCCCACGACCCCGGGACTAGATTGGCCCGCCACCGTCAAGTCCGACGACTATAGGGTCGTCCCCACGACCTCGGGACTAGGTTGGCCAGCCGCCGACATGTCCGACGACTATAATGTCGTCCCCACGACCCCGGGCCAATGTTGGCCAATCGCCGACATGTCCGACGACTATAGGGTCGTCCCTACGACCCCGGGCCAAAGCTGGCCAGCCGCCGACATGTCCGACGACTATTGGATCGTCCCCACGACCACGGGCCAAAGTTGGCCAGCCGCCGACATGTCCGAAGACTATAGGGTCGTCCCCACGACCCCGGGACTAGATTGGCCAGCCACCGACATGTACGACGACTATAGAGTCGTCCCCACGACACCGGGTCAAAGTTGGCCAGCCCCTGACATTTCCAACGACTATTGGGTCGTCCCCACGACCACGGGCCAAAGCTGGCCAGCCGCCGACATGTCCGACGACTATTGGATCGTCCCCACGACCACGGGCCAAAGTTGGCCAGCCGCCGACATGTCCGACGACTATAGGGTCGTCCCCACGACCCCAGGACTAGATTGGTCCGCCACCGTCATGTCCGACGACTATAGGGTCGTCCCCACGACCCCGGGCCAAAGTTGGCAAGCCGCCGAAATGTCCGACGACTGTAGGGTCGTCCCCACGACCCCGGGACTAGATTGGCCCGCCACCGTCAAGTCCGACGACCTCGGGACTAGGTTGGCCAGCCGCCGACATGTCCGACGACTATATGGTCGCCCCCACGACCTCGGGCCAATTTTGGCCAGCCGCCGACATGTCCGACGACTATAGGGTCGTCCCCACGACCCCGGGCCAAAGTTGGCAAGCCGCCGAAATGTCCGACGACTGTAGGGTCGTCCCCACGACCCCGGGAATAGATTGGCCGGCCACCGTCAAGTCCGACGACTATAGGGTCGTCCCCACGACCTCGGGACTAGATTGGCCCGCCACCGTCAAGTCCGACGACTATAGGGTCGTCCCCACGACCCCGGGCCAAAGTTGGCAAGCCGCCGAAATGTCCGGCGACTGTAGGGTCGTCCCCACAACCCCGGGACTAGATTGGCCCGCCACCGTCAAGTCCGACGACTATAGGGTCGTCCCCACGACCCCGGGCCAAAGTTGGCAAGCCGCCGAAATGTCCGACGACTGTAGGGTCGTCCCCACGACCCCCGGACTAGATTGGCCCGCCACCGTCATGTCCAACGACTATCGGATCGTCCCCACGACCACGGGCCAAAGTTGGCCAGCCGCCGACATGTCCGACGACTATTGGGTCGTCCCCACGACACCGGGCCAAAGTTGGCCAGCCGCTGACATGTCCAACGACTATAGGGTCGTCCCCACGCCCACGGGCCAAAGTTGACCAGCCGCCGACATGTCCGACGACTATTGGATCGTCCCCACGACCCCGGGCCAAAGTTGGCAAGCCGCCGAAATGTCCGACGACTGTAGGGTCGTCCCCACGACCCCCGGACTAGATTGGCCCGCCACCGTCAAGTCCGACGACTATAGGGTCGTCCCCACGACCTCGGGACTAGGTTGGCCAGCCGCCGACATGTCCGACGACTATAATGTCGTCCCCACGACCCCGGGCCAATGTTGGCAAATCGCCGACATGTCCGACGACTATAGGGTCGTCCCTACGACCCCGGGCCAAAGCTGGCCAGCCGCCGACATGTCCGACGACTATTGGATCGTCCCCACGACCACGGGCCAAAGTTGGCCAGCCGCTGACATGTCCAACGACTATAGGGTCGTCCCCACGACCACGGGCCAAAGTTGACCAGCCGCCGTCTTGTCCGACGACTATAGGGTCGTCCCCACGACCCCGGGACTAGATTGGCCCGCCACCGTCATGTCCAACGACTATAGGGTCGTCCCCACAACCACGGGCCAAAGTTGGCCAGCCGCCGACATGTCCGACGATTATTGGATCGTCCCCACGACCACGGGCCAAAGTTGGCCAGCCGCCGACATGTGCGACGACTATACGGTCGCCCCCACGACCCCGGGACTAGATGGGTCCGCCACCGTCATGTCCGACGACTATAGGGTCGTCCCCACGACCCCGGGACTAGGCTGAAAACCCGCCAACATGTCCGACGACTATAGGGTCGTCCCCACGACCCCGGGCCAAAGATGTCCAGCCGCCGTCTTGTCCGACGACTATAGGGTCTTACCCACGACCCCGGGACTAGATTGGCCCGCCACCGTCATGTCCAACGACTATAGGGTCGTCCCCACAACCACGGGCCAATGTTGGCCAGCCGCCGACATTTCCGACGACTATAGAGTCGTCCCCACGACACCGGGCCAAAGTTGGCCAGCCGCCGACATGTCCGACGACTATAGGGTCGTCCCCAGGACCTCGGGTCTAGATTGGCCCGCTACCGTCATGTCCGAAGACTATAGGGTCGTCCCCACGACCACGGGACTAGATTGGCCCGCCACCGCCATGTCCGACGACAATAGGGTCGTCCCCACGACCCCGGGTCTAGGTTGGCCAGCCGCCGACATGTCCGACGACAATCGGATCGTCCCCACGACCACGCGCCAAAGTTGGCCAGCCGCCGACATGTCCGACGACTATTGGATCGTCCCCACGACCACGGGCCAATGTTGGCCAATCGCCGAAATGTCCGACGACTATAGGGTCGTCCATACGACCCCGGGACTAAATTGGCCCGCCACCGTCACGTCCAACGACTATAGGGTCGTCCCCACGACCCCGGGTCTAGGTTGACAAGCCGCCAAAATGTTCGACGAATATAGGGTCGTCCCCACGACCCCGGGCTAAAGATGGCATGCCGCCGAAATGTCCGACGGCTATTGGGTCGTCCCCACGACCGCGGGACTAGGCTGACAAGCCGCCAACATGTCCGACGACTATAGGGTCGTCCCCACGACCCCGGGCCAAAGTTGGCCAGCCGCCGACATGTCCGACGACTATAGGGTCGTCCCCACGACACCGGGCCAAAGTTGGCCAGCCGCCGACATGTCCGACGACTATAGGGTCGTTCCCACGACACCGGGTCCAGGTTGGCCAGCCGCCGACATTTCCGACGATTATAGAGTCGTCCCCACGACACCGGGTCAAAGTTGGCCAGCCCCTGACATTTCCAACGACTATTGGGTCGTCCCCACGACCACGGGCCAAAGTTGGCCAGCCGCCGACATGTCCGACGACTATAGAGTCGTCCCCACGACCCGGGACTAGAGTGGCCCGCCACCGTCATGTCCGACGACTATAGGGTCGTCCCCACGACCGCGGGACTAGATTGGCTCGCCGCCGACTTGTCCGACGACTGTAGGGTCGTCCCCATGACCCCGGGACTAGATTGGCCCGCCACCGTCATTTCCGACGACTATAGGGTCGTCCCCACGACCACGGGCCAAAGTTGGCCAGCCGCCGACATATCCGACGACTATAGTGTCGTCCCCACGACCACGGGCCAATGTTGGCCAGCCGCTAACTTGTCCGACGACTATAGGGTCGTCCCCACGACCACGGGCCAAAGCTGGCCAGCCGCCGACATGTCCGACGACTATTGGATCGTCCCCACGACC
The DNA here is from genome assembly GCA_963932275.1 of Andrena praecox. Classification (NCBI taxonomy): domain Eukaryota; kingdom Metazoa; phylum Arthropoda; class Insecta; order Hymenoptera; family Andrenidae; genus Andrena; species Andrena praecox. The sequence goes on along the minus strand of CAWVQO010000632.1, from coordinate 98,385 downwards.
ACGGGCCAAAGTTGGCCAGCCGCCGACATGTCCGACGACTATAGGGTCGTCCCCACGACCCCGGGACTAGATTGGCCCGCCACCGTCAAGTCCGACGACCCCGGGCCAATGTTGGCTAGCCGCCGACATGTCCGACGACTATAGGGTCGTCCCCACGACCCCGGGCCAAAGTTGGCCCGCCGCCGAAATGTCCGACGACTGTAGGGTCGTACCCACGACCCCGGGACTAGGCTGACAAGCCGCCAACATATCCGACGACTATAGGGTCGTCCCCACGACCCCGGGACTAGATTGGTCCGCCACCGCCATGTCCGACGACTATAATGTCGTCCCCACGACCCCGGGCCAATGTTGGCCAATCGCCGACATATCCGACGACTATAGGGTCGTCCCCACGACCCCGGGCCAAAGTTGGCCAGCCGCCGACATGTCCGACGACTATAGAGTCGTCCCCACGACCCGGGACTAGAGTGGCCCGCCACCGTCATGTCCGACGACTATAGGGTCGTCCCCACGACCGCGGGACTAGATTGGCTCGCCGCCGACTTGTCCGACGACTGTAGGGTCGTCCCCATGACCCCGGGACTAGATTGGCCCGCCACCGTCATTTCCGACGACTATAGGGTCGTCCCCACGACCACGGGCCAAAGTTGGCCAGCCGCCGACATATCCGACGACTATAGTGTCGTCCCCACGACCACGGGCCAATGTTGGCCAGCCGCTAACTTGTCCGACGACTATAGGGTCGTCCCCACGACCACGGGCCAAAGCTGGCCAGCCGCCGACATGTCCGACGACTATTGGATCGTCCCCACGACCACGGGCCAAAGTTGGCCAGCCGCCGACATGTCCGACGACTATAGGGTCGTCCCCACGACCCCGGGACTAGATTGGTCCGCCACCATCATGTCCGACGACTATAGGGTCGTCCACACGACCCCGGGCCAAAGTTGGCAAGCCGCCGAAATGTCCGACGACTGTGGGGTCGTCCCCACGACCCCGGGACTAGATTGGCCCGCCACCGTCAAGTCCGACGACCCCGGGCCAATGTTGGCTAGCCGCCGACATGTCCGACGACTATAGGGTCGTCCCCACGACCCCGGGACTAGATTGGTCCGCCACCGCCATGTCCGACGAATATAGGGTCGTCCCCACGACCCCGGGCCAAAGTTGGCAAGACGCCGAAATGTCCGACGACTGTAGGGTCGTCCCCACGACCCCGGGACTAGATTGGCCCGCCACCGTCAAGTCCGACGACTATAGGGTCGTCCCCACGACCTCGGGACTAGGTTGGCCAGCCGCCGACATGTCCGACGACTATAATGTCGTCCCCACGACCCCGGGCCAATGTTGGCCAATCGCCGACATGTCCGACGACTATAGGGTCGTCCCTACGACCCCGGGCCAAAGCTGGCCAGCCGCCGACATGTCCGACGACTATTGGATCGTCCCCACGACCACGGGCCAAAGTTGGCCAGCCGCCGACATGTCCGAAGACTATTGGGTCGTCCCCACGACCCCGGGACTAGATTGGCCAGCCACCGACATGTACGACGACTATAGAGTCGTCCCCACGACACCGGGTCAAAGTTGGCCAGCCCCTGACATTTCCAACGACTATTGGGTCGTCCCCACGACCACGGGCCAAAGCTGGCCAGCCGCCGACATGTCCGACGACTATTGGATCGTCCCCACGACCACGGGCCAAAGTTGGCCAGCCGCCGACATGTCCGACGACTATAGGGTCGTCCCCACGACCCCAGGACTAGATTGGTCCGCCACCGTCATGTCCGACGACTATAGGGTCGTCCCCACGACCCCGGGCCAAAGTTGGCAAGCCGCCGAAATGTCCGACGACTGTAGGGTCGTCCCCACGACCCCGGGACTAGATTGGCCCGCCACCGTCAAGTCCGACGACCTCGGGACTAGGTTGGCCAGCCGCCGACATGTCCGACGACTATATGGTCGCCCCCACGACCTCGGGCCAATTTTGGCCAGCCGCCGACATGTCCGACGACTATAGGGTCGTCCCCACGACCCCGGGCCAAAGTTGGCAAGCCGCCGAAATGTCCGACGACTGTAGGGTCGTCCCCACGACCCCGGGAATAGATTGGCCGGCCACCGTCAAGTCCGACGACTATAGGGTCGTCCCCACGACCTCGGGACTAGATTGGCCCGCCACCGTCAAGTCCGACGACTATAGGGTCGTCCCCACGACCCCGGGCCAAAGTTGGCAAGCCGCCGAAATGTCCGGCGACTGTAGGGTCGTCCCCACAACCCCGGGACTAGATTGGCCCGCCACCGTCAAGTCCGACGACTATAGGGTCGTCCCCACGACCCCGGGCCAAAGTTGGCAAGCCGCCGAAATGTCCGACGACTGTAGGGTCGTCCCCACGACCCCCGGACTAGATTGGCCCGCCACCGTCATGTCCAACGACTATCGGATCGTCCCCACGACCACGGGCCAAAGTTGGCCAGCCGCCGACATGTCCGACGACTATTGGGTCGTCCCCACGACACCGGGCCAAAGTTGGCCAGCCGCTGACATGTCCAACGACTATAGGGTCGTCCCCACGCCCACGGGCCAAAGTTGACCAGCCGCCGACATGTCCGACGACTATTGGATCGTCCCCACGACCCCGGGCCAAAGTTGGCAAGCCGCCGAAATGTCCGACGACTGTAGGGTCGTCCCCACGACCCCCGGACTAGATTGGCCCGCCACCGTCAAGTCCGACGACTATAGGGTCGTCCCCACGACCTCGGGACTAGGTTGGCCAGCCGCCGACATGTCCGACGACTATAATGTCGTCCCCACGACCCCGGGCCAATGTTGGCAAATCGCCGACATGTCCGACGACTATAGGGTCGTCCCTACGACCCCGGGCCAAAGCTGGCCAGCCGCCGACATGTCCGACGACTATTGGATCGTCCCCACGACCACGGGCCAAAGTTGGCCAGCCGCTGACATGTCCAACGACTATAGGGTCGTCCCCACGACCACGGGCCAAAGTTGACCAGCCGCCGTCTTGTCCGACGACTATAGGGTCGTCCCCACGACCCCGGGACTAGATTGGCCCGCCACCGTCATGTCCAACGACTATAGGGTCGTCCCCACAACCACGGGCCAAAGTTGGCCAGCCGCCGACATGTCCGACGATTATTGGATCGTCCCCACGACCACGGGCCAAAGTTGGCCAGCCGCCGACATGTGCGACGACTATACGGTCGCCCCCACGACCCCGGGACTAGATGGGTCCGCCACCGTCATGTCCGACGACTATAGGGTCGTCCCCACGACCCCGGGACTAGGCTGAAAACCCGCCAACATGTCCGACGACTATAGGGTCGTCCCCACGACCCCGGGCCAAAGATGTCCAGCCGCCGTCTTGTCCGACGACTATAGGGTCTTACCCACGACCCCGGGACTAGATTGGCCCGCCACCGTCATGTCCAACGACTATAGGGTCGTCCCCACAACCACGGGCCAATGTTGGCCAGCCGCCGACATTTCCGACGACTATAGAGTCGTCCCCACGACACCGGGCCAAAGTTGGCCAGCCGCCGACATGTCCGACGACTATAGGGTCGTCCCCAGGACCTCGGGTCTAGATTGGCCCGCTACCGTCATGTCCGAAGACTATAGGGTCGTCCCCACGACCACGGGACTAGATTGGCCCGCCACCGCCATGTCCGACGACAATAGGGTCGTCCCCACGACCCCGGGTCTAGGTTGGCCAGCCGCCGACATGTCCGACGACAATCGGATCGTCCCCACGACCACGCGCCAAAGTTGGCCAGCCGCCGACATGTCCGACGACTATTGGATCGTCCCCACGACCACGGGCCAATGTTGGCCAATCGCCGAAATGTCCGACGACTATAGGGTCGTCCATACGACCCCGGGACTAAATTGGCCCGCCACCGTCACGTCCAACGACTATAGGGTCGTCCCCACGACCCCGGGTCTAGGTTGACAAGCCGCCAAAATGTTCGACGAATATAGGGTCGTCCCCACGACCCCGGGCTAAAGATGGCATGCCGCCGAAATGTCCGACGGCTATTGGGTCGTCCCCACGACCGCGGGACTAGGCTGACAAGCCGCCAACATGTCCGACGACTATAGGGTCGTCCCCACGACCCCGGGCCAAAGTTGGCCAGCCGCCGACATGTCCGACGACTATAGGGTCGTCCCCACGACACCGGGCCAAAGTTGGCCAGCCGCCGACATGTCCGACGACTATAGGGTCGTTCCCACGACACCGGGTCCAGGTTGGCCAGCCGCCGACATTTCCGACGATTATAGAGTCGTCCCCACGACACCGGGTCAAAGTTGGCCAGCCCCTGACATTTCCAACGACTATTGGGTCGTCCCCACGACCACGGGCCAAAGCTGGCCAGCCGCCGACATGTCCGACGACTATTGGATCGTCCCCACGACCACGGGCCAAAGTTGGCCAGCCGCCGACATGTCCGACGACTATAGGGTCGTCCCCACGACCCCAGGACTAGATTGGTCCGCCACCGTCATGTCCGACGACTATGGGGTCGTCCCCACGACCCCGGGCCAAAGTTGGCAAGCCGCCGAAATGTCCGACGACTGTAGGGTCGTCCCCACGACCCCGGGACTAGATTGGCCCGCCACCGTCAAGTCCGACGACCTCGGGACTAGGTTGGCCAGCCGCCGACATGTCCGACGACTATAGGGTCGCCCCCACGACCTCGGGCCAATTTTGGCCAGCCGCCGACATGTCCGACGACTATAGGGTCGTCCCCACGACCCCGGGCCAAAGTTGGCAAGCCGCCGAAATGTCCGACGACTGTAGGGTCGTCCCCACGACCCCGGGAATAGATTGGCCGGCCACCGTCAAGTCCGACGACTATAGGGTCGTCCCCACGACCTCGGGACTAGATTGGCCCGCCACCGTCTTGTCCGACGACTATAGGGTCTTACCCACGACCCCGGGACTAGATTGGCCCGCCACCGTCATGTCCAACGACTATAGGGTCGTCCCCACAACCACGGGCCAATGTTGGCCAGCCGCCGACATTTCCGACGACTATAGAGTCGTCCCCACGACACCGGGCCAAAGTTGGCCAGCCGCCGACATGTCCGACGACTATAGGGTCGTCCCCAGGACCTCGGGTCTAGATTGGCCCGCTACCGTCATGTCCGAAGACTATAGGGTCGTCCCCACGACCACGGGACTAGATTGGCCCGCCACCGCCATGTCCGACGACAATAGGGTCGTCCCCACGACCCCGGGTCTAGGTTGGCCAGCCGCCGACATGTCCGACGACTATTGGATCGTCCCCACGACCACGGGCCAATGTTGGCCAATCGCCGACATGTCCGACGACTATAGGGTCGTCCATACGACCCCGGGACTAAATTGGCCCGCCACCGTCACGTCCAACGACTATAGGGTCGTCCCCACGACCCCGGGACTAGGTTGACAAGCCGCCAAAATGTTCGACGAATATAGGGTCGTCCCCACGACCCCGGGCTAAAGATGGCATGCCGCCGAAATGTCCGACGGCTATTGGGTCGTCCCCACGACCGCGGGACTAGGCTGAAAAGCCGCCAACATGTCCGACGACTATAGGGTCGTCCCCACGACACCGGGTCCAGGTTGGCCAGCCGCCGACATGTCCGACGACTATAATGTCGTCCCCACGACCCCGGGCCAATGTTGGCAAATCGCCGACATGTCCGACGACTATAGGGTCGTCCCTACGACCCCGGGCCAAAGCTGGCCAGCCGCCGACATGTCCGACGACTATTGGATCGTCCCCACGACCACGGGCCAAAGTTGGCCAGCCGCTGACATGTCCAACGACTATAGGGTCGTCCCCACGACCACGGGCCAAAGTTGACCAGCCGCCGTCTTGTCCGACGACTATAGGGTCGTCCCCACGACCCCGGGACTAGATTGGCCCGCCACCGTCATGTCCAACGACTATAGGGTCGTCCCCACAACCACGGGCCAAAGTTGGCCAGCCGCCGACATGTCCGACGATTATTGGATCGTCCCCACGACCACGGGCCAAATTTGGCCAGCCGCCGACATGTGCGACGACTATACGGTCGCCCCCACGACCCCGGGACTAGATGGGTCCGCCACCGTCATGTCCGACGACTATAGGGTCGTCCCCACGACCCCGGGACTAGGCTGAAAACCCGCCAACATGTCCGACGACTATAGGGTCGTCCCCACGACCCCGGGCCAAAGATGTCCAGCCGCCGTCTTGTCCGACGACTATAGGGTCTTACCCACGACCCCGGGACTAGATTGGCCCGCCACCGTCATGTCCAACGACTATAGGGTCGTCCCCACAACCACGGGCCAATGTTGGCCAGCCGCCGACATTTCCGACGACTATAGAGTCGTCCCCACGACACCGGGCCAAAGTTGGCCAGCCGCCGACATGTCCGACGACTATAGGGTCGTCCCCAGGACCTCGGGTCTAGATTGGCCCGCTACCGTCATGTCCGAAGACTATAGGGTCGTCCCCACGACCACGGGACTAGATTGGCCCGCCACCGCCATGTCCGACGGCAATAGGGTCGTCCCCACGACCCCGGGTCTAGGTTGGCCAGCCGCCGACATGTCCGACGACAATCGGATCGTCCCCACGACCACGCGCCAAAGTTGGCCAGCCGCCGACATGTCCGACGACTATTGGATCGTCCCCACGACCACGGGCCAATGTTGGCCAATCGCCGAAATGTCCGACGACTATAGGGTCGTCCATACGACCCCGGGACTAAATTGGCCCGCCACCGTCACGTCCAACGACTATAGGGTCGTCCCCACGACCCCGGGTCTAGGTTGACAAGCCGCCAAAATGTTCGACGAATATAGGGTCGTCCCCACGACCCCGGGCTAAAGATGGCATGCCGCCGAAATGTCCGACGGCTATTGGGTCGTCCCCACGACCGCGGGACTAGGCTGACAAGCCGCCAACATGTCCGACGACTATAGGGTCGTCCCCACGACCCCGGGCCAAAGTTGGCCAGCCGCCGACATGTCCGACGACTATAGGGTCGTCCCCACGACACCGGGCCAAAGTTGGCCAGCCGCCGACATGTCCGACGACTATAGGGTCGTTCCCACGACACCGGGTCCAGGTTGGCCAGCCGCCGACATTTCCGACGATTATAGAGTCGTCCCCACGACACCGGGTCAAAGTTGGCCAGCCCCTGACATTTCCAACGACTATTGGGTCGTCCCCACGACCACGGGCCAAAGCTGGCCAGCCGCCGACATGTCCGACGACTATTGGATCGTCCCCACGACCACGGGCCAAAGTTGGCCAGCCGCCGACATGTCCGACGACTATAGGGTCGTCCCCACGACCCCAGGACTAGATTGGTCCGCCACCGTCATGTCCGACGACTATGGGGTCGTCCCCACGACCCCGGGCCAAAGTTGGCAAGCCGCCGAAATGTCCGACGACTGTAGGGTCGTCCCCACGACCCCGGGACTAGATTGGCCCGCCACCGTCAAGTCCGACGACCTCGGGACTAGGTTGGCCAGCCGCCGACATGTCCGACGACTATAGGGTCGCCCCCACGACCTCGGGCCAATTTTGGCCAGCCGCCGACATGTCCGACGACTATAGGGTCGTCCCCACGACCCCGGGCCAAAGTTGGCAAGCCGCCGAAATGTCCGACGACTGTAGGGTCGTCCCCACGACCCCGGGAATAGATTGGCCGGCCACCGTCAAGTCCGACGACTATAGGGTCGTCCCCACGACCTCGGGACTAGATTGGCCCGCCACCGTCTTGTCCGACGACTATAGGGTCTTACCCACGACCCCGGGACTAGATTGGCCCGCCACCGTCATGTCCAACGACTATAGGGTCGTCCCCACAACCACGGGCCAATGTTGGCCAGCCGCCGACATTTCCGACGACTATAGAGTCGTCCCCACGACACCGGGCCAAAGTTGGCCAGCCGCCGACATGTCCGACGACTATAGGGTCGTCCCCAGGACCTCGGGTCTAGATTGGCCCGCTACCGTCATGTCCGAAGACTATAGGGTCGTCCCCACGACCACGGGACTAGATTGGCCCGCCACCGCCATGTCCGACGACAATAGGGTCGTCCCCACGACCCCGGGTCTAGGTTGGCCAGCCGCCGACATGTCCGACGACTATTGGATCGTCCCCACGACCACGGGCCAATGTTGGCCAATCGCCGACATGTCCGACGACTATAGGGTCGTCCATACGACCCCGGGACTAAATTGGCCCGCCACCGTCACGTCCAACGACTATAGGGTCGTCCCCACGACCCCGGGACTAGGTTGACAAGCCGCCAAAATGTTCGACGAATATAGGGTCGTCCCCACGACCCCGGGCTAAAGATGGCATGCCGCCGAAATGTCCGACGGCTATTGGGTCGTCCCCACGACCGCGGGACTAGGCTGAAAAGCCGCCAACATGTCCGACGACTATAGGGTCGTCCCCACGACACCGGGTCCAGGTTGGCCAGCCGCCGACATTTCCGACGACTATAGAGTCGTCCCCACGACACCGGGCCAAAGTTGGCCAGCCGCCGACATGTCCGACGACTATAGGGTCGTCCCTACGACCCCGGGCCAAAGCTGGCCAGCCGCCGACATGTCCGACGACTATTGGATCGTCCCCACGACCACGGGCCAAAGTTGGCCAGCCGCCGACATGTCCGAAGACTATAGGGTCGTCCCCACGACCCCGGGACTAGATTGGCCAGCCACCGACATGTCCGACGACTATAGAGTCGTCCCCACGACACCGGGTCAAAGTTGGCCAGCCCCTGACATTTCCAACGACTATTGGGTCGTCCCCACGACCACGGGCCAAAGCTGGCCAGCCGCCGACATGTCCGACGACTATTGGATCGTCCCCACGACCACGGGCCAAAGTTGGCCAGCCGCCGACATGTCCGACGACTATAGGGTCGTCCCCACGACCCCAGGACTAGATTGGTCCGCCACCGTCATGTCCGACGACTATAGGGTCGTCCCCACGACCCCGGGCCAAAGTTGGCAAGCCGCCGAAATGTCCGACGACTGTAGGGTCGTCCCCACGACCCCGGGACTAGATTGGCCCGCCACCGTCAAGTCCGACGACCTCGGGACTAGGTTGGCCAGCCGCCGACATGTCCGACGACTATATGGTCGCCCCCACGACCTCGGGCCAATTTTGGCCAGCCGCCGACATGTCCGACGACTATAGGGTCGTCCCCACGACCCCGGGCCAAAGTTGGCAAGCCGCCGAAATGTCCGACGACTGTAGGGTCGTCCCCACGACCCCGGGAATAGATTGGCCGGCCACCGTCAAGTCCGACGACTATAGGGTCGTCCCCACGACCTCGGGACTAGATTGGCCCGCCACCGTCAAGTCCGACGACTATAGGGTCGTCCCCACGACCCCGGGCCAAAGTTGGCAAGCCGCCGAAATGTCCGGCGACTGTAGGGTCGTCCCCACAACCCCGGGACTAGATTGGCCCGCCACCGTCAAGTCCGACGACTATAGGGTCGTCCCCACGACCCCGGGCCAAAGTTGGCAAGCCGCCGAAATGTCCGACGACTGTAGGGTCGTCCCCACGACCCCCGGACTAGATTGGCCCGCCACCGTCATGTCCAACGACTATCGGATCGTCCCCACGACCACGGGCCAAAGTTGGCCAGCCGCCGACATGTCCGACGACTATTGGGTCGTCCCCACGACACCGGGCCAAAGTTGGCCAGCCGCTGACATGTCCAACGACTATAGGGTCGTCCCCACGCCCACGGGCCAAAGTTGACCAGCCGCCGACATGTCCGACGACTATTGGATCGTCCCCACGACCCCGGGCCAAAGTTGGCAAGCCGCCGAAATGTCCGACGACTGTAGGGTCGTCCCCACGACCCCCGGACTAGATTGGCCCGCCACCGTCAAGTCCGACGACTATAGGGTCGTCCCCACGACCTCGGGACTAGGTTGGCCAGCCGCCGACATGTCCGACGACTATAATGTCGTCCCCACGACCCCGGGCCAATGTTGGCAAATCGCCGACATGTCCGACGACTATAGGGTCGTCCCTACGACCCCGGGCCAAAGCTGGCCAGCCGCCGACATGTCCGACGACTATTGGATCGTCCCCACGACCACGGGCCAAAGTTGGCCAGCCGCTGACATGTCCAACGACTATAGGGTCGTCCCCACGACCACGGGCCAAAGTTGACCAGCCGCCGTCTTGTCCGACGACTATAGGGTCGTCCCCACGACCCCGGGACTAGATTGGCCCGCCACCGTCATGTCCAACGACTATAGGGTCGTCCCCACAACCACGGGCCAAAGTTGGCCAGCCGCCGACATGTCCGACGATTATTGGATCGTCCCCACGACCACGGGCCAAAGTTGGCCAGCCGCCGACATGTGCGACGACTATACGGTCGCCCCCACGACCCCGGGACTAGATGGGTCCGCCACCGTCATGTCCGACGACTATAGGGTCGTCCCCACGACCCCGGGACTAGGCTGAAAACCCGCCAACATGTCCGACGACTATAGGGTCGTCCCCACGACCCCGGGCCAAAGATGTCCAGCCGCCGTCTTGTCCGACGACTATAGGGTCTTACCCACGACCCCGGGACTAGATTGGCCCGCCACCGTCATGTCCAACGACTATAGGGTCGTCCCCACAACCACGGGCCAATGTTGGCCAGCCGCCGACATTTCCGACGACTATAGAGTCGTCCCCACGACACCGGGCCAAAGTTGGCCAGCCGCCGACATGTCCGACGACTATAGGGTCGTCCCCAGGACCTCGGGTCTAGATTGGCCCGCTACCGTCATGTCCGAAGACTATAGGGTCGTCCCCACGACCACGGGACTAGATTGGCCCGCCACCGCCATGTCCGACGACAATAGGGTCGTCCCCACGACCCCGGGTCTAGGTTGGCCAGCCGCCGACATGTCCGACGACAATCGGATCGTCCCCACGACCACGCGCCAAAGTTGGCCAGCCGCCGACATGTCCGACGACTATTGGATCGTCCCCACGACCACTGGCCAATGTTGGCCAATCGCCGACATGTCCGACGACTATAGGGTCGTCCATACGACCCCGGGACTAAATTGGCCCGCCACCGTCACGTCCAACGACTATAGGGTCGTCCCCACGACCCCGGGTCTAGGTTGACAAGCCGCCAAAATGTTCGACGAATATAGGGTCGTCCCCACGACCCCGGGCTAAAGATGGCATGCCGCCGAAATGTCCGACGGCTATTGGGTCGTCCCCACGACCGCGGGACTAGGCTGACAAGCCGCCAACATGTCCGACGACTATAGGGTCGTCCCCACGACCCCGGGCCAAAGTTGGCCAGCCGCCGACATGTCCGACGACTATAGGGTCGTCCCCACGACACCGGGCCAAAGTTGGCCAGCCGCCGACATGTCCGACGACTATAGGGTCGTTCCCACGACACCGGGTCCAGGTTGGCCAGCCGCCGACATTTCCGACGACTATAGAGTCGTCCCCACGACACCGGGTCAAAGTTGGCCAGCCCCTGACATTTCCAACGACTATTGGGTCGTCCCCACGACCACGGGCCAAAGCTGGCCAGCCGCCGACATGTCCGACGACTATTGGATCGTCCCCACGACCACGGGCCAAAGTTGGCCAGCCGCCGACATGTCCGACGACTATAGGGTCGTCCCCACGACCCCAGGACTAGATTGGTCCGCCACCGTCATGTCCGACGACTATGGGGTCGTCCCCACGACCCCGGGCCAAAGTTGGCAAGCCGCCGAAATGTCCGACGACTGTAGGGTCGTCCCCACGACCCCGGGACTAGATTGGCCCGCCACCGTCAAGTCCGACGACCTCGGGACTAGGTTGGCCAGCCGCCGACATGTCCGACGACTATAGGGTCGCCCCCACGACCTCGGGCCAATTTTGGCCAGCCGCCGACATGTCCGACGACTATAGGGTCGTCCCCACGACCCCGGGCCAAAGTTGGCAAGCCGCCGAAATGTCCGACGACTGTAGGGTCGTCCCCACGACCCCGGGAATAGATTGGCCGGCCACCGTCAAGTCCGACGACTATAGGGTCGTCCCCACGACCTCGGGACTAGATTGGCCCGCCACCGTCTTGTCCGACGACTATAGGGTCTTACCCACGACCCCGGGACTAGATTGGCCCGCCACCGTCATGTCCAACGACTATAGGGTCGTCCCCACAACCACGGGCCAATGTTGGCCAGCCGCCGACATTTCCGACGACTATAGAGTCGTCCCCACGACACCGGGCCAAAGTTGGCCAGCCGCCGACATGTCCGACGACTATAGGGTCGTCCCCAGGACCTCGGGTCTAGATTGGCCCGCTACCGTCATGTCCGAAGACTATAGGGTCGTCCCCACGACCACGGGACTAGATTGGCCCGCCACCGCCATGTCCGACGACAATAGGGTCGTCCCCACGACCCCGGGTCTAGGTTGGCCAGCCGCCGACATGTCCGACGACTATTGGATCGTCCCCACGACCACGGGCCAATGTTGGCCAATCGCCGACATGTCCGACGACTATAGGGTCGTCCATACGACCCCGGGACTAAATTGGCCCGCCACCGTCACGTCCAACGACTATAGGGTCGTCCCCACGACCCCGGGACTAGGTTGACAAGCCGCCAAAATGTTCGACGAATATAGGGTCGTCCCCACGACCCCGGGCTAAAGATGGCATGCCGCCGAAATGTCCGACGGCTATTGGGTCGTCCCCACGACCGCGGGACTAGGCTGAAAAGCCGCCAACATGTCCGACGACTATAGGGTCGTCCCCACGACACCGGGTCCAGGTTGGCCAGCCGCCGACATTTCCGACGACTATAGAGTCGTCCCCACGACACCGGGCCAAAGTTGGCCAGCCGCCGACATGTCCGACGACTATAGGGTCGTCCCCACTACCCCGAGACTAGATTGGCCCGCCACCGTCAAGTCCGACGACCTCGGGACTAGGTTGGCCAGCCGCCGACATGTCCGACGACTATAGGGTCGTCCCCACGACCCCGGGCCAAAGATGTCCAGCCGCCGTCTTGTCCGACGACTATAGAGTCGTCCCCACGACCACGGGCCAATGTTGGCTAGCCGCCGACATGTCCGACGACTATAGGGTCGTCCCGACGACCACGGGCCAAAGCTGGCCAGCCGCCGACATGTCCGACGACTATTGGATCGTCCCCACGACCACGGGCCAAAGTTGGCCAGCCGCCGACATGTCCGACGACTATAGGGTCGTCCCCACGACCCCAGGACTAGATTGGTCCGCCACCGTCATGTCCGACGACTATAGGGTCGTCCCCACGACCCCGGGCCAAAGTTGGCAAGCCGCCGAAATGTCCGACGACTGTAGGGTCGTCCCCACGACCCCGGGACTAGATTGGCCCGCCACCGTCAAGTCCGACGACCTCGGGAATAGGTTGGCCAGCCGCCGACATGTCCGACGACTATAGGGTCGCCCCCACGACCTCGGGCCAATTTTGGCCAGCCGCCGACATGTCCGACGACTATAGGGTCGTCCCCACGACCCCGGGCCAAAGTTGGCAAGCCACCGTCATGTCCAACGACTATAGGGTCGTCCCCACAACCACGGGCCAATGTTGGCCAGCCGCCGACATTTCCGACGACTATAGAGTCGTCCCCACGACACCGGGCCAAAGTTGGCCAGCCGCCGACATGTCCGACGACTATAGGGTCGTCCCCACGACCCCGGGCCAAAGTTGGCAAGCCGCCGAAATGTCCGACGACTGTAGGGTCGTCCCCACGACCCCCGGACTAGATTGGCCCGCCACCGTCAAGTCCGACGACTATAGGGTCGTCCCCACGACCTCGGGACTAGGTTGGCCAGCCGCCGACATGTCCGACGACTATAGGGTCGTCCCCACGACCCCGGGCCAAAGTTGGCAAGCCGCCGAAATGTCCGACGACTGTAGGGTCGTCCCCACGACCACGGGCCAAAGTTGGCCAGCCGCCGACATGTCCGAGGACTATAGGGTCGTCCCCACGACCCCGGGACTAGATTGGTCCGCCACCGTCATGTCCGACGACTATAGGGTCGTCCACACGACCCCGAGCCAAAGTTGGCAAGCCGCCGAAACGTCCGACGACTGTGGGGTCGTCGCCACGACCCCGGGACTAGATTTGCCCGCCACCGTCAAGTCCGACGACCCCGGGCCAATGTTGGCTAGCCGCCGACATGTCCGACGACTATAGGGTCGTCCCCACGACCCCGGGCCAAAGTTGGCAAGCCGCCGAAATGTCCGACGACTGTAGGGTCGTCCCCACGACCCCGTGCCAAAGATGTCCAGCCGCCGTCTTGTCCGACGACTATAGGGTCGTCCCCACGACCCCGGGACTAGATTGGCCCGCCACCGTCATGTCCAACGACTATAGGGTCGTCCCCACAACCACGGGCCAAAGTTGGCCAGCCGCCGACATGTCCGACGATTATTGGATCGTCCCCACGACCACGGGCCAAAGTTGGCCAGCCGCCGACATGTGCGACGACTATACGGTCGTCCCCACGACCCCGGGACTAGATTGGTCCGCCACCGTCATGTCCGACGACTATAGGGTCGTTCCCACGACCCCGGGACTAGGCTGACAACCCGCCAACATGTCCGACGACTATAGGGTCGTCCCCACGACCCCGGGCCAAAGATGTCCAGCCGCCGTCTTGTCCGACGACTATAGGGTCTTACCCACGACCCCGGGACTAGATTGGCCCGCCACCGTCATGTCCAACGACTATAGGGTCGTCCCCACAACCACGGGCCAATGTTGGCCAGCCGCCGACATTTCCGACGACTATAGAGTCGTCCCCACGACACCGGGCCAAAGCTGGCCAGCCGCCGACATGTCCGACGACTATAGGGTCGTCCCCAGGACCTCGGGTCTAGATTGGCCCGCTACCGTCATGTCCGAAGACTATAGGGTCGTCCCCACGACCACGGGACTAGATTGGCCCGCCACCGCCATGTCCGACGACAATAGGGTCGTCCCCACGACCCCGGGTCTAGGTTGGCCAGCCGCCGACATGTCCGACGACAATCGGATCGTCCCCACGACCACGCGCCAAAGTTGGCCAGCCGCCGACATGTCCGACGACTATTGGATCGTCCCCACGACCACGGGCCAATGTTGGCCAATCGCCGACATGTCCGACGACTATAGGGTCGTCCATACGACCCCGGGACTAAATTGGCCCGCCACCGTCATGTCCAACGACTATAGGGTCGTCCCCACGACCCCGGGACTAGGTTGACAAGCCGCCAAAATGTTCGACGAATATAGGGTCGTCCCCACGACCCCGGGCTAAAGATGGCATGCCGCCGAAATGTACGACGGCTATTGGGTCGTCCCCACGACCGCGGGACTAGGCTGACAAGCCGCCAACATGTCCGACGACTATAGGGTCGTCCCCACGACCCCGGGCCAAAGTTGGCCAGCCGCCGACATGTCCGACGACTATAGGGTCGTCCCCACGACCCCAGGACTAGATTGGTCCGCCACCGTCATGTCCGACGACTATAGGGTCGTCCCCACGACCCCGGGCCAAAGTTGGCAAGCCGCCGAAATGTCCGACGACTGTAGGGTCGTCCCCACGACCCCGGGACTAGATTGGCCCGCCACCGTCAAGTCCGACGACCTCGGGAATAGGTTGGCCAGCCGCCGACATGTCCGACGACTATAGGGTCGCCCCCACGACCTCGGGCCAATTTTGGCCAGCCGCCGACATGTCCGACGACTATAGGGTCGTCCCCACGACCCCGGGCCAAAGTTGGCAAGCCACCGTCATGTCCAACGACTATAGGGTCGTCCCCACAACCACGGGCCAATGTTGGCCAGCCGCCGACATTTCCGACGACTATAGAGTCGTCCCCACGACACCGGGCCAAAGTTGGCCAGCCGCCGACATGTCCGACGACTATAGGGTCGTCCCCACGACCCCGGGCCAAAGTTGGCAAGCCGCCGAAATGTCCGACGACTGTAGGGTCGTCCCCACGACCCCCGGACTAGATTGGCCCGCCACCGTCAAGTCCGACGACTATAGGGTCGTCCCCACGACCTCGGGACTAGGTTGGCCAGCCGCCGACATGTCCGACGACTATAGGGTCGTCCCCACGACCCCGGGCCAAAGTTGGCAAGCCGCCGAAATGTCCGACGACTGTAGGGTCGTCCCCACGACCACGGGCCAAAGTTGGCCAGCCGCCGACATGTCCGAGGACTATAGGGTCGTCCCCACGACCCCGGGACTAGATTGGTCCGCCACCGTCATGTCCGACGACTATAGGGTCGTCCACACGACCCCGAGCCAAAGTTGGCAAGCCGCCGAAACGTCCGACGACTGTGGGGTCGTCGCCACGACCCCGGGACTAGATTTGCCCGCCACCGTCAAGTCCGACGACCCCGGGCCAATGTTGGCTAGCCGCCGACATGTCCGACGACTATAGGGTCGTCCCCACGACCCCGGGCCAAAGTTGGCAAGCCGCCGAAATGTCCGACGACTGTAGGGTCGTCCCCACGACCCCGTGCCAAAGATGTCCAGCCGCCGTCTTGTCCGACGACTATAGGGTCGTCCCCACGACCCCGGGACTAGATTGGCCCGCCACCGTCATGTCCAACGACTATAGGGTCGTCCCCACAACCACGGGCCAAAGTTGGCCAGCCGCCGACATGTCCGACGATTATTGGATCGTCCCCACGACCACGGGCCAAAGTTGGCCAGCCGCCGACATGTGCGACGACTATACGGTCGTCCCCACGACCCCGGGACTAGATTGGTCCGCCACCGTCATGTCCGACGACTATAGGGTCGTTCCCACGACCCCGGGACTAGGCTGACAACCCGCCAACATGTCCGACGACTATAGGGTCGTTCCCACGACCCCGGGCCAAAGATGTCCAGCCGCCGTCTTGTCCGACGACTATAGGGTCTTACCCACGACCCCGGGACTAGATTGGCCCGCCACCGTCATGTCCAACGACTATAGGGTCGTCCCCACAACCACGGGCCAATGTTGGCCAGCCGCCGACATTTCCGACGACTATAGAGTCGTCCCCACGACACCGGGCCAAAGTTGGCCAGCCGCCGACATGTCCGACGACTATAGGGTCGTCCCCAGGACCTCGGGTCTAGATTGGCCCGCTACCGTCATGTCCGAAGACTATAGGGTCGTCCCCACGACCACGGGACTAGATTGGCCCGCCACCGCCATGTCCGACGACAATAGGGTCGTCCCCACGACCCCGGGTCTAGGTTGGCCAGCCGCCGACATGTCCGACGACAATCGGATCGTCCCCACGACCACGCGCCAAAGTTGGCCAGCCGCCGACATGTCCGACGACTATTGGATCGTCCCCACGACCACGGGCCAATGTTGGCCAATCGCCGACATGTCCGACGACTATAGGGTCGTCCATACGACCCCGGGACTAAATTGGCCCGCCACCGTCATGTCCGACGATTATAGGGTCGTCCCCACGACCGCGAGACTAGATTGGCCCGCCACCGTCATGTCCGACGACAATAGGGTCGTCCCCACGACCCCGGGTCTAGGTTGGCCAGCCGCCGACATGTCCGACTACTATAGGGTCGTCCCCAGGACCTCGGGTCTAGATTGGCCCGCTACCGTCATGTCCGAAGACTATAGGGTCGTCCCCACGACCACGGGACTAGATTGGCCCGCCACCGCCATGTCCGACGACAATAGGGTCGTCCCCACGACCCCGGGTCTAGGTTGGCCAGCCGCCGACTTGTCCGACGACTATAGGGTCGTACCCACGACCCCGGGACTAGGCTGACAAGCCGCCAACATGTCCGACGACTATAGGGTCGTCCCCACGACCCCGGGCCAAAGATGTCCAGCCGCCGTCTTGTCCGACGACTATAGGGTCGTCCCCACGACCCCGAATCCAGGTTGGCCAGCCGCCGACATTCCGACGACTATAGGGTCGTCCCCACGACCCCGGGCCAATGTTGGCCAATCGCCGACATGTCCGACGACTATAGGGTCGTCCCCACGACCCCGGGACTAGATTGGCCCGCCACCGTCATGTCCGACGATTATAGGGTCGTCCCCACGACCACGGGACTAGATTGGCCCGCCACCGCCATGTCCGACGACAATAGGGTCGTCCCCACGACCCCGGGTCTAGGTTGGCCAGCCGCCGACATGTCCGACTACTATAGGGTCGCCCCCAGGACCTCGGGTCTAGATTGGCCCGCTACCGTCATGTCCGAAGACTATAGGGTCGTCCCCACGACCACGGGACTAGATTGGCCCGCCACCGCCATGTCCGACGACAATAGGGTCGTCCCCACGACCCCGGGTCTAGGTTGGCCAGCCGCCGACTTGTCCGACGACTATAGGGTCGTACCCACGACCCCGGGACTAGGCTGACGAGCCGCCAACATGTCCGACGACTATAGGGTCGTCCCCACGACCCCGGGCCAAAGATGTCCAGCCGCCGTCTTGTCCGACGACTATAGGGTCGTCCCCACGACCCCGAGTCCAGGTTGGCCAGCCGCCGACATTTCCGACGACTGTAGGGTCGTCCCCACGACCCAGGGACTAGATTGGCCCGCCACCGTCAAGTCCGACGACTATAGGGTCGTCCCCACGACCTCGGGTTCAGGTTGGCCAGCCGCCGACATTTCCGACGACTATAGAGTCGTCCCCACGACACCGGTCCAAAGTTGGCCAGCCGCCGACATGTCCGACGACTATAGGGTCGTCCCCACGACCCCCGGACTAGATTGGCCAGCCGCCGACATGTCTGACGACTATAGGGTCGTCCCCACGACCACGGGCCAAAGTTGGCATGCCGCGGAAATGTCCGACGACTATAGGGTCGTCCCCACGACACCAGGCCAAAGTTGGCCAGCCGCCGACATGTCCGACGACTATAGGGTCGTCCCCACGACCCCGGGACTAGATTGGCCCGCCACCGTCATGTCCGACGATTATAGGGTCGTCCCCACGACCGCGAGACTAGATTGGCCCGCCACCGTCATGTCCGACGACAATAGGGTCGTCCCCACGACCCCGGGTCTAGGTTGGCCAGCCGCCGACATGTCCGACTACTATAGGGTCGTCCCCAGGACCTCGGGTCTAGATTGGCCCGCTACCGTCATGTCCGAAGACTATAGGGTCGTCCCCACGACCACGGGACTAGATTGGCCCGCCACCGCCATGTCCGACGACAATAGGGTCGTCCCCACGACCCCGGGTCTAGGTTGGCCAGCCGCCGACTTGTCCGACGACTATAGGGTCGTACCCACGACCCCGGGACTAGGCTGACAAGCCGCCAACATGTCCGACGACTATAGGGTCGTCCCCACGACCCCGGGCCAAAGATGTCCAGCCGCCGTCTTGTCCGACGACTATAGGGTCGTCCCCACGACCCCGAATCCAGGTTGGCCAGCCGCCGACATTCCGACGACTATAGGGTCGTCCCCACGACCCCGGGCCAATGTTGGCCAATCGCCGACATGTCCGACGACTATAGGGTCGTCCCCACGACCCCGGGCCAAAGTTGGCAAGCCGCCGAAATGTCCGACGACTATAGGGTCGTCCCCACTACCCCGGGACTAGGTTGGCCAGCCGCCGACATGTCTGACGACTATAGGGTCGCCCCGACGACCCCGGGCCAATGTTGGCCAATCGCCAACATGTCCGACGACTATAGGGTCGTCCCTACGACCCCGGGACTAGATTGGCCCGCCACCGTCATGTCCAACGATTATAGGGTCGTCCCCACGACCCCGGGACTAGATTGGCCCGCCACCGTCATGTCCGACGATTATAGGGTCGTCCCCACGACCCCGGGTCCAGGTTGGCCAGCCGCCGACATTTCCGACGACTGTAGGGTCGTCCCCACGACCCCGGGACTAGATTGGCCCGCCACCGTCAAGTCCGACGACTATAGGGTCGTCCCCACGACCTCGGGACTAGGTTAGCCAGCCGCCGACATGTCCGACGACTATAGGGTCGTCCCCACGACCCCGGGCCAATGTTGGCCAATCGCCGACATGTCCGACGACTATAGGGTCGTCCCTACGACCCCGGGACTAGATTGGCCCGCCACCGTCATGTCCAACGACTATAGGGTCGCCCCCACGACCACGGGCCAAAGTTGGCATGCCGCCGACATGTCCGACGACTATTGGATCGTCCCCACGACCACGGGCCAATGTTGGCCAGCCGCCGACATGTCCGACGACTATAGGGTCGTCCCCACGACCCCGGGACTAGATTGGCCCGCCACCGTCATGTCCAACGACAATAGGGTCGTCCCCACGACCCCGGGTCCAGGTTGGCCAGCCGCCGACATTTCCGACGACTATAGAGTCGTCCCCACGACACCGGGCCAAAGTTGGCCAGCCGCCGACATGTCCGACGATTATAGGGTCGTCCCCACGACCCCGGGACAAGGTTGGCCCGCCGCCGACTTGTCCGACGACTATAGGGTCGTCCCCACGACACCGGGCCAAAGTTGGCCAGCCGCCGACATGTCCGACGACTATAGGGTCGTCCCCACGACACCAGGCCAAAGTTGGCCAGCCGCCGACATGTCCGACGACTATAGGGTCGTCCCCACGACCCCGGGACTAGATTGGCCCGCCACCGTCATGTCCGACGATTATAGGGTCGTCCCCACGACCCCGGGTCCAGGTTGGCCAGCCGCCGACATTTCCGACGACTATAGAGTCGTCCCCACGACCCCGAGACTAGATTGGCCCGCCACCGTCATGTCCGACGATTATAGGGTCGTCCCCACGACCGCGAGACTAGATTGGCCCGCCACCGTCATGTCCGACGACAATAGGGTCGTCCCCACGACCCCGGGTCTAGGTTGGCCAGCCGCCGACATGTCCGACTACTATAGGGTCGTCCCCAGGACCTCGGGTCTAGATTGGCCCGCTACCGTCATGTCCGAAGACTATAGGGTCGTCCCCACGACCCCGGGACTAGATTAGCCCGCCACCGTCATGTCCAACAACTATAGGGTCGTCCCCACGACCACGGGCCAAAGTTGGCATGCCGCCGAAATGTCCGACGACTATAGAGTCGTCCCCACGACCCCGGGCCAATGTTGGCCCGCCACCGTCATGTCCGACGACAATAGGGTCGTCCCCACGACCCCGAGACTAGATTGGCCCGCCACCGTCATGTCCGACGACAATAGGGTCGTCCCCACGACCCCGGGTCCAGGTTGGCCAGCCGCCGACATTTCCGACGACTATAGAGTCGTCCCCACGACACCGGGCCAAAGTTGGCCAGCCGCCGACATGTCCGACGACTATAGGGTCGTCCCCACGACACCAGGCCAAAGTTGGCCAGCCGCCGACATGTCCGACGACTATAGGGTCGTCCCCACGACCCCGGGACTAGATTGGCCCGCCACCGTCATGTCCGACGATTATAGGGTCGTCCCCACGACCGCGAGACTAGATTGGCCCGCCACCGTCATGTCCGACGACAATAGGGTCGTCCCCACGACCCCGGGTCTAGGTTGGCCAGCCGCCGACATGTCCGACTACTATAGGGTCGTCCCCAGGACCTCGGGTCTAGATTGGCCCGCTACCGTCATGTCCGAAGACTATAGGGTCGTCCCCACGACCACGGGACTAGATTGGCCCGCCACCGCCATGTCCGACGACAATAGGGTCGTCCCCACGACCCCGGGTCTAGGTTGGCCAGCCGCCGACTTGTCCGACGACTATAGGGTCGTCCCAACGACCCCGAGACTAGATTGGCCCGCCACCGTCATGTCCGACGACAATAGGGTCGTCCCCACGACCCCGGGTCCAGTATGGCCAGCCGCCGACATTTCCGACGACTATAGAGTCGTCCCCACGACACCGGGCCAAAGTTGGCCAGCCGCCGACATGTCCGACGACTATAGGGTCGTCCCCACGACCCCGGGACTAGATTGGCCCGCTACCGTCATGTCCGAAGACTATAGGGTCGTCCCCACGACCCCGGGTCTAGGTTGGCCAGCCGCCGACTTGTCCGACGACTATAGGGTCGTACCCACGACCCCGGGACTAGGCTGACAAGCCGCCAACATGTCCGACGACTATAGGGTCGTCCCCACGACCCCGGGCCAAAGATGTCCAGCCGCCGTCTTGTCCGACGACTATAGTGTCGTCCCCACGACCCCGGGACTAGATTGGCCCGCCACCGTCATGTCCAACGACTATAGGGTCGTCCCCACAACCACGGGCCAAAGTTGGCCAGCCGCCGACATGTCCGACGACTATAGGGTCGTCCCCACGACCCCGGGACTAGATTGGCCCGCCACCGTCATGTCCGACGATTATAGGGTCGTCCCCACGACCGCGAGACTAGATTGGCCCGCCACCGTCATGTCCGACGACAATAGGGTCGTCCCCACGACCCCGGGTCCAGGTTGGCCAGCCGCCGACATTTCCGACGACTATAGAGTCGTCCCCACGACACCGGGCCAAAGTTGGCCAGCCGCCGACATGTCCGACGACTATAGGGTCGTCCCCACGACACCAGGCCAAAGTTGGCCAGCCGCCGACATGTCCGACGACTATAGGGTCGTCCCCACGACCCCGGGACTAGATTGGCCCGCCACCGTCATGTCCGACGATTATAGGGTCGTCCCCGCGACCGCGAGACTAGATTGGCCCGCCACCGTCATGTCCGACGACAATAGGGTCGTCCCCACGACCCCGGGTCTAGGTTGGCCAGCCGCCGACATGTCCGACGACTATAGGGTCGTCCCCACGACCACGGGCCAAAGTTGGCATGCCGCGGAAATGTCCGACGACTATAGGGTCGTCCCCACGACACCAGGCCAAAGTTGGCCAGCCGCCGACATGTCCGACGACTATAGGGTCGTCCCCACGACCCCGGGACTAGATTGGCCCGCCACCGTCATGTCCGACGATTATAGGGTCGTCCCCACGACCGCGAGACTAGATTGGCCCGCCACCGTCATGTCCGACGACAATAGGGTCGTCCCCACGACCCCGGGTCTAGGTTGGCCAGCCGCCGACATGTCCGACTACTATAGGGTCGTCCCCAGGACCTCGGGTCTAGATTGGCCTGCTACCGTCATGTCCGAAGATTATAGGGTCGTCCCCACGACCACGGGACTAGATTGGCCCGCTACCGCCATGTCCGACGACAATAGGGTCGTCCCCACGACACCGGGTCTAGGTTGGCCAGCCGCCGACTTGTCCGACGACTATAGGGTCGTACCCACGACCCCGGGACTAGGCTGACAAGCCGCCAACATGTCCGACGACTATAGGGTCGTCCCCACGACCCCGGGCCAAAGATGTCCAGCCGCCGTCTTGTCCGACGACTATAGGGTCGTCCCCACGACCCCGCGACTAGATTGGCCCGCCACCGTCATGTCCAACGACTATAGGGTCGTCCCCACAACCACGGGCCAAAGTTGGCCAGCCGCCGACATGTCCGACGACTATTGGATCGTCCCCACGACCACGGGCCAATGTTGGCCAGCCGCCGACATGTCCGACGACTATAGGGTCGTCCCCACGACCCCGGGACTAGATTGGCCCGCCACCGTCATGTCCAACGACTATAGGGTCGTCCCCACAACCACGGGCCAAAGTTGGCCAGCCGCCGACATGTCCGACGACTATAGGGTCGTCCCCACGACCCCGGGCCAAAGATGGCCAGCCGCCGACATGTCCGACGACTATAGGGTCGTCCCCACGACCCCGAGACTAGATTGGCCCGCCACCGTCATGTCCGACGACAATAGGGTCGTCCCCACGACCCCGGGTCCAGGTTGGCCAGCCGCCGACATTTCCGACGACTATAGAGTCGTCCCCACGACACCGGGCCAAAGTTGGCCAGCCGCCGACATGTCCGACGATTATAGGGTCGTCCCCACGACCCCGGGACAAGGTTGGCCCGCCGCCGACTTGTCCGACGACTATAGGGTCGTACCCACGACCTTGTGACTAGGCTGACAAGCCGCCAACATGTCCGACGACTATAGGGTCGTCTCCACGACCCCGGGCCAAAGATGTCCAGCCGCCGTCTTGTCCGACGACTATAGGGTCGTACCCACGACCCCGGAACTAGGCTGACAAGCCACCGTCATGTCCAACGACTATAGGGTCGTCCCCACAACCACGGGCCAAAGTTGGCCAGCCGCCGACATGTCCGACGACTATAGGGTCGTCCCCACGACCCCGGGCCAATGTTGGCCAATCGCCGACATGTCCAACGACTATAGGGTCGTCCCTACGACCCCGGGACTAGATTAGCCCGCCACCGTCATGTCCAACAACTATAGGGTCGTCCCCACGTCCACGGGCCAAAGTTGGCATGCCGCCGAAATGTCCGACGACTATAGAGTCGTCCCCACGACCCCGGGCCAATGTTGGCCCGCCACCGTCATGTCCGACGACAATAGGGTCGTCCCCACGACCCCGAGACTAGATTGGCCCGCCACCGTCATGTCCAACGACTATAGGGTCGTCCCCACAACCACGGGCCAAAGTTGGCCAGCCGCCGACATGTCCGACGACTATTGGATCGTCCCCACGACCGCGGGCCAATGTTGGCCAGCCGCCGACATGTCCGACGACTATAGGGTCGTCCCCACGACCCCGGGACTAGATTGGTCCGCCACCGTCATGTCCGACGACTATAGGGTCGTCCCCACGACCCCGGGCCAAAGTTGGCCAGCCGCCGACATGTCCGACGACTATAGGGTCGTCCCAACGACCCCGAGACTAGATTGGCCCGCCACCGTCATGTCCGACGACAATAGGGTCGTCCCCACGACCCCGGGTCCAGTATGGCCAGCCGCCGACATTTCCGACGACTATAGAGTCGTCCCCACGACACCGGGCCAAAGTTGGCCAGCCGCCGACATGTCCGACGACTATAGGGTCGTCCCCACGACCCCGGGACTAGATTGGCCCGCTACCGTCATGTCCGAAGACTATAGGGTCGTCCCCACGACCACGGGACTAGATTGGCCCGCCACCGCCATGTCCGACGACAATAGGGTCGTCCCCACGACCCCGGGTCTAGGTTGGCCAGCCGCCGACTTGTCCGACGACTATAGGGTCGTACCCACGACCCCGGGACTAGGCTGACAAGCCGCCAACATGTCCGACGACTATAGGGTCGTCCCCACGACCCCGGGCCAAAGATGTCCAGCCGCCGTCTTGTCCGACGACTATAGTGTCGTCCCCACGACCCCGGGACTAGATTGGCCCGCCACCGTCATGTCCAACGACTATAGGGTCGTCCCCACAACCACGGGCCAAAGTTGGCCAGCCGCCGACTTGTCCGACGACTATAGGGTCGTCCCCACGACCCCGGGACTAGATTGGCCCGCCACCGTCATGGTCGACGATTATAGGGTCGTCCCCACGACCGCGAGACTAGATTGGCCCGCCACCGTCATGTCCGACGACAATAGGGTCGTCCCCACGACCCCGGGTCCAGGTTGGCCAGCCGCCGACATTTCCGACGACTATAGAGTCGTCCCCACGACACCGGGCCAAAGTTGGCCAGCCGCCGACATGTCCGACGACTATAGGGTCGTCCCCACGACCCCGGGACTAGATTGGCCCGCCACCGTCATGTCCAACGACTATAGGGTCGTCCCCACAACCACGGGCCAAAGTTGGCCAGCCGCCGACATGTCCGACGACTATAGGGTCGTCCCCACGACCCCGGGCAAATGTTGGCCAATCGCCGACATGTCCGACGACTATAGGGTCGTCCCTACGACCCCGGGACTAGATTGGCCCGCCACCGTCATGTCCAACAACTATAGGGTCGTCCCCACGACCACGGGCCAAAGTTGGCATGCCGCCGAAATGTCCGACGACTATAGGGTCGTCCCCACGACACCGGGCCAAAGTTGGCCAGCCGCCGACATGTCCGACGACTATAGGGTCGTCCCCACGACCCCGGGACTAGATTGGCCCGCCACCGTCATGTCCGACGATTATAGGGTCGTCCCCACGACCGCGAGACTAGATTGGCCCGCCACCGTCATGTCCGACGACAATAGGGTCGTCCCCACGACCCCGGGTCCAGGTTGGCCAGCCGCCGACATTTCCGACGACTATAGAGTCGTCCCCACGAGACCGGGCCAAAGTTGGCCAGCCGCCGACATGTCCGACGATTATAGGGTCGTGCCCACGACCCCGGGACAAGGTTGGCCCGCCGCCGACTTGTCCGACGACTATAGGGTCGTACCCACGACCCTGGGACTAGGCTGACAAGCCGCCAAAATGTCCGACGACTATAGGGTCGTCCCCACGACCCCGGGCCAAAGATGTCCAGCCACCGTCTTGTCCGACGACTATAGGGTCGTCCCCACGACCCGGGACTAGATTGGCCCGCCACCGTCATGTCCATCGACTATAGGGTCGTCCCCACAACCACGGGCCAAAGTTGGCCATCCGCCGACATGTCCGACGAATATAGGGTCGTCCCCACGACCCCGGGCCAAAGTTGGCCAGCTGCCGACATGTCCGACGACTATAGGGTCGTCCCCACGACCCCGGGACAAGGTTGGCCCGCCGCCGACTTGTCCGACGACTATAGGGTCGTACCCACCACCCCGGGACTAGGCTGACAAGCCGCCAACATGTCCGACGACTATAGGGTCGTCCCCACGACCCCGGGCCAAAGATGTGCAGCCTCCGTCTTGTCCGACGACTATAGGGTCGTCCCCACGACCCCGAGTCCAGGTTGGCCAGCCGCCGACATATCCGACGACTATAGAGTCGTCCCCACGACCCCGGGCCAAAGTTGGCAAGCCGCCGAAATGTCCGAAGACTGTAGGGTCGTCCCCACGACCCCGAGTCCAGGTTGGCCAGCCGCCGACATTTCCGACGACTATAGAGGCGTCCCCACGACCGCGGGCCAAAGTTGGCCAGACGCCGACATGTCCGACGACTATAGGGTCGTCCCCACGACCCCGAGACTAGATTGGCCCGCCACCGTCATGTCCGACGGCAATAGGGTCGTCCCCACGACCCCGGGTCCAGGTTGGCCAGCCGCCGACACTTCCGACGACTATAGAGTCGTCCCCACGACACCGGGCCAAAGTTGGCCAGCCGCCGACGTGTCCGACGACTATAGGGTCGTCCCCACGACCCCGGGACTAGATTGGCCCGCCACCGTCATGTCCGACGACAATAGGTTCGTCCCCACGACCCCGGGTCTAGGTTGTCCAGCCGCCGACTTGTCCGACGACTATAGGGTCGTACCCACGACCCCGGGACTAGATTGGTCCGCCACCGTCATGTCCGACGACTATAGGGTCGTCCCCACGACCCCGGGCCAAAGTTGGCCAGCCGCCGACATGTCCGACGACTATAGGGTCGTCCCCACGACCCCGAGACTAGATTGGCCCGCCACCTTCATGTCCGACGACAATAGGGTCGTCCCCACGACCCCGGGTCTAGGTTGCCCAGCTGCCGACATGTCCGACGACTATAGAGTCGTCCCCACGACACCGCGCCAAAGTTGGACAGCCGCCGACATGTCCGACTACTATAGGGTCGTCCCCTCGACCTCGGGTCTAGAATGGCCCGCTACCGTCATGTCCGAAGACTATAGGGTCGTCCCCACGACCTCGGGTCTAGAATGGCCCGCTACCGTCATGTCCGAAGACTATAGGGTCGTCCCCACGACCTCGGGACTAGATTGGCCCGCTACCGACAAGTCCGACGACTATAGGGTCGTCCCACGACCCCGGGCCAAAGTTGCCAAGCCGCCGAAATGTCCGACGACTGTAGGGTCGTCCCCACGACCCCGGGACTAGATTGGCCCGCCACCGTCAAGTCCGACGACTATAGGGTCGTCCCCACGACCCCGGGTCCAGGTTGGCCAGCCGCCGACATTTCCGACGACTATAGAGTCGTCCCCACGACACCGGGCCAAAGTTGGCCCGCCACCGTCATGTCCGACGACAATAGGGTCGTCCCCACGACCCCGAGACTAGATTGGCCCGCCACCGTCATGTCCAACGACTATAGGGTCGTCCCCACAACCACGGGCCAATGTTGGCCAGCCGTCGACATGTCCGACGACTATTGGATCGTCCCCACGACCGCGGGCCAATGTTGGCCAGCCGCCGACATGTCCGACGACTATAGGGTCGTCCCCACGACCCCGGGACTAGATTGGTCCGCCACCGTCATGTCCGACGACTATAGGGTCGTCCCCACGACCCCGGGCCAAAGTTGGCCAGCCGCCGACATGTCCGACGACTATAGGGTCGTCCCAACGACCCCGGGACTAGATTGGCCCGCCACCGTCATGTCCAACGACTATAGGGTCGTCCCCACAACCACGGGCCAAAGTTGGCCAGCCGCCGACATGTCCGACGACTATAGGGTCGTCCCCACGACCCCGGGACTAGATTGGCCCGCCACCGTCATGTCCGACGATTATAGGGTCGTCCCCACGACCGCGAGACTAGATTGGCCCGCCACCGTCATGTCCGACGACAATAGGGTCGTCCCCACGACCCCGGGTCCAGGTTGGCCAGCCGCCGACATTTCCGACGACTATAGAGTCGTCCCCACGACACCGGGCCAAAGTTGGCCAGCCGCCGACATGTCCGACGACTATAGGGTCGTCCCCACGACCCCGGGACTAGATTGGCCCGCCACCGTCATGTCCAACGACTATAGGGTCGTCCCCACAACCACGGGCCAAAGTTGGCCAGCCGCCGACATGTCCGACGACTATAGGGTCGTCCCCACGACCCCGGGCAAATGTTGGCCAATCGCCGACATGTCCGACGACTATAGGGTCGTCCCTACGACCCCGGGACTAGATTGGCCCGCCACCGTCATGTCCAACAACTATAGGGTCGTCCCCACGACCACGGGCCAAAGTTGGCATGCCGCCGAAATGTCCGACGACTATAGGGTCGTCCCCACGACACCGGGCCAAAGTTGGCCAGCCGCCGACATGTCCGACGACTATAGGGTCGTCCCCACGACCCCGGGACTAGATTGGCCCGCCACCGTCATGTCCGACGATTATAGGGTCGTCCCCACGACCGCGAGACTAGATTGGCCCGCCACCGTCATGTCCGACGACAATAGGGTCGTCCCCACGACCCCGGGTCCAGGTTGGCCAGCCGCCGACATTTCCGACGACTATAGAGTCGTCCCCACGACACCGGGCCAAAGTTGGCCAGCCGCCGACATGTCCGACGATTATAGGGTCGTCCCCACGACCCCGGGACAAGGTTGGCCCGCCGCCGACTTGTCCGACGACTATAGGGTCGTACCCACGACCCTGGGACTAGGCTGACAAGCCGCCAAAATGTCCGACGACTATAGGGTCGTCCCCACGACCCCGGGCCAAAGATGTCCAGCCGCCGTCTTGTCCGACGACTATAGGGTCGTCCCCACGACCCGGGACTAGATTG
Organism: Andrena praecox; assembly: GCA_963932275.1. NCBI lineage: Eukaryota > Metazoa > Arthropoda > Insecta > Hymenoptera > Andrenidae > Andrena > Andrena praecox. The sequence continues at coordinate 68,917 of CAWVQO010000632.1, read as the reverse complement.
GCCCGCCACCGTCATGTCCATCGACTATAGGGTCGTCCCCACAACCACGGGCCAAAGTTGGCCATCCGCCGACAAGTCCGACGACTATAGGGTCGTCCCACGACCCCGGGCCAAAGTTGGCAAGCCGCCGAAATGTCCGACGACTGTAGGGTCGTCCCCACGACCCCGGGTCCAGGTTGGCCAGCCGCCGACACTTCCGACGACTATAGAGTCGTCCCCACGACACCGGGCCAAAGTTGGCCAGCCGCCGACGTGTCCGACGACTATAGGGTCGTCCCCACGACCCCGGGACTAGATTGGCCCGCCACCGTCATGTCCGACGACAATAGGTTCGTCCCCACGACCACGGGCCAAAGTTGGCCAGCCGCCGACATGTCCGACGACTATAGGGTCGTCCCCACGACCCCGGGCCAAAGATGTCCGGCCGCCGTCTTGTCCGACGACTATAGGGTCGTCCCCACGACCCCGAGACTAGATTGGCCCGCCACCGTCATGTCCGACGACAATAGGGTCGTCCCCACGACCCCGGGTCCAGGTTGGCCAGCCGCCGACATTTCCGACGACTATAGAGTCGTCCCCACGACACCGGGCCAAAGTTGGCCAGCCGCCGGCATGTCCGACGACTATAGGGTCGTCCCCACGACCCCGGGACTAGGTTGGCCAGCCGCCGAGATGTCCGACGACTATAGGGTCGTCCCGACGACCCCGGGACTAGATTGGCCCGCCACCGCCATGTCCAACGATTATAGGGTCGTCCCCACGACCCCGGGTCTAGGTTGCCCAGCTGCCGACATGTCCGACGACTATAGAGTCGTTCCCACGACCCCGCGCCAAAGTTGGACAGCCGCCGCATGTCCGACGACTATAGGGTCGTCCCCACGACCCCGGGCCAATGTTGGCCAATCGCCGACATGTCCGACGACTATAGGGTCGTCCCAACGACCCCGGGACTAGATTGGCCCGCCACCGTCATGTCCAACGACTATAGGGTCGTCCCCACGACCACGGGCCAAAGTTGGCATGCCGCCGACATGTCCGACGACTATAGGGTCGTCCCCACGACCCCGGGACTAGATTGGCCCGCCACCGTCATGTCCGACGACAATAGGGTCGTCCCCACGACCCCGGGTCCAGGTTGGCCAGCCGCCGACATTTCCGACGACTATAGAGTCGTCCCCACGACACCGGGCCAAAGTTGGCCAGCCGCCGACATGTCCGACGACTATAGGGTCCTCCCCACGACCCCGGGACAAGGTTGGCCCGCCACCGTCATGTCCGACGACTATAGGGTCGTCCCCACGACCCCGGGACTAGATTGACCCTCCACCGTCATGTCCGACGGTTATAGGGTCGTCCCCACGACCGCGAGACTAGATTGGCCCGCCACCATCATGTCCGACGACAATAGGGTCGTCCCCACGACCCCGAGACTAGATTGGCCCGCCACCTTCATGTCCGACGACAATAGGGTCGTCCCCACGACCCCGGGTCTAGGTTGTGCAGCTGCCGACATGTCCGACGACTATAGAGTCGTCCCCATGACACCGCGCCAAAGTTGGACAGCCGCCGACATGTCCGACTACTATAGGGTCGTCCCCACGACCTCGGGTCTAGAATGGCCCGCCACCGTCATGTCCGAAGACTATAGGGTCGTCCCCACGACCTCGGGACTTGATTGGCCCGCTACCGTCAAGTCCGACGACTATAGGGTCGTCCCACGACCCCGGGCCAAAGTTGGCAAGCCGCCGAAATGTCCGACGACTGTAGGGTCGTCCCCACGACCCCGGGACTAGATTGGCCCGCCACCGTCAAGTCCGACGACTATAGGGTTGTTCCCACGACCCCGGGTCCAGGTTGGCCAGCCGCCGACATTTCCGACGACTATAGAGTCGTCCCCACGACACCGGGCCAAAGTTGGCCAGCCGCCGACATGTCCGACGACTATAGGGTCGTCCCCACGACCCCGGGACTAGATTGACCCGCCACCGTCATGTCCGACGGTTATAGGGTCGTCCCCACGACCGCGAGACTAGATTGGCCCGCCACCGTCATGTCCGACGACAATAGGGTCGTCCCCACGACCCCGGGTCCAGGTTGGCCAGCCGCCGACATTTCCGACGACTATAGAGTCGTCCCCACGACACCGGGCCAAAGTTGGCCAGCCGCCGACATGTCCGACGACAATCGGATCGTCCCCACGACCACGCGCCAAAGTTGGCCAGCCGCCGACATGTCCGACGACTATAGGGTCGTCCCCACGACCCCGAGACTAGATTGGCCCGCCACCGTCATGTCCGACGACAATAGGGTCGTCCCCACGACCCCGGGTCCAGGTTGTCCAGCCGCCGACATTTCCGACGACTATAGAGTCGTCCCCACGACACCGGGCCAAAGGTGGCCAGCCGCCGACATGTCCGACGACTATAGGGTCGTCCCCACGACCCCGGGACTAGATTGGCCCGCCACCGTCATTTCCGACGATTATAGGGTCGTCCCCACGACCGCGAGACTAGATTGGCCCGCCACCGTCATGTCCGACGACAATAGGGTCGTCCCCACGACCCCGGGTCCAGGTTGGCCAGCCGCCGACATTTCCGACGACTATAGAGTCGTCCCCACGACACCGGGCCAAAGTTGGCCAGCCGCCGACATGTCCGACGATTATAGGGTCGTCCCCACGACCCCGGGCCAAAGATGTCCAGCCGCCGTCTTGTCCGACGACTATAGGGTCGTCCCCACGACCCCGGGACTAGATTGGCCCGCCACCGTCATGTCCAACGACTATAGGGTCGTCCCCACAACCACGGGCCAAAGTTGACCAGCCGCCGACATGTCCGACGACTATTGGATCGTCCCCACGACCACGGGCCAAAGTTGGCCAGCCGCCGAAATGTCCGACGACTGTAGGGTCGTCCCCACGACCCCGGGTCCAGGTTGGCCAGCCGCCGACATTTCCGACGACTATAGAGTCGTCCCCACGACACCGGGCCAAAGTTGGCCAGCCGCCGACATTTCCGACGACTATAGAGTCGTCCCCACGACACCGGGCCAAAGTTGGCCAGCCGCCGACATGTCCGACGATTATAGGGTCGTCCCCACGACCCCGAGACTAGATTGGCCCGCCACCGTCATGTCCGACGACAATAGGGTCGTCCCCACGACCCCGGGTCCAGGTTGTCCAGCCGCCGACATTTCCGACGACTATAGAGTCGTCCCCACGACACCGGGCCAAAGGTGGCCAGCCGCCGACATGTCCGACGACTATAGGGTCGTCCCCACGACCCCGGGACTAGATTGGCCCGCCACCGTCATTTCCGACGATTATAGGGTCGTCCCCACGACCGCGAGACTAGATTGGCCCGCCACCGTCATGTCCGACGACAATAGGGTCGTCCCCACGACCCCGGGTCCAGGTTGGCCAGCCGCCGACATTTCCGACGACTATAGAGTCGTCCCCACGACACCGGGCCAAAGTTGGCCAGCCGCCGACATGTCCGACGATTATAGGGTCGTCCCCACGACCCCGGGCCAAAGATGTCCAGCCGCCGTCTTGTCCGACGACTATAGGGTCGTCCCCACGACCCCGGGACTAGATTGGCCCGCCACCGTCATGTCCAACGACTATAGGGTCGTCCCCACAACCAGGGGCCAAAGTTGACCAGCCGCCGACATGTCCGACGACTATTGGATCGTCCCCACGACCACGGGCCAAAGTTGGCCAGCCGCCGAAATGTCCGACGACTGTAGGGTCGTCCCCACGACCCCGGGATTAGATCGGCCCGCCACCGTCAAGTCCGACGACTATAGGGTCGTCCCCACGACCCCGGGTCCAGGTTGGCCAGCCGCGGACATTTCCGACGACTATAGAGTCGTCCCCACGACACCGGGCCAAAGTTGGCCAGCCGCCGACATGTCCGACGACTATAGGGTCGTCCCCACGACCCCGGGACTAGATTGACCCGCCACCGTCATGTCCGACGGTTATAGGGTCGTCCCCACGACCGCGAGACTAGATTGGCCCGCCACCGTCATGTCCGACGACAATAGGGTCGTCTCCACGACCCCGGGTCCAGGTTGGCCAGCCGCCGACATTTCCGACGACTATAGAGTCGTCCCCACGACACCGGTCCAAAGTTGGCCAGCCGCCGACATGTCCGACGACTATAGGGTCGTCCCCACGACCCCGGGACTAGATTGGCCCGCCACCGTGATGTCCAACGACTATAGGGTCGTCCCCACAACCACGGGCCAAAGTTGGCCAGCCGCCGAAATGTCCGACGACTATAGGGTCGTCCCCACGACCCCGGGCCAAAGTTGGCAAGCCGCTGAAATGTCCGACGACTTTAGGGTTGTCCCCACGACGCCGGGACTAGATTGGCCCGCCACCGTCAAGTCCGACGACTATATGGTCGTCCCCAGGACCTCGGGACTAGATTGGCCCGCCACCGTCAAGTCCAACGACTATAGGGTCGTCCCCACGACCCCGGGCCAATGTTGGCAAGCCGCCGAAATGTCCGACGACTGTAGAGTCATCCCCACGACCCCGGGACTAGATTGGCCCGCCACCGTCAAGTCCGACGACTATAGGGTCGTCCCCACGACCTCGGGACTAGGTTGGCCAGCCGCCGACATGTCCGACCACTATTGGGTCGTCCCCACGACCACGGGCCAAAGATGTCCAGCCGCCGTCTTGTCCGACGACTATAGGGTCGTCCCCACGACCCCGGGACTAGATTGGCCCGCCACCGTCATGTCCAACGACTATAGGGTCGTCCCCACAACCACGGGCCAAAGTTGACCAGCCGCCGACATGTCCGACGACTATTGGATCGTCCCCACGACCACGGGCCAAAGTTGGCCAGCCGCCGACATGTCCGACGACTATAGGGTCGTCCCCACGACCCCGAGACTAGATTGGCCCGCCACCGTCATGTCCGACGACAATAGGGTCGTCCCCACGACCCCGGGTCCAGGTTGGCCAGCCGCCGACATTTCCGACGACTATAGAGTCGTCCCCACGACACCGGTCCAAAGTTGGCCAGCCGCCGACATGTCCGACGACTATAGGGTCGTCCCCACGACCCCGGGACTAGATTGGCCCGCCACCGTCATGTCCAACGACTATAGGGTCGTCCCCACAACCACGGGCCAAAGCTGGCCAGCCGCCGACATGTCCGACGACTATAGGGTCGTCCCCACGACCCCGGGCCAAAGTTGGCAAGCCGCCGACATGTCCGACGACTATAGGGTCGTCCCGACGACCCCGGGCCAATGTTGCCCAATCGCCAACATGTCCGACGACTATAGGGTCGTCCCTACGACCCCGGGACTAGATTGGCCCGCCACCGTCATGTTCAACGATTATAGGGTCGTCCCCACGACCCCGGGACTAGATTGGCCCGCCACCGTCATTTCCGACGATTATAGGGTCGTCCCCACGACCCCGGGACAGGCTTGGCCCGCCGCCGACTTGTCCGACGACTATAGGGTCGTCCCCACGACCCCGGGACTAGATTGGCCCGCCACCGTCATGTCCGACGACAATAGAGTCGTCCCCACGACCCCGGGTCTAGGTTGGCCAGCCGCCGACATGTCCGACGACTATAGAGTCGTCCCCACGACACCGGGCCAAAGTTGGACAGCCGCCGACATGTCCGACTACTATAGGGTCGTCCCCAGGACCTCGGGTCTAGATTGGCCCGCTACCGTCATGTCCGAAGACTATAGGGTCGTCCCCACGACCACGGGACTAGATTGGCCCGCCACCGCCATGTCCGACGACAATAGGGTCGTCCCCACGACCCCGGGCCAAAGTTGCCCAATCGCCAACATGTCCGACGACTATAGGGTCGTCCCTACGACCCCGGGACTAGATTGGCCCGCCACCGTCATGTTCAACGATTATAGGGTCGTCCCCACGACCCCGGGTCCAGGTTGGCCAGCCGCCGACATTTCCGACGACTATAGAGTCGTCCCCACGACACCGGGCCAAAGTTGGCCAGCCGCCGACATGTCCGACGACTACAGGGTCGTCCCCACGACCCCGGGACAAGGTTGGCCCGCCGCCGACTTGTCCGACGACTGTAGGGTCGTCCCCACGACCCCGGGACTAGATTGGCCCGCCACCGTCAAGTCCGACGACTATAGGGTCGTCCCCACGACCCCGGGTCCAGGTTGGCCAGCCGCCGACATTTCCGACGACTATAGAGTCGTCCCCACGACACCGGGCCAAAGTTGGCCAGCCGCCGACATGTCCGACGACTACAGGGTCGTCCCCACGACCCCGGGACAAGGTTGGCCCGCCGCCGACTTGTCCGACGACTATAGGGTCGTACCCACGACCCTGGGACTAGGCTGACAAGCCGCCAACATGTCCGACGACTATAGGGTCGTCCCCACGACCCCGGGACTACATTGGCCCGCCACCGTCATGTCCAACGACTATAGGGTCGTGCCCACAACCACGGGCCAAAGTTGGCCAGCCGCCGACATGTCCGACGACTATAGGGTCGTCCCCACGACCCCGGGCCAAAGTTGGCCAGCTGCCGACATGTCCGACGACTATAGGGTCGTCCCCACGACCCCGGGACAAGGTTGGCCCGCCGCCGACTTGTCCGACGACTATAGGGTCGTACCCACCACCCCGGGACTAGGCTGACAAGCCGCCAACATGTCCGACGACTATAGGGTCGTCCCCACGACCCCGGGCCAAAGATGTCCAGCCGCTGTCTTGTCCGACGACTATAGGGTCGTCCCCACGACCCCGAGACTAGATTGACCCGCCACCGTCATGTCCGACGACAATAGGGTCGGCCCCACGACTCCGGGTCCAGGTTGGCCAGCCGCCGACATATCCGACGACTATAGAGTCGTCCCCACGACACCGGTCCAAAGTTGGCCAGCCGCCGACATGTCCGACGACTATAGGGTCGTCCCCACGACCCCGGGACTAGATTGGCCCGCCACCGTCATGTCCAACGACTATAGGGTCGTCCCCACAACCACGGGCCAAAGTTGGCCAGCCGCCGACATGTCCGACGACTATAGGGTCGTCCCCACGACCCCGGGACTAGATTGGCCCGCCACCGTCATGTCCAACGACTATAGGGTCGTCCCCACAACCACGGGCCAAAGTTGGCCAGCCGCCGACATGTCCGACGACTATAGGGTCGTCCCCACGACCCCGGGACTAGATTGACCCGCCACCGTCATGTCCGACGACAATACGGTCGTCCCCACGACCCCGGGTCTAAGTTGGCCAGCCGCCGACTTGTCCGACGACTATAGGGTCGTCCCCAGGACCTCGGGACTAGATTGGCCCGCCACCGTCATGTCCAACGACTATAGAGTCGTCCCCACGACCCCGGGCCAAAGTTCGCAAGCCGCCGAAATGTCCGACGACTATAGGGTCGTCCCCACGACCCCGGGACTAGATTGGCCCGCCACCGTCATGTCCAACGACTATAGGGTCGTGCCGACAACCACGGGCCAAAGTTGGCCAGCCGCCGACATGTCCGACGACTATAGGGTCGTCCCCACGACCCCGGGACTAGGTTGGCCAGCCGCCGACATGTCCGACGACTATAGGGGCGTCCCGACGACCCCGGGCCAATGTTGGCCAATCGCCAACATGTCCGACGACTATAGGGTCGTCCCTACGACCCCGGGACTAGATTGGCCCGCCACCATCATGTCCGACGATTATAGGGTCGTCCCCACGACCCCGGGACTAGATTGGCCCGCCACCGTCGTGTCCAACGACTATAGGGTCGTTCCCACAACCACGGGCCAAAGTTGGCCAGCCGCCGACATGCCCGACGACTATTGGATCGTCCCCACGACCACGGGCCAAAGTTGGCCAGCCGCCGACATGTCCGACGACTATAGGGTCGTCCCCACGACCCCGGGACTAGATTGGTCCGCCACCGTCATGTCCGACGACTATAGGGTCGTCCCCACGACCCCGGGCCAAAGATGTCCAGCCGCCGTCTTGTCCGACGACTATAGGGTCGTCCCCACGACCCCGAGTCCAGGTTGGCCAGCCGCCGACATTTCCGACGACTATAGAGTCGTCCCCACGACACCGGTCCAAAGTTGGCCAGCCGCCGACATGTCCGACGACTATAGGGTCGTCCCCACGAACCCGGGACTAGATTGGCCCGCCACCGTCATGTCCGACGACAATAGGGTCGTCCCCACGACCCCGGGTCTAGGTTGGCCAGCCGCCGACATGTCCCACGACAATCGGATCGTCCCCACGACCACGGGCCAAAGTTGGCCAGCCGCCGACATGTCCGACGACAATCGGATCGTCCCCACGACCACGCGCCAAAGTTGGCCAGCCGCCGACATGTCCGACGACTATAGGGTCGTCCCCACGACCCCGAGACTAGATTGGCCCGCCACCGTCATGTCCGACGACAATAGGGTCGTCCCCACGACCCCGGGTCCAGGTTGTCCAGCCGCCGACATTTCCGACGACTATAGAGTCGTCCCCACGACACCGGGCCAAAGGTGGCCAGCCGCCGACATGTCCGACGACTATAGGGTCGTCCCCACGACCCCGGGACTAGATTGGCCCGCCACCGTCATTTCCGACGATTATAGGGTCGTCCCCACGACCGCGAGACTAGATTGGCCCGCCACCGTCATGTCCGACGACAATAGGGTCGTCCCCACGACCCCGGGTCCAGGTTGGCCAGCCGCCGACATTTCCGACGACTATAGAGTCGTCCCCACGACACCGGGCCAAAGTTGGCCAGCCGCCGACATGTCCGACGATTATAGGGTCGTCCCCACGACCCCGGGCCAAAGATGTCCAGCCGCCGTCTTGTCCGACGACTATAGGGTCGTCCCCACGACCCCGGGACTAGATTGGCCCGCCACCGTCATGTCCAACGACTATAGGGTCGTCCCCACAACCACGGGCCAAAGTTGACCAGCCGCCGACATGTCCGACGACTATTGGATCGTCCCCACGACCACGGGCCAAAGTTGGCCAGCCGCCGAAATGTCCGACGACTGTAGGGTCGTCCCCACGACCCCGGGACTAGATCGGCCCGCCACCGTCAAGTCCGACGACTATAGGGTCGTCCCCACGACCCCGGGTCCAGGTTGGCCAGCCGCCGACATTTCCGACGACTATAGAGTCGTCCCCACGACACCGGGCCAAAGTTGGCCAGCCGCCGACATGTCCGACGACTATAGGGTCGTCCCCACGACCCCGGGACTAGATTGACCCGCCACCGTCATGTCCGACGGTTATAGGGTCGTCCCCACGACCGCGAGACTAGATTGGCCCGCCACCGTCATGTCCGACGACAATAGGGTCGTCTCCACGACCCCGGGTCCAGGTTGGCCAGCCGCCGACATTTCCGACGACTATAGAGTCGTCCCCACGACACCGGTCCAAAGTTGGCCAGCCGCCGACATGTCCGACGACTATAGGGTCGTCCCCACGACCCCGGGCCAAAGATGTCCAGCCGCCGTCTTGTCCGACGACTATAGGGTCGTCCCCACGACCCCGAGTCCAGGTTGGCCAGCCGCCGACATTTCCGACGACTATAGAGTCGTCCCCACGACACCGGTCCAAAGTTGGCCAGCCGCCGACATGTCCGACGACTATAGGGTCGTCCCCACGAACCCGGGACTAGATTGGCCCGCCACCGTCATGTCCGACGACAATAGGGTCGTCCCCACGACCCCGGGACTAGATTGGCCCGCCACCGTCATGTCCAACGACTATAGGGTCGTCCCCACAACCACGGGCCAAAGTTGACCAGCCGCCGACATGTCCGACGACTATTGGATCGTCCCCACGACCACGGGCCAAAGTTGGCCAGCCGCCGACATGTCCGACGACTATAGGGTCGTCCCCACGACCCCGAGACTAGATTGGCCCGCCACCGTCATGTCCGACGACAATAGGGTCGTCCCCACGACCCCGGGTCCAGGTTGGCCAGCCGCCGACATTTCCGACGACTATAGAGTCGTCCCCACGACACCGGTCCAAAGTTGGCCAGCCGCCGACATGTCCGACGACTATAGGGTCGTCCCCACGACCCCGGGACTAGATTGGCCCGCCACCGTCATGTCCAACGACTATAGGGTCGTCCCCACAACCACGGGCCAAAGCTGGCCAGCCGCCGACATGTCCGACGACTATAGGGTCGTCCCCACGACCCCGGGCCAAAGTTGGCAAGCCGCCGAAATGTCCGACGACTATAGGGTCGTCCCCACGACCCCGGGACTAGGTTGGCCAGCCGCCGACATGTCCGACGACTATAGGGTCGTCCCGACGACCCCGGGCCAATGTTGCCCAATCGCCAACATGTCCGACGACTATAGGGTCGTCCCTACGACCCCGGGACTAGATTGGCCCGCCACCGTCATGTTCAACGATTATAGGGTCGTCCCCACGACCCTGGGACTAGATTGGCCCGCCACCGTCATTTCCGACGATTATAGGGTCGTCCCCACGACCCCGGGACAGGCTTGGCCCGCCGCCGACTTGTCCGACGACTAAAGGGTCGTCCCCACGACCCCGGGACTAGATTGGCCCGCCACCGTCATGTCCGACGACAATAGGGTCGTCCCCACGACCCCGGGTCTAGGTTGGCCAGCCGCCGACATGTCCGACGACTATAGAGTCGTCCCCACGACACCGGGCCAAAGTTGGACAGCCGCCGACATGTCCGACTACTATAGGGTCGTCCCCAGGACCTCGGGTCTAGATTGGCCCGCTACCGTCATGTCCGAAGACTATAGGGTCGTCCCCACGACCACGGGACTAGATTGGCCCGCCACCGCCATGTCCGACGACAATAGGGTCGTCCCCACGACCCCGGGCCAAAGTTGGCAAGCCGCCGAAATGTCCGACGACTGTAGGGTCGTCCCCACGACCCCGGGACTAGATTGGCCCGCCACCGTCAAGTCCGACGACTATAGGGTCGTCCCCACGACCCCGGGTCCAGGTTGGCCAGCCGCCGACATTTCCGACGACTATAGAGTCGTCCCCACGACACCGGGCCAAAGTTGGCCAGCCGCCGACATGTCCGACGACTATAGGGTCGTCCCCACGACCCCGGGACTAGATTGACCCGCCACCGTCATGTCCGACGGTTATAGGGTCGTCCCCACGACCCCGGGTCCAGGTTGGCCAGCCGCCGACATTTCCGACGACTATAGAGTCGTCCCCACGACACCGGGCCAAAGTTGGCCAGCCGCCGACATGTCCGACGACTATAGGGTCGTCCCCACGACCCCGGGACAAGGTTGGCCCGCCGCCGACTTGTCCGACGACTATAGGGTCGTACCCACGACCCTGGGACTAGGCTGACAAGCCGCCAACATGTCCGACGACTATAGGGTCGTCCCCACGACCCCGGGACTAGATTGGCCCGCCACCGTCATGTCCAACGACTATAGGGTCGTGCCCACAACCACGGGCCAAAGTTGGCCAGCCGCCGACATGTCCGACGACTATAGGGTCGTCCCCACGACCCCGGGCCAAAGTTGGCCAGCTGCCGACATGTCCGACGACTATAGGGTCGTCCCCACGACCCCGGGACAAGGTTGGCCCGCCGCCGACTTGTCCGACGACTATAGGGTCGTACCCACCACCCCGGGACTAGGCTGACAAGCCGCCAACATGTCCGACGACTATAGGGTCGTCCCCACGACCCCGGGCCAAAGATGTCCAGCCGCCGTCTTGTCCGACGACTATAGGGTCGTCCCCACGACCCCGAGACTTGATTGACCCGCCACCGTCATGTCCGACGACAATAGGGTCGGCCCCACGAATCCGGGTCCAGGTTGGCCAGCCGCCGACATATCCGACGACTATAGAGTCGTCCCCACGACACCGGTCCAAAGTTGGCCAGCCGCCGACATGTCCGACGACTATAGGGTCGTCCCCACGACCCCGGGACTAGATTGGCCCGCCACCGTCATGTCCAACGACTATAGGGTCGTCCCCACAACCACGGGCCAAAGTTGGCCAGCCGCCGACATGTCCGACGAATATAGGGTCGTCCCCACGACCCCGGGCCAAAGTTGGCAAGCCGCCGAAATGTCCGACGACTATAGGGTCGTCCCCACGACCCCGGGACTAGGTTGGCCAGCCGCCAACATGTCCGACGACTATAGGGTCGTCCCCACGACCCCGGCCCAAAGATGTCCAGCCGCCGTCTTGTCCGACGACTATAGGGTCGTCCCCACGACCCCGGCCCAAAGATGTCCAGCCGCCGTCTTGTCCGACGACTATAGGGTCGTCCCCACGACCCCGGGACTAGATTGGCCCGCCACCGTCATGTCCGACGATTATAGGGTCGTCCCCACGACCCCGGGACAAGCTTGACCCGCCGCCGAATTGTTCGACGACTATAGGGTCGTCCCCACGACCCCGGGACTAGATTGGCCCGCCACCGTCATGTCCGACGACAATACGGTCGTCCCCACGACCCCGGGTCTAGGTTGGCCAGCCGCCGACTTGTCCGACGACTATAGGGTCGTCCCCAGGACCTCGGGACTAGATTGGCCCGCCACCGTCATGTCCAACGACTATAGGGTCGTCCCCACGACCACGGGCCAAAGTTGGCATGCCGCCGAAATGTCCGACGATTATAGGGTCGTCCCCACGACCCCGGGCCAAAGTTGGCAAGCCGCCGAAATGTCCGAAGACTGTAGGGTCGTCCCCACGACCCCGGGGCAAAGTTGGCCAGCCGCCGACATGTCCGACGACTATAGGGTCGTCCCCACGACCCCGAGACTAGATTGGCCCGCCACCGTCATGTCCGACGACAATAGGGTCGTCCCCGCGACCTCGGGTCCAGGTTGGCCAGCCGCCGACATTTCCGACGATTATAGAGTCGTCCCCACGACACCGGTCCAAAGTTGGCCAGCCGCCGACATGTCCGACGACTATAGGGTCGTCCCCACGACCCCGGGACTAGATTGGCCCGCCACCGTCATGTCCAACGACTATAGGGTCGTCCCCACAACCACGGGCCAAAGTTGGCCAGCCGCCGACATGTCCGACGACTATAGGGTCGTCCCCACGACCCCGGGACTAGATTGGCCCGCCACCGTCATGTCCAACGACTATAGGGTCGTCCCCACAACCACGGGCCAAAGTTGGCCAGCCGCCGACATGTCCGACAACTATAGGGTCGTCCCCACGACCCCGGGACTAGATTGACCCGCCACCGTCATGTCCGACGACAATACGGTCGTCCCCACGACCCCGGGTCTAGGTTGGCCAGCCGCCGACTTGTCCGACGACTATAGGGTCGTCCCCAGGACCTCGGGACTAGATTGGCCCGCCACCGTCATGTCCAACGACTATAGGGTCGTCCCCACGACCACGGGCCAAAGTTGGCATGCCGCCGAAATGTCCGACGATTATAGGGTCGTCCCCACGACCCCGGGCCAAAGTTGGCAAGCCGCCGAAATGTCCGAAGACTGTAGGGTCATCCCCACGACACCGGGCCAAAGTTGGCCAGCCGCCGACATGTCCGACGACTATAGGGTCGTCCCCACGACCCCGGGCCAAAGATGTCCAGCCGCCGTCTTGTCCGACGACTATAGAGTCGTCCCCACGACCCCGAGTCCAGGTTGGCCAGCCGCCGACATTTCCGACGACTATAGAGTCGTCCCCACGACCGCGGGCCAAAGTTGGCCAGACGCCGACATGTCCGACGACTATAGGGTCGTCCCCACGACCCCGAGACTAGATTGGCCCGCCACCGTCATGTCCGACGACAATAGGGTCGTCCCCACGACCCCGGGTCCAGGTTGGCCAGCCGCCGACATTTCCGACGACTATAGAGTCGTCCCCACGACACCGGGCCAAAGTTGGCCAGCCGCCGACATGTCCGACGACTATAGGGTCGTCCCCACGACCCCGAGACTAGATTGGCCCGCCACCTTCATGTCCGACGACAATAGGGTCGTCCCCACGACCCCGGGTCTAGGTTGTGCAGCTGCCGACATGTCCGACGACTATAGAGTCGTCCCCACGACACCGCGCCAAAGTTGGACAGCCGCCGACATGTCCGACTACTATAGGGTCGTTCCCACGACCTCGGGTCTAGAATGGCCCGCTACCGTCATGTCCGAAGACTATAGGGTCGTGCCCACGACCTCGGGACTAGATTGGCCCGCTACCGTCAAGTCCGACGACTATAGGGTCGTCCCACGACCCCGGGCCAAAGTTGGCAAGCCGCCGAAATGTCCGACGACTGTAGGGTCGTCCCCACGACCCCGGGACTAGATTGGCCCGCCACCGTCAAGTCCGACGACTATAGGGTCGTCCCCACGACCCCGGCCCAAAGATGTCCAGCCGCCGTCTTGTCCGACGACTATAGGGTCGTCCCCACGACCCCGGGACTAGATTGGCCCGCCACCGTCATGTCCGACGATTATAGGGTCGTCCCCACGACCCCGGGACAAGCTTGACCCGCCGCCGAATTGTTCGACGACTATAGGGTCGTCCCCACGACCCCGGGACTAGATTGGCCCGCCACCGTCATGTCCGACGACAATACGGTCGTCCCCACGACCCCGGGTCTAGGTTGGCCAGCCGCCGACTTGTCCGACGACTATAGGGTCGTCCCCAGGACCTCGGGACTAGATTGGCCCGCCACCGTCATGTCCAACGACTATAGGGTCGTCCCCACGACCACGGGCCAAAGTTGGCATGCCGCCGAAATGTCCGACGATTATAGGGTCGTCCCCACGACCCCGGGCCAAAGTTGGCAAGCCGCCGAAATGTCCGAAGACTGTAGGGTCGTCCCCACGACCCCGGGGCAAAGTTGGCCAGCCGCCGACATGTCCGACGACTATAGGGTCGTCCCCACGACCCCGAGACTAGATTGGCCCGCCACCGTCATGTCCGACGACAATAGGGTCGTCCCCGCGACCTCGGGTCCAGGTTGGCCAGCCGCCGACATTTCCGACGACTATAGAGTCGTCCCCACGACACCGGTCCAAAGTTGGCCAGCCGCCGACATGTCCGACGACTATAGGGTCGTCCCCACGACCCCGGGACTAGATTGGCCCGCCACCGTCATGTCCAACGACTATACGGTCGTCCCCACAACCACGGGCCAAAGTTGGCCAGCCGCCGACATGTCCGACGACTATAGGGTCGTCCCCACGACCCCGGGACTAGATTGGCCCGCCACCGTCATGTCCAACGACTATAGGGTCGTCCCCACAACCACGGGCCAAAGCTGGCCAGCCGCCGACATGTCCGACGACTATAGGGTCGTCCCCACGACCCCGGGACTAGATTGACCCGCCACCGTCATGTCCGACGACAATACGGTCGTCCCCACGACCCCGGGTCTAGGTTGGCCAGCCGCCGAATTGTCCGACGACTATAGGGTCGTCCCCAGGACCTCGGGACTAGATTGGCCCGCCACCGTCATGTCCAACAACTATAGGGTCGTCCCCACGACCACGGGCCAAAGTTGGCATGCCGCCGAAATGTCCGACGATTATAGGGTCGTCCCCACGACCCCGGGCCAAAGTTGGCAAGCCGCCGAAATGTCCGAAGACTGTAGGGTCGTCCCCACGACACCGGGCCAAAGTTGGCCAGCCGCCGACATGTCCGACGACTACAGGGTCGTCCCCACGACCCCGGGCCAAAGATGTCCAGCCGCCGTCTTGTCCGACGACTATAGGGTCGTCCCCACGACCCCGAGTCCAGGTTGGCCAGCCGCCGACATTTCCGACGACTATAGAGTCGTCCCCACGACCGCGGGCCAAAGTTGGCCAGACGCCGACATGTCCGACGACTATAGGGTCGTCCCCACGACCCCGAGACTAGATTGGCCCGCCACCGTCATGTCCGACGACAATAGGGTCGTCCCCACGACCCCGGGTCCAGGTTGGCCAGCCGCCGACATTTCCGACGACTATAGAGTCGTCCCCACGACACCGGGCCAAAGTTGGCCAGCCGCCGACATGTCCGACGACTATAGGGTCGTCCCCACGACCCCGAGACTAGATTGGCCCGCCACCTTCATGTCCGACGACAATAGGGTCGTCCCCACGACCCCGGGTCTAGGTTGTGCAGCTGCCGACATGTCCGACGACTATAGAGTCGTCCCCACGACACCGCGCCAAAGTTGGACAGCCGCCGACATGTCCGACTACTATAGGGTCGTCCCCACGACCTCGGGTCTAGAATGGCCCGCTACCGTCATGTCCGAAGACTATAGGGTCGTGCCCACGACCTCGGGACTAGATTGGCCCGCTACCGTCAAGTCCGACGACTATAGGGTCGTCCCACGACCCCGGGCCAAAGTTGGCAAGCCGCCGAAATGTCCGACGACTGTAGGGTCGTCCCCACGACCCCGGGACTAGATTGGCCCCCCACCGCCAAGTCCGACGACTATAGGGTCGTCCCCACGACCCCGGGTCCAGGTTGGCCATCCGCCGACATTTCCGACGACTATAGAGTCGTCCCCACGACACCGGGCCAACGTTGGCCAGCCGCCGACATGTCCGACGACTGTAGAGTCATCCCCACGACCCCGGGACTAGATTGGCCCGCCACCGTCAAGTCCGACGACTATAGGGTCGTCCCCACGACCTCGGGACTAGGTTGGCCAGCCGCCGACATGTCCGACCACTATTGGGTCGTCCCCACGACCACGGGCCAAAGATGTCCAGCCGCCGTCTTGTCCGACGACTATAGGGTCGTCCCCACGACCCCGGGACTAGATTGGCCCGCCACCGTCATGTCCAACGAATATAGGGTCGTCCCCACAACCACGGGCCAAATTTGACCAGCCGCCGACATGTCCGACGACTATTGGATCGTCCCCACGACCACGGGCCAAAGTTGGCCAGCCGCCGACATGTCCGACGACTATAGGGTCGTCCCCACGACCCCGAGACTAGATTGGCCCGCCACCGTCATGTCCGACGACAATAGGGTCGTCCCCACGACCCCGGGTCCAGGTTGGCCAGCCGCCGACATTTCCGACGACTATAGAGTCGTCCCCACGACACCGGTCCAAAGTTGGCCAGCCGCCGACATGTCCGACGACTATAGGGTCGTCCCCACGACCCCGGGACTAGATTGGCCCGCCACCGTCATGTCCAACGACTATAGGGTCGTCCCCACAACCACGGGCCAAAGCTGGCCAGCCGCCGATATGTCCGACGACTATAGGGTCGTCCCCACGACCCCGGGCCAAAGTTGGCAAGCCGCCGAAATGTCCGACGACTATAGGGTCGTCCCCACGACCCCGGGACTAGGTTGGCCAGCCGCCGACATGTCCGACGACTATAGGGTCGTCCCGACGACCCCGGGCCAATGTTGCCCAATCGCCAACATGTCCGACGACTATAGGGTCGTCCCTACGACCCCGGGACTAGATTGGCCCGCCACCGTCATGTTCAACGATTATAGGGTCGTCCCCACGACCCCGGGACTAGATTGGCCCGCCACCGTCATTTCCGACGATTATAGGGTCGTCCCCACGACCCCGGGACAGGCTTGGCCCGCCGCCGACTTGTCCGACGACTATAGGGTCGTCCCCACGACCCCGGGACTAGATTGGCCCGCCACCGTCATGTCCGACGACTATAGAGTCGTCCCCACGACACCGGGCCAAAGTTGGACAGCCGCCGACATGTCCGACTACTATAGGGTCGTCCCCAGGACCTCGGGTCTAGATTGGCCCGCTACCGTCATGTCCGAAGACTATAGAGTCGTCCCCACGACCACGGGACTAGATTGGCCCGCCACCGCCATGTCCGACGACAATAGGGTCGTCCCCACGACCCCGGGCCAAAGTTGGCAAGCCGCCGAAATGTCCGACGACTGTAGGGTCGTCCCCACGACCCCGGGACTAGATTGGCCCGCCACCGTCAAGTCCGACGACTATAGGGTCGTCCCCACGACCCCGGGTCCAGGTTGGCCAGCCGCCGACATTTCCGACGACTATAGAGTCGTCCCCACGACACCGGGCCAAAGTTGGCCAGCCGCCGACATGTCCGACGACTATAGGGTCGTCCCCACGACCCCGGGACTAGATTGACCCGCCACCGTCATGTCCGACGGTTATAGGGTCGTCCCCACGACCCCGGGTCCAGGTTGGCCAGCCGCCGACATTTCCGACAACTATAGAGTCGTCCCCACGACACCGGGCCAAAGTTGGCCAGCCGCCGACATGTCCGACGACTATAGGGTCGTCCCCACGACCCCGGGACAAGGTTGGCCCGCCGCCGACTTGTCCGACGACTATAGGGTCGTACCCACGACCCTGGGACTAGGCTGACAAGCCGCCAACATGTCCGACGACTATAGGGTCGTCCCCACGACCCCGGGACTAGATTGGCCCGCCACCGTCATGTCCAACGACTATAGGGTCGTGCCCACAACCACGGGCCAAAGTTGGCCAGCCGCCGACATGTCCGACGACTATAGGGTCGTCCCCACGACCCCGGGCCAAAGTTGGCCAGCTGCCGACATGTCCGACGACTATAGGGTCGTCCCCACGACCACGGGACAAGGTTGGCCCGCCGCCGACTTGTCCGACGACTATAGGGTCGTACCCACCACCCCGGGACTAGGCTGACAAGCCGCCAACATGTCCGACGACTATAGGGTCGTCCCCACGACCCCGGGCCAAAGATGTCCAGCCGCCGTCTTGTCCGACGACTATAGGGTCGTCCCCACGACCCCGAGACTAGATTGACCCGCCACCGTCATGTCCGACGACAATAGGGTCGGCCCCACGACTCCGGGTCCAGGTTGGCCAGCCGCCGACATATCCGACGACTATAGAGTCGTCCCCACGACACCGGTCCAAAGTTGGCCAGCCGCCGACATGTCCGACGACTATAGGGTCGTCCCCACGACCCCGGGACTAGATTGGCCCGCCACCGTCATGTCCAACGACTATAGGGTCGTCCCCACAACCACGGGCCAAAGTTGGCCAGCCGCCGACATGTCCGACGAATATAGGGTCGTCCCCACGACCCCGGGCCAAAGTTGGCAAGCCGCCGAAGTGTCCGACGACTATAGGGTCGTCCCCACGACCCCGGGACTAGGTTGGCCAGCCGCCAACATGTCCGACGACTATAGGGTCGTCCCCACGACCCCGGCCCAAAGATGTCCAGCCGCCGTCTTGTCCGACGACTATAGGGTCGTCCCCACGACCCCGGCCCAAAGATGTCCAGCCGCCGCCTTGTCCGACGACTATAGGGTCGTCCCCACGACCCCGGGACTAGATTGGCCCGCCACCGTCATGTCCGACGATTATAGGGTCGTCCCCACGACCCCGGGACAAGCTTGACCCGCCGCCGAATTGTTCGACGACTATAGGGTCGTCCCCACGACCCCGGGACTAGATTGGCCCGCCACCGTCATGTCCGACGACAATACGGTCGTCCCCACGACCCCGGGTCTAGGTTGGCCAGCCGCCGACATTTCCGACGACTATAGAGTCGTCCCCACGACACCGGTCCAAAGTTGGCCAGCCGCCGACATGTCCGACGACTATAGGGTCGTCCCCACGACCCCGGGACTAGATTGGCCCGCCACCGTCATGTCCAACGACTATAGGGTCGTCCCCACGACCACGGGCCAAAGTTGGCATGCCGCCGAAATGTCCGACGATTATAGGGTCGTCCCCACGACCCCGGGCCAAAGTTGGCAAGCCGCCGAAATGTCCGAAGACTGTAGGGTCGTCCCCACGACCCTGGGGCAAAGTTGGCCAGCCGCCGACATGTCCGACGACTATAGGGTCGTCCCCACGACCCCGAGACTAGATTGCCCCGCCACCGTCATGTCCGACGACAATAGGGTCGTCCCCGCGACCTCGGGTCCAGGTTGGCCAGCCGCCGACATTTCCGACGACTATAGAGTCGTCCCCACGACACCGGTCCAAAGTTGGCCAGCCGCCGACATGTCCGACGACTATAGGGTCGTCCCCACGACCCCGGGACTAGATTGGCCCGCCACCGTCATGTCCAACGACTATAGGGTCGTCCCCACAACCACGGGCCAAAGTTGGCCAGCCGCCGACATGTCCGACGACTATAGGGTCGTCCCCACGACCCCGGGACTAGATTGGCCCGCCACCGTCATGTCCGACGACAATAGGGTCGTCCCCACGACCCCGGGTCTAGGTTGGCCAGCCGCCAACATGTCCGACGACTATAGAGTCGTCCCCACGACACCGGGCCAAAGTTGGACAGCCGCCGACATGTCCGACTACTATAGGGTCGTCCCCAGGACCTCGGGTCTAGATTGGCCCGCCACCGTCAAGTCCGACGACTATAGGGTCGTCCCCACGACCTCGGGACTAGGTTGGCCAGCCGCCGACATGTCCGACGACTATAGGGTCGTCCCCGCGACCCCGGGCCAAAGTTGGCAAGCCGCTGAAATGTCCGACGACTTTAGGGTTGTCCCCACGACCCCGGGACTAGATTGGCCCGCCACCGTCAAGTCCGACGACTATAGGGTCGTCCCCAGGACCTCGGGACTAGATTGGTCCGCCACCGTCAAGTCCGACGACTATAGGGTCGTCCCCACGACCCCGGGCCAAAGTTGGCAAGCCGCCGAAATGTCCGACGACTGTAGGGTCGTCCCCACGACCCCGTGACTAGATTGGCCCGCCACCGTCAAGTCCGACGACTATAGGGTCGTCCCCACGACCTCGGGACTAGGTTGGCCAGCCGCCGACATGTCCGACCACTATTGGGTCGTCCCCACGACCACGGGCCAAAGTTGGCCAGCCGCCGTCAAGTCCGACGACTATAGGGTCGTCCCCACGACCTCGGGACTAGGTTGGCCAGCCGCCGACATGTCCGACGACTATAGGGTCGTCCCCGCGACCCCGGGCCAAAGTTGGCAAGCCGCTGAAATGTCCGACGACTTTAGGGTTGTCCCCACGACCCCGGGACTAGATTGGCCCGCCACCGTCAAGTCCGACGACTATAGGGTCGTCCCCAGGACCTCGGGACTAGATTGGTCCGCCACCGTCAAGTCCGACGACTATAGGGTCGTCCCCACGACCCCGGGCCAAAGTTGGCAAGCCGCCGAAATGTCCGACGACTGTAGGGTCGTCCCCACGACCCCGTGACTAGATTGGCCCGCCACCGTCAAGTCCGACGACTATAGGGTCGTCCCCACGACCTCGGGACTAGGTTGGCCAGCCGCCGACATGTCCGACCACTATTGGGTCGTCCCCACGACCACGGGCCAAAGTTGGCCAGCCGCCGACATGTCCGACGACTATAGGGTCGTCCCCACGACCCCGGGACTAGGTTGGCCAGCCGCCGACATTTCCGACGACTATAGAGTCGTCCCCACGACACCGGTCCAAAGTTGGCCAGCCGCCGACATGTCCGACGACTATAGGGTCGTCCCCACGACCCCGGGACTAGATTGGCCCGCCACCGTCATGTCCAACGACTATAGGGTCGTCCCCACAACCACGGGCCAAAGTTGGCCAGCCGCCGACATGTCCGACGACTATAGGGTCGTCCCCACGACCCCGGGCCAAAGTTGGCAAGCCGCCGACATGTCCGACGACTATAGGGTCGTCCCCACGACCCCGAGACTAGATTGGCCCGCCACCGTCATGTCCGACGACAATAGGGTCGTCCCCACGACCCCGGGTCCAGGTTGTCCAGCCGCCGACATTTCCGACGACTATAGAGTCGTCCCCACGACACCGGGCCAAAGGTGGCCAGCCGCCGACATGTCCGACGACTATAGGGTCGTCCCCACGACCCCGGGACTAGATTGGCCCGCCACCGTCATTTCCGACGATTATAGGGTCGTCCCCACGACCGCGAGACTAGATTGGCCCGCCACCGTCATGTCCGACGACAATAGGGTCGTCCCCACGACCCCGGGTCCTGGTTGGCCAGCCGCCGACATTTCCGACGACTATAGAGTCGTCCCCACGACACCGGGCCAAAGTTGGCCAGCCGCCGACATGTCCGACGACTATAGGGTCGTCCCCACGACCCCGGGACTAGATTGACCCGCCACCGTCATGTCCGACGGTTATAGGGTCGTCCCCACGACCGCGAGACTAGATTGGCCCGCCACCGTCATGTCCGACGACAATAGGGTCGTCCCCACGACCCCGGGTCCAGGTTGGCCAGCCGCCGACATTTCCGACGACTATAGAGTCGTCCCCACGACACCGGGCCAAAGTTGGCCAGCCGCCGACATGTCCGACGATTATAGGGTCGTCCCCACGACCCCGGGCCAAAGATGTCCAGCCGCCGTCTTGTCCGACGACTATAGGGTCGTCCCCACGACCCCGGGACTAGATTGGCCCGCCACCGTCATGTCCAACGACTATAGGGTCGTCCCCACAACCACGGGCCAAAGTTGACCAGCCGCCGACATGTCCGACGACTATTGGATCGTCCCCACGACCACGGGCCAAAGTTGGCCAGCCGCCGAAATGTCCGACGACTGTAGGGTCGTCCCCACGACCCCGGGACTAGATTGGCCCGCCACCGTCATGTCCAACGACTATAGGGTCGTCCCCACAACCACGGGCCAAAGTTGGCCAGCCGCCGACATGTCCGACGACTATAGGGTCGTCCCCACGACCCCGGGCCAAAGTTGGCAAGCCGCCAACATGTCCGACGACTATAGGGTCGTCCCCACGACCCCGGGCCAAAGATGTCCAGCCGCCGTCTTGTCCGACGACTATAGGGTCGTCCCCACGACCCCGAGACTAGATTGACCCGCCACCGTCATGTCCGACGACAATAGGGTCGGCCCCACGACTCCGGGTCCAGGTTGGCCAGCCGCCGACATATCCGACGACTATAGAGTCGTCCCCACGACACCGGTCCAAAGTTGGCCAGCCGCCGACATGTCCGACGACTATAGGGTCGTCCCCACGACCCCGAGACTAGATTGGCCCGCCACCGTCATGTCCAACGACTATAGGGTCGTCCCCACAACCACGGGCCAAAGTTGGCCAGCCGCCGACATGTCCGACGAATATAGGGTCGTCCCCACGACCCCGGGCCAAAGTTGGCAAGCCGCCGAAGTGTCCGACGACTATAGGGTCGTCCCCACGACCCCGGGACTAGGTTGGCCAGCCGCCAACATGTCCGACGACTATAGGGTCGTCCCCACGACCCCGGCCCAAAGATGTCCAGCCGCCGCCTTGTCCGACGACTATAGGGTCGTCCCCACGACCCCGGGACTAGATTGGCCCGCCACCGTCATGTCCGACGATTATAGGGTCGTCCCCACGACCCCGGGACAAGCTTGACCCGCCGCCGAATTGTTCGACGACTATAGGGTCGTCCCCACGACCCCGGGACTAGATTGGCCCGCCACCGTCATGTCCGACGACAATACGGTCGTCCCCACGACCCCGGGTCTAGGTTGGCCAGCCGCCGACATTTCCGACGACTATAGAGTCGTCCCCACGACACCGGTCCAAAGTTGGCCAGCCGCCGACATGTCCGACGACTATAGGGTCGTCCCCACGACCCCGGGACTAGATTGGCCCGCCACCGTCATGTCCAACGACTATAGGGTCGTCCCCACGACCACGGGCCAAAGTTGGCATGCCGCCGAAATGTCCGACGATTATAGGGTCGTCCCCACGACCCCGGGCCAAAGTTGGCAAGCCGCCGAAATGTCCGAAGACTGTAGGGTCGTCCCCACGACCCCGGGGCAAAGTTGGCCAGCCGCCGACATGTCCGACGACTATAGGGTCGTCCCCACGACCCCGAGACTAGATTGCCCCGCCACCGTCATGTCCGACGACAATAGGGTCGTCCCCGCGACCTCGGGTCCAGGTTGGCCAGCCGCCGACATTTCCGACGACTATAGAGTCGTCCCCACGACACCGGTCCAAAGTTGGCCAGCCGCCGACATGTCCGACGACTATAGGGTCGTCCCAACGACCCCGGGACTAGATTGGCCCGCCACCGTCATGTCCAACGACTATAGGGTCGTCCCCACAACCACGGGCCAAAGTTGGCCAGCCGCCGACATGTCCGACGACTATAGGGTCGTCCCCACGACCCCGGGCCAAAGTTGGCAAGCCGCCAACATGTCCGACGACTATAGGGTCGTCCCCACGACCCCGGGCCAAAGATGTCCAGCCGCCGTCTTGTCCGACGACTATAGGGTCGTCCCCACGACCCCGAGACTAGATTGACCCGCCACCGTCATGTCCGACGACAATAGGGTCGGCCCCACGACTCCGGGTCCAGGTTGGCCAGCCGCCGACATATCCGACGACTATAGAGTCGTCCCCACGACACCGGTCCAAAGTTGGCCAGCCGCCGACATGTCCGACGACTATAGGGTCGTCCCCACGACCCCGAGACTAGATTGGCCCGCCACCGTCATGTCCAACGACTATAGGGTCGTCCCCACGACCACGGGCCAAAGTTGGCATGCCGCCGAAATGTCCGACGATTATAGGGTCGTCCCCACGACCCCGGGCCAAAGTTGGCAAGCCGCCGAAATGTCCGAAGACTGTAGGGTCGTCCCCACGACCCCGGGGCAAAGTTGGCCAGCCGCCGACATGTCCGACGACTATAGGGTCGTCCCCACGACCCCGAGACTAGATTGCCCCGCCACCGTCATGTCCGACGACAATAGGGTCGTCCCCGCGACCTCGGGTCCAGGTTGGCCAGCCGCCGACATTTCCGACGACTATAGAGTCGTCCCCACGACACCGGTCCAAAGTTGGCCAGCCGCCGACATGTCCGACGACTATAGGGTCGTCCCAACGACCCCGGGACTAGATTGGCCCGCCACCGTCATGTCCAACGACTATAGGGTCGTCCCCACAACCACGGGCCAAAGTTGGCCAGCCGCCGACATGTCCGACGACTATAGGGTCGTCCCCACGACCCCGGGACTAGATTGGCCCGCCACCGTCATGTCCGACGACAATAGGGTCGTCCCCACGACCCCGGGTCTAGGTTGGCCAGCCGCCGACATGTCCGACGACTATAGAGTCGTCCCCACGACACCGGGCCAAAGTTGGACAGCCGCCGACATGTCCGACTACTATAGGGTCGTCCCCAGGACCTCGGGTCTAGATTGGCCCGCCACCGTCAAGTCCGACGACTATAGGGTCGTCCCCACGACCTCGGGACTAGGTTGGCCAGCCGCCGACATGTCCGACGACTATAGGGTCGTCCCCGCGACCCCGGGCCAAAGTTGGCAAGCCGCTGAAATGTCCGACGACTTTAGGGTTGTCCCCACGACCCCGGGACTAGATTGGCCCGCCACCGTCAAGTCCGACGACTATAGGGTCGTCCCCAGGACCTCGGGACTAGATTGGTCCGCCACCGTCAAGTCCGACGACTATAGGGTCGTCCCCACGACCCCGGGCCAAAGTTGGCAAGCCGCCGAAATGTCCGACGACTGTAGGGTCGTCCCCACGACCCCGTGACTAGATTGGCCCGCCACCGTCAAGTCCGACGACTATAGGGTCGTCCCCACGACCTCGGGACTAGGTTGGCCAGCCGCCGACATGTCCGACCACTATTGGGTCGTCCCCACGACCACGGGCCAAAGTTGGCCAGCCGCCGTCAAGTCCGACGACTATAGGGTCGTCCCCACGACCTCGGGACTAGGTTGGCCAGCCGCCGACATGTCCGACGACTATAGGGTCGTCCCCGCGACCCCGGGCCAAAGTTGGCAAGCCGCTGAAATGTCCGACGACTTTAGGGTTGTCCCCACGACCCCGGGACTAGATTGGCCCGCCACCGTCAAGTCCGACGACTATAGGGTCGTCCCCAGGACCTCGGGACTAGATTGGTCCGCCACCGTCAAGTCCGACGACTATAGGGTCGTCCCCACGACCCCGGGCCAAAGTTGGCAAGCCGCCGAAATGTCCGACGACTGTAGGGTCGTCCCCACGACCCCGTGACTAGATTGGCCCGCCACCGTCAAGTCCGACGACTATAGGGTCGTCCCCACGACCTCGGGACTAGGTTGGCCAGCCGCCGACATGTCCGACCACTATTGGGTCGTCCCCACGACCACGGGCCAAAGTTGGCCAGCCGCCGACATGTCCGACGACTATAGGGTCGTCCCCACGACCCCGGGACTAGGTTGGCCAGCCGCCGACATTTCCGACGACTATAGAGTCGTCCCCACGACACCGGTCCAAAGTTGGCCAGCCGCCGACATGTCCGACGACTATAGGGTCGTCCCCACGACCCCGGGACTAGATTGGCCCGCCACCGTCATGTCCAACGACTATAGGGTCGTCCCCACAACCACGGGCCAAAGTTGGCCAGCCGCCGACATGTCCGACGACTATAGGGTCGTCCCCACGACCCCGGGCCAAAGTTGGCAAGCCGCCGACATGTCCGACGACTATAGGGTCGTCCCCACGACCCCGAGACTAGATTGGCCCGCCACCGTCATGTCCGACGACAATAGGGTCGTCCCCACGACCCCGGGTCCAGGTTGTCCAGCCGCCGACATTTCCGACGACTATAGAGTCGTCCCCACGACACCGGGCCAAAGGTGGCCAGCCGCCGACATGTCCGACGACTATAGGGTCGTCCCCACGACCCCGGGACTAGATTGGCCCGCCACCGTCATTTCCGACGATTATAGGGTCGTCCCCACGACCGCGAGACTAGATTGGCCCGCCACCGTCATGTCCGACGACAATAGGGTCGTCCCCACGACCCCGGGTCCAGGTTGGCCAGCCGCCGACATTTCCGACGACTATAGAGTCGTCCCCACGACACCGGGCCAAAGTTGGCCAGCCGCCGACATGTCCGACGACTATAGGGTCGTCCCCACGACCCCGGGACTAGATTGACCCGCCACCGTCATGTCCGACGGTTATAGGGTCGTCCCCACGACCGCGAGACTAGATTGGCCCGCCACCGT
This sequence comes from Andrena praecox, assembly GCA_963932275.1. Classification (NCBI taxonomy): domain Eukaryota; kingdom Metazoa; phylum Arthropoda; class Insecta; order Hymenoptera; family Andrenidae; genus Andrena; species Andrena praecox. The sequence continues at coordinate 42,030 of CAWVQO010000632.1, read as the reverse complement.
CATGTCCGACGACAATAGGGTCGTCCCCACGACCCCGGGTCCAGGTTGGCCAGCCGCCGACATTTCCGACGACTATAGAGTCGTCCCCACGACACCGGGCCAAAGTTGGCCAGCCGCCGACATGTCCGACGATTATAGGGTCGTCCCCACGACCCTGGGCCAAAGATGTCCAGCCGCCGTCTTGTCCGACGACTATAGGGTCGTCCCCACGACCCCGGGACTAGATTGGCCCGCCACCGTCATGTCCAACGACTATAGGGTCGTCCCCACAACCACGGGCCAAAGTTGACCAGCCGCCGACATGTCCGACGACTATTGGATCGTCCCCACGACCACGGGCCAAAGTTGGCCAGCCGCCGAAATGTCCGACGACTGTAGGGTCGTCCCCACGACCCCGGGACTAGATTGGCCCGCCACCGTCATGTCCAACGACTATAGGGTCGTCCCCACAACCACGGGCCAAAGTTGACCAGCCGCCGACATGTCCGACGACTATTGGATCGTCCCCACGACCACGGGCCAAAGTTGGCCAGCCGCCGAAATGTCCGACGACTTTAGGGTTGTCCCCACGATGCCGGGACTAGATTGGCCCGCCACCGTCAAGTCCGACGACTATATGGTCGTCCCCAGGACCTCGGGACTAGATTGGCCCGCCACCGTCAAGTCCAACGACTATAGGGTCGTCCCCACGACCCCGGGCCAATGTTGGCAAGCCGCCGAAATGTCCGACGACTGTAGAGTCATCTCCACGACCCCGGGACTAGATTGGCCCGCCACCGTCAAGTCCGACGACTATAGGGTCGTCCCCACGACCTCGGGACTAGGTTGGCCAGCCGCCGACATGTCCGACCACTATTGGGTCGTCCCCACGACCACGGGCCAAAGATGTCCAGCCGCCGTCTTGTCCGACGACTATAGGGTCGTCCCCACGACCCCGGGACTAGATTGGCCCGCCACCGTCATGTCCAACGACTATAGGGTCGTCCCCACAACCACGGGCCAAAGTTGACCAGCCGCCGACATGTCCGACGACTATTGGATCGTCCCCACGACCACGGGCCAAAGTTGGCCAGCCGCCGACATGTCCGACGACTATAGGGTCGTCCCCACGACCCCGAGACTAGATTGGCCCGCCACCGTCATGTCCGACGACAATAGGGTCGTCCCCACGACCCCGGGTCCAGGTTGGCCAGCCGCCGACATTTCCGACGACTATAGAGTCGTCCCCACGACACCGGTCCAAAGTTGGCCAGCCGCCGACATGTCCGACGACTATAGGGTCGTCCCCACGACCCCGGGACTAGATTGGCCCGCCACCGTCATGTCCAACGACTATAGGGTCGTCCCCACAACCACGGGCCAAAGCTGGCCAGCCGCCGACATGTCCGACGACTATAGGGTCGTCCCCACGACCCCGGGCCAAAGTTGGCAAGCCGCCGAAATGTCCGACGACTATAGGGTCGTCCCCACGACCCCGGGCCTAGGTTGGCCAGCCGCCGACATGTCCGACGACTATAGGGTCGTCCCGACGACCCCGGGCCAATGTTGCCCAATCGCCAACATGTCCGACGACTATAGGGTTGTCCCTACGACCCCGGGACTAGATTGGCCCGCCACCGTCATGTTCAACGATTATAGGGTCGTCCCCACGACCCCGGGACTAGATTGGCCCGCCACCGTCATTTCCGACGATTATAGGGTCGTCCCCACGACCCCGGGACAGGCTTGGCCCGCCGCCGACTTGTCCGACGACTATAGGGTCGTCCCCACGACCCCGGGACTAGATTGGCCCGCCACCGTCATGTCCGACGACAATAGGGTCGTCCCCACGACCCCGGGTCTAGGTTGGCCAGCCGCCGACATGTCCGACGACTATAGAGTCGTCCCCACGACACCGGGCCAAAGTTGGACAGCCGCCGACATGTCCGACTTCTATAGGGTCGTCCCCAGGACCTCGGGTCTAGATTGGCCCGCTACCGTCATGTCCGAAGACTATAGGGTCGTCCCCACGACCACGGGACTAGATTGGCCCGCCACCGCCATGTCCGACGACAATAGGGTCGTCCCCACGACCCCGGGTCTAGGTTGGCCAGCCGCCGACATGTCCGACGACAATCGGATCGTCCCCACGACCACGCGCCAAAGTTGGCCAGCCGCCGACATGTCCGACGACTATTGGATCGTCCCCACGACCACGGGCCAAATTTGGCCAGCCGCCGACATGTCCGACGACAATCGGATCGTCCCCACGACCACGCGCCAAAGTTGGCCAGCCGCCGACATGTCCGACGACTGTAGGGTCGTCCCCACGACCCCGGGACTAGATTGGCCCGCCACCGTCATGTCCGACGACTATAGGGTCGTCCCCACGACCCCGGCCCAAGTTGGCAAGCCGCCGAAATGTCCGACGACTGTAGGGTCGTCCCCACGACCCCGGGACTAGATTGGCCCGCCACCGTCAAGTCCGACGACTATAGGGTCGTCCCCAGGACCTTGGGACTAGATTGGCCCGCCACCGTCAAGTCCGACGACTATAGGTTCGTCCCCACGACCCCGGGCCAAAGTTGGCATGCCGCCGAAATGTCCGACGACTGTAGGGTCGTCCCCACGACCCCGGGACTAGATTGGTCCGCCACCGTCATGTCCGACGACTATAGGGTCGTACCCACGACCCCGAGACTAGATTGGTCCGCCACCGTCATGTCCGACGACTATAGAGTCGTCCCCACGACACCGGGCCAAAGTTGGCCCGCCGCCGACATGTCTGACGACTATAGGGTCGTCCCCACGACCCCGGGACTAGATTGGGCCGCCACCGTCATGTCCGACGACAATAGGGTCGTTCCCACGACCCCGGGGCAAGGTTGGCCAGCCGCCGACTTGTCCGACGACTATAGGGTCGTACCCACGACCCCGGGACTAGGCTGACAAGCCGCCAACATGTACGACGACTATAGGGTCGTGCCCACGACCCTGGGCCAAAGATGTCCAGCCGCCGTCTTGTCCGACGACTATAGGGTCGTCCCCACGACCCCGGGACTAGATTGGGCCGCCACCGTCATGTCCGACGACAATAGGGTCGTTCCCACGACCCCGGGGCAAGGTTGGCCAGCCGCCGACTTGTCCGACGACTATAGGGTCGTCCCCACGACCCCGGGACTAGATTGGCCCGCCACCGTCATGTCCAACGACTATAGGGTCGTCCCCACAACCACGGGCCAAAGTTGGCCAGCCGCCGACATGTCCGACGACTATTGGATCGTCCCCACGACCACGCGCCAAATTTGGCCAGGCGCCGACATGTCCGACGACTATAGGGTCTTCCCCACGACCCCGGGCCAATGTTGGCCAATCGCCGACATGTCCAACGACTATAGGGTCGTCCCTACGACCCCGGGACTAGATTAGACCGCCACCGTCATGTCCAACGACTATAAGGTCGTCCCCACGACCACGGGCCAAAGTTGGCATGCCGCCGAAATGTCCGACGACTATAGGGTCGTCCCCACGACCCCGGGCCAAAGTTGGCAAGCCGCCGAAATGTCCGACGACTATAGGGTCGTCCCCACGACCCCGGGACTAGACTGGCCCGCCACCGTCATGTCCGACGACTATAGGGTCGTCCACACGACCCCGGGCCAAAGTTGGCCAATCGCCGACATGTCCAACGACTATAGGGTCGTCCCTACGACCCCGGGACTAGATTAGACCGCCACCGTCATGTCCAACGACTATAAGGTCGTCCCCACGACCCCGGGCCAAAGTTGGCAAGCCGCCGAAATGTCCGACGACTGTAGGGTCGTCCCCACGACCCCGGGATTAGATTGGCCCGCCACCGTCAAGTCCGACGACTATAGGGTCGTCCCCACGACCCCGGGTCCAGGTTGGCCAAGCGCCGACATTTCCGACGACTATAGAGTCGTCCCCACGACACCGGGCCCAAATTGGCCAGCCGCCGACATGTCCGACGACTATACGGTCGTCCCCACGACCCCGGGCCAATGTTGGCCAATCGCCGACATGTCCGACGACTATAGGGTCGTCCATACGACCCCGGGACTAAATTGGCCCGCCACCGTCATGTCCAACGACTATAGGGTCGTCCCCATGACCCCGGGACTAGGTTGACAAGCCGCCGACTTGTCCGACGACTATAGAGTCGTCCCCACGACTCCGGGTCCAGGTTGGCCAGCCGCCGACTTGTCCGACCACTATAGGGTCGTCCCCACGACCCCGGGCACATTTCGCAAGTCGCCGACATATCCCCACAATCCCGGGACTAGATTGGCCCGACACCGTCATGTCCGACGACTATAGGGTCGTCCCCACGACCCCGGGCACATTTGTCAAGCCGCCGACATGTCCCCACAACCCCGGGACTAGATTGGCCCGCCACCGTCATGTCCGACGACTATAGGGTCGTCCCCACGACCCCGGGCCAAAGTTGGCAAGCCGCCGACATGTCCGACGACTATAGGGTCGTCCCCACGACGACGGGCCAAAGTAGGCCAGCCGCCGACATATCCGACGACTATAGGGTCGTCCCCACGACCCCGGGACTAGATTGGCCCGCCACCGTCATGTCCGACGAATATACGGTCGTCCCCACGACCCCGGGCCAATAATGGCCAATCGCCGACATGTCCGATGACTATAGGGTCGTCCCCACGATCACGGACCAAAGTTGGCCAGCCGCCGACATGTCCGACGACTATAGGGTCGTCCCCACGACCCCGGGCCAAAGATGTCCAGCCACCGTCTTGTCCGACGACTATAGGGTCGTCCCCACGACCCCGGGACTAGATTGGCCCGCCACCGTCAAGTCCGACGACCTCGGGACTAGGTTGGCCAGCCGCCGACATGTCCGACGACTATAGGGACGCCCCCACGACCTCGGGACTAGGTTGGCCAGCCGCCGACATGTCCGACGACTATAGGGTCGTCCCCACCACCCCGGGCCAAAGTTGGCAAGCCGCCGAAATGTCCGACGACTGTAGGGTCGTCCCCAAGACCCCGGGACTAGATTGGCCCGCCACCGTCAAGTCCGACGACTATAAGGTCGTCCCCACGACCCCGGGCCAAAGTTGGCAAGCCGCCGAAATGTCCGACGACTGTAGGGTCGTCCCCACGACCCCGGGATTAGATTGGCCCGCCACCGTCAAGTCCGACGACTATAGGGTCGTCCCCACGACCCCGGGTCCAGGTTGGCCAAGCGCCGACATTTCCGACGACTATAGAGTCGTCCCCACGACACCGGGCCCAAATTGGCCAGCCGCCGACATGTCCGACGACTATAGGGTCGTCCCCACGACCCCGGGCCAATGTTGGCCAATCGCCGACATGTCCGACGACTATAGGGTCGTCCATACGACCCCGGGACTAAATTGGCCCGCCACCGTCATGTCCAACGACTATAGGGTCGTCCCCATGACCCCGGGACTAGATTGGCCCGCCACCGTCTTGTCCGACGACTATAGGGTCGTCCCCACGACCCCGGGACTAGATTGTCCCGCCACCGTCAAATCCGACCACCTCGGGACTAGGTTGGCCAGCCGCCGACATGTCCGACGACTATAGGGTCGTCCCCACGACGACGGGCCAAAGTAGGCGAGCCGCCGACATATCCGACGACTATAGGGTCGTCCCCACGACCCCGGGACTAGATTGGCCCGCCACCGTCATGTCCGACGAATATACGGTCGTCCCCACGACCCCGGGCCAATAATGGCCAATCGCCGACATGTCCGATGACTATAGGGTCGTCCCCACGACCACGGACCAAAGTTGGCCAGCCGCCGACATATCCGACGACTATAGGGTCGTCCCCATGACCTCGGGACTAGATTGGCCCGCCACCATCATGTCCGACGACTATAGGGTCGACCCCACGACCCCGGGAGTTGATTGCCCCGCCACCGTTATTTCAGACGACTATAGGGTCGTCCCCACGACCACGGACCAAAGTTGGACAGCCGCCGACATATCCGACGACTATAGGGTCGTCCCCATGACCCCGGGACTAGGTTGGCTCGCCGCCGACTTGTCCGACGACTATAGGGTCGTCCCCACGACCCCGGGACTAGATTGGCCCGCCACCGTCTTGTCCGACGACTATAGGGTCGTCCCCACGACCCCGGGACTAGATTGGCCCGCCACCGTCAAATCCGACCACCTCGGGACTAGGTTGGCCAGCCGCCGACATGTCCGACGACTATAGGGTCGCCCCCACGACCTCGGGACTAGGTTGGACAGCCGCCGACATGTTCGACGACTATAGGGTCGTCCCCACCACCCCGGGCCAAAGTTGGCAAGCCACCGAAATGTCCGACGACTGTAGGGTCGTCCCCAAGACACCGGGACTAGATTGGCCCGCCACCGTCAAGTCCGACGACTATAGGGTCGTCCCCACGACCCCGGGCCAAAGTTGGCGAGCCGCCGAAATGTCCGACGACTGTAGGGTCGTCCCCATGACCTCGGGACTAGATTGGCCCGCCACCATCATGTCCGACGACTATAGGGTCGACCCCACGACCCCGGGAGTTGATTGCCCCGCCACCGTTATTTCTGACGACTATAGGGTCGTCCCCACGACCACGGACCAAAGTTGGACAGCCGCCGACATATCCGACGACTATAGGGTCGTCCCCATGACCCCGGGACTAGGTTGGCTCGCCGCCGACTTGTCCGACGACTATAGGGTCGTCCCCACGACCCCGGGACTAGATTGGCCCGCCACCGTCTTGTCCGACGACTATAGGGTCGTCCCCACGACAGCGGGCCTACGTTGGCCAGCCGCCGACATGTCCGACCACTATAGGGTCGTCCCCACGACCCCGGGACTAGGTTGGCTCGCCGCCGACATGTCCGACGACTATAGGGTCGTTCCCACGACACCGGGACTATGTTGGCCAGCCGCCGACATGTCCGACGACTATAGGGTCGTCCCCACGACCCCGGGACTAGGTTGGCTCGCCGCCGACATGTCCGACGACTATAGGGTCGTTCCCACGACACCGGGACTAGGTTGGCTCGCCGCCGATTTGTCCGACCACTATAGGGTCGTCCCCACGACCCCGGGAATATGTTGGCTCGCCGCCGACATGTCCGACGACTATAGGTTCGTCCCCACGACCCCCGGAGTAGGTTGGCTCGCCGCAGACTTGTCCGACGACTATAGGGTCGTCCCCACGACCCCGGGCCAAAGTTGGCAAGCCGCCGAAATGTCCGACGACTGTAGGGTCGTCCCCACGACCCCGGGACTAGATTGGCCCGCCACCGTCAAGTCCGACGACTATAGGGTCGTCCCCAGGACCTTGGGACTAGATTGGCCCGCCACCGTCAAGTCCGACGACTATAGGGTCGTCCCCACGACCCCGGGCCAAAGTTGGCATGCCGCCGAAATGTCCGACGACTGTAGGGTCGTCCCCACGACCCCGGGACTAGATTGGTCCGCCACCGTCATGTCCGACGACTATAGGGTCGTCCCCACGACCCCGGGCCAAAGTTGGCCAGCCGCCGACATGTCCGACGACTATAGGGTCGTCCCCACCACCCCGGGCCAAAGTTGGCAAGCCGCCGAAATGTCCGACGACTGTAGGGTCGTCCCCAAGACCCCGGGACTAGATTGGCCCGCCACCGTCAAGTCCGACGACTATAAGGTCGTCCCCACGACCCCGGGCCAAAGTTGGCAAGCCGCCGAAATGTCCGACGACTGTAGGGTCGTCCCCACGACCCCGGGATTAGATTGGCCCGCCACCGTCCAGTCCGACGACTATAGGGTCGTCCCCTCGACCCCGGGTCCAGGTTGGCCAAGCGCCGACATTTCCGACGACTATAGAGTCGTCCCCACGACACCGGGCCCAAATTGGCCAGCCGCCGACGTGTCCGACGACTATAGGGTCGTCCCCACGACCCCGGGCCAATGTTGGCCAATCGCCGACATGTCCGACGACTATAGGGTCGTCCATACGACCCCGGGACTAAATTGGCCCGCCACCGTCATGTCCAACGACTATAGGGTCGTCCCCATGACCCAGGGACTAGATTGGCCCGCCACCGTCTTGTCCGACGACTATAGGGTCGTCCCCACGACCCCGGGACTAGATTGGCCCGCCACCGTCAAATCCGACCACCTCGGGACTAGGTTGGCCAGCCGCCGACATGTCCGACGGCTATAGGGTCGTCCCCACGACGACGGGCCAAAGTAGGCGAGCCGCCGACATATCCGACGACTATAGGGTCGTCCCCACGACCCCGGGACTAGATTGGCCCGCCACCGTCATGTCCGACGAATATACGGTCGTCCCCACGACCCCGGGCCAATAATGGCCAATCGCCGACATGTCCGATGACTATAGGGTCGTCCCCACGACCACGGACCAAAGTTGGCCAGCCGCCGACATATCCGACGACTATAGGGTCGTCCCCATGACCTCGGGACTAGATTGGCCCGCCACCATCATGTCCGACGACTATAGGGTCGACCCCACGACCCCGGGAGTTGATTGCCCCGCCACCGTTATTTCTGACGACTATAGGGTCGTCCCCACGACCACGGACCAAAGTTGGACAGCCGCCGACATATCCGACGACTATAGGGTCGTCCCCATGACCCCGGGACTAGGTTGGCTCGCCGCCGACTTGTCCGACGACTATAGGGTCGTCCCCACGACCCCGGGACTAGATTGGCCCGCCACCGTCTTGTCCGACGACTATAGGGTCGTCCCCACGACAGCGGGCCTACGTTGGCCAGCCGCCGACATGTCCGACCACTATAGGGTCGTCCCCACGACCCCGGGACTAGGTTGGCTCGCCGCCGACATGTCCGACGACTATAGGTTCGTCCCCACGACGCCCGGAGTAGGTTGGCTCGCCGCAGACTTGTCCGACGACTATAGGGTCGTCCCCACGACCCCGGGACTAGATTGGCCCGCCACCGTCTTGTCCGACGACTATAGGGTCGTCCCCACGACCCCGGGACTAGATTGGCCCGCCACCGTCAAATCCGACCACCTCGGGACTAGGTTGGCCAGCCGCCGACATGTCCGACGACTATAGGGTCGCCCCCACGACCTCGGGACTAGGTTGGACAGCCGCCGACATGTCCGACGACTATAGGTTCGTCCCCACGACCCCCGGAGTAGGTTGGCTCGCCGCAGACTTGTCCGACGACTATAGGGTCGTCCCCACGACCCCGGGACTAGATTGGCCCGCCACCGTCAAATCCGACCACCTCGGGACTAGGTTGGCCAGCCGCCGACATGTCCGACGACTATAGGGTCGTCCATACGACCGCGGGACTAAATTGGCCCGCCACCGTCATGTCCAACGACTATAGGGTCGTCCCCATGACCCCGGGACTAGGTTGACAAGCCGCCGACTTGTCCGACGACTATAGAGTCGTCCCCACGACTCCGGGTCCAGGTTGGCCAGCCGCCGACTTGTCCGACCACTATAGGGTCGCCCCCTCGACCCCGGGCACATTTCGCAAGTCGCCGACATATCCCCACAATCCCGGGACTAGATTGGCCCGACACCGTCATGTCCGACGACTATATGTTCGTCCCCACGACCCCCGGAGTAGGTTGGCTCGCCGCCGACTTGTCCGACGACTATAGGGTCGTCCCCACGACCCCGGGACTAGATTGGCCCGCCACCGTCTTGTCCGACGACTATAGGGTCATCCCCACGACAGCGGGCCTACGTTGGCCAGCCGCCGACATGTCCGACCACTATAGGGTCGTCGGCACGACCCCGGGACTAGGTTGGCTCGCCGCCGACATGTCCGACGACTATAGGGTCGTTCCCACGACACCGGGACTATGTTGGCCAGCCGCCGACATGTCCGACGACTATAGGGTCGTCCCCACGACCCCGGGACTAGGTTGGCTCGCCGCCGACATGTCCGACGACTATAGGGTCGTTCCCACGACACCGGGACTAGGTTGGCTCGCCGCCGATTTGTCCGACCACTATAGGGTCGTCCCCACGACCCCGGGACTATGTTGGCTCGCCGCCGACATGTCCGACGACTATAGGTTCGTCCCCACGACCCCCGGAGTAGGTTGGCTCGCCGCAGATTTGTCCGACGACTATAGGGTCGTCCCCACGACCCCGGGACTAGATTGGCCCGCCACCGTCAAATCCGACCACCTCGGGACTAGGTTGGCCAGCCGCCGACATGTCCGACGACTATAGGGTTGTCCCCACGACCCCGGGACTAGGTTGGCCCGCCACCGTCAAGTCCGACGACTATAGGGTCGTCCCCACGACCCCTGGACTATGTTGGCTCGCCGCCGACATGTCCGACGACTATAGGTTCGTCCCCACGACCCCCGGAGTAGGTTGGCTCGCCGCAGATTTGTCCGACGACTATAGGGTCGTCCCCACGACCCCGGGACTAGATTGGCCCGCCACCGTCAAATCCGACCACCTCGGGACTAGGTTGGCCAGCCGCCGACATGTCCGACGACTATAGGGTTGTCCCCACGACCCCGGGACTAGGTTGGCCCGCCACCGTCAAGTCCGACGACTATAGGGTCGTCCCCACGACCCCGGGCCAAAGATGTCCAGCCACCGTCTTGTCCGACGACTATAGGGTCGTCCCCACGACCCCGGGACTAGATTGGCCCGCCACCGTCAAGTCCGACGACCTCGGGACTAGGTTGGACAGCCGCCGACATGTCCGACGACTATTGGGCCGTCCCCACGACCACGGGCCAAAGTTGGCCAGCCGCCGACATGTCCGACGACTATAGGGTCGCCCCCACGACCTCGGGACTAGGTTGGCTCGCCGCCGATTTGTCCGACCACTATAGGGTCGTCCCCACGACCCCGGGACTATGTTGGCTCGCCGCCGACATGTCCGACGACTATAGGTTCGTCCCCACGACCCCCGGAGTAGGTTGGCTCGCCGCAGATTTGTCCGACGACTATAGGGTCGTCCCCACGACCCCGGGACTAGATTGGCCCGCCACCGTCAAATCCGACCACCTCGGGACTAGGTTGGCCAGCCGCCGACATGTCCGACGACTATAGGGTTGTCCCCACGACCCCGGGACTAGGTTGGCCCGCCACCGTCAAGTCCGACGACTATAGGGTCGTCCCCACGACCCCTGGACTATGTTGGCTCGCCGCCGACATGTCCGACGACTATAGGTTCGTCCCCACGACCCCCGGAGTAGGTTGGCTCGCCGCAGACTTGTCCGACGACTATAGGGTCGTCCCCACGACCCCGGGACTAGATTGGCCCGCCACCGTCAAATCCGACCACCTCGGGACTAGGTTGGCCAGCCGCCGACATGTCCGACGACTATAGGGTTGTCCCCACGACCCCGGGACTAGGTTGGCCCGCCACCGTCAAGTCCGACGACTATAGGGTCGTCCCCACGACCCCGGGCCAAAGTTGGCGAGCCGCCGAAATGTCCGACGACTGTAGGGTCGTCCCCACGACCCCGGGACTAGATTGGCCCGCCACCGTCAAGTCCGACGACTATAGGGTCGTCCCCACGACCCCGGGACTAGATTGGCCAGCCGCTGACATGTCCGACGACTATAGGGTCGTCCCCACGACCCCGGGCCAAAGATGTCCAGCCACCGTCTTGTCCGACGACTATAGGGTCGTCCCCACGACCCCGGGACTAGATTGGCCCGCCACCGTCAAGTCCGACGACCTCGGGACTAGGTTGGACAGCCGCCGACATGTCCGACGACTATTGGGCCGTCCCCACGACCACGGGCCAAAGTTGGCCAGCCGCCGACATGTTCAACGACTATTGGGCCGTCCCCACGACCCCGGGCCAAAGTTGGACAGCCGCCGACATTTCCGACGACTATAGACTCGTCCCCACGACACCGGGCCCAAATTGGCCAGCCGCCGACATGTCCGACGACTATAGGGTCGTCCCCACGACCATGGGCCAAAGTTGGTCAGCCGCCGACTTGTCCGACGACGATAGGGTCGTCCCCACGACCACGGGCCAAAGTTGACCAGCCTCCGACATGTCCGACGACTATAGGGTCGTCCCCACGACCCCGGGACTAGATTGGTCCGCCACCGTCATGTCCGACGACTATAGGGTCGTCCCCACCACCCCGGGCCAAAGTTGGCCAGCCGCCGACATGTCCGACGACTATAGGGTCGTCCCCACGACCCCGGGCCAAAGATGTCCAGCCGCCGTCTTGTCCGACGACTATAGGGTCGTCCCCACGACCCCGGGACTAGATTGGCCCGCCACCGTCAAGTCCGACGACCTCGGGACTAGGTTGGCCAGCCGCCGACATGTCCGACGACTATAGGGTCGCCCCCATGACCTCGGGACTAGGTTGGCCAGCCGCCGACATGTCCGACGACTATAGGGTCGTCCCCACCACCCCGGGCCAAAGTTGGCAAGCCGCCGAAATGTCCGACGACTGTAGGGTCGTCCCCAAGACCCCGGGACTAGATTGGCCCGCCACCGTCAAGTCCGACGACTATAAGGTCGTCCCCACGACCCCGGGCCAAAGTTGGCAAGCCGCCGAAATGTCCGACGACTGTAGGGTCGTCCCCGCGACCCCGGGATTAGATTGGCCCGCCACCGTCAAGTCCGACGACTATAGGGTCGTCCCCACGACCCCGGGTCCAGGTTGGCCAAGCGCCGACATTTCCGACGACTATAGAGTCGTCCCCACGACACCGGGCCCAAATTGGCCAGCCGCCGACATGTCCGACGACTATAGGGTCGTCCCCACGACCCCGGGCCAATGTTGGCCAATCGCCGACATGTCCGACGACTATAGGGTCGTCCATACGACCCCGGGACTAAATTGGCCCGCCACCGTCATGTCCAACGACTATAGGGTCGTCCCCATGACCCCGGGACTAGGTTGACAAGCCGCCGACTTGTCCGACGACTATAGAGTCGTCCCCACGACTCCGGGTCCAGGTTGGCCAGCCGCCGACTTGTCCGACCACTATAGGGTCGTCCCCACGACCCCGGGCACATTTCGCAAGTCGCCGACATATCCCCACAATCCCGGGACTAGATTGGCCCGACACCGTCATGTCCGACGACTATAGGGTCGTCCCCACGACCCCGGGCACATTTGTCAAGCCGCCGACATGTCCCCACAACCCCGGGACTAGATTGGCCCGCCACCGTCATGTCCGACGACTATAGGGTCGTCCCCACGACCCCGGGCCAAAGTTGGCAAGCCGCCGACATGTCCGACGACTATAGGGTCGTCCCCACGACGACGGGCCAAAGTAGGCCAGCCGCCGACATATCCGACGACTATAGGGTCGTCCCCACGACCCCGGGACTAGATTGGCCCGCCACCGTCATGTCCGACGAATATACGGTCGTCCCCACGACCCCGGGCCAATAATGGCCAATCGCCGACATGTCCGATGACTATAGGGTCGTCCCCACGACCACGGACCAAAGTTGGCCAGCCGCCGACATATCCGACGACTATAGGGTCGTCCCCATGACCTCGGGACTAGATTGGCCCGCCACCATCATGTCCGACGACTATAGGGTCGACCCCACGACCCCGGGAGTTGATTGCCCCGCCACCGTTATTTCTGACGAATATAGGGTCGTCCCCACGACCACGGACCAAAGTTGGACAGCCGCCGACATATCCGACGACTATAGGGTCGTCCCCATGACCCCGGGACTAGGTTGGCTCGCCGCCGACTTGTCCGACGACTATAGGGTCGTCCCCACGACCCCGGGACTAGATTGGCCCGCCACCGTCTTGTCCGACGACTATAGGGCCGTCCCCACGACCACGGGCCAAAGTTGGCCAGCCGCCGACATGTTCAACGACTATTGGGCCGTCCCCACGGCCCCGGGCCAAAGTTGGACAGCCGCCGACATTTCCGACGACTATAGAGTCGTCCCCACGACACCGGGCCCAAATTGGCCAGCCGCCGACATGTCCGACGACTATAGGGTCGTCCCCACGACCATGGGCCAAAGATGGTCAGCCGCCGACTTGTCCGACGACGATAGGGTCGTCCCCACGACCACGGGCCAAAGTTGGCCAGCCTCCGACATGTCCGACGACTATAGGGTCGTCCCCACGACCCCGGGACTAGATTGGTCCGCCACCGTCATGTCCGACGACTATAGGGTCGTCCCCACCACCCCGGGCCAAAGTTGGCCAGCCGCCGACATGTCCGACGACTATAGGGTCGTCCCCACGACCCCGGGCCAAAGATGTCCAGCCGCCGTCTTGTCCGACGACTATAGGGTCGTCCCCACGACCCCGGGACTAGATTGGCCCGCCACCGTCAAGTCCGACGACCTCGGGACTAGGTTGGCCAGCCGCCGACATGTCCGACGACTATAGGGTCGCCCCCACGACCTCGGGACTAGGTTGGCCAGCCGCCGACATGTCCGACGACTATAGGGTCGTCCCCACCACCCCGGGCCAAAGTTGGCAAGCCGCCGAAATGTCCGACGACTGTAGGGTCGTCCCCAAGACCCCGGGACTAGATTGGCCCGCCACCGTCAAGTCCGACGACTATAAGGTCGTCCCCACGACCCCGGGCCAAAGTTGGCAAGCCGCCGAAATGTCCGACGACTGTAGGGTCGTCCCCAAGACCCCGGGACTAGATTGGCCCGCCACCGTCAAGTCCGACGACTATAAGGTCGTCCCCACGACACCGGGCCCAAATTGGCCAGCCGCCGACATGTCCGACGACTATAGGGTCGTCCCCACGACCCCGGGCCAATGTTGGCCAATCGCCGACATGTCCGACGACTATAGGGTCGTCCCCACGACCCCGGGACTAGATTGGCCCGCCACCGTCTTGTCCGACGACTATAGGGTCGTCCCCACGACAGCGGGCCTACGTTGGCCAGCCGCCGACATGTCCGACCACTATAGGGTCGTCCCCACGACCCCGGGACTAGGTTGGCTCGCCGCCGACATGTCCGACGACTATAGGGTCGTTCCCACGACACCGGGATTATGTTGGCCAGCCGCCGACATGTCCGACGACTATAGGGTCGTCCCCACGACCCCGGGACTAGGTTGGTTCGCCGCCGACATGTCCGACGACTATAGGGTCGTACCCACGACACCGGGACTAGGTTGGCTCGCCGCCGATTTGTCCGACCACTATAGGGTCGTCCCCACGACCCCGGGACTATGTTGGCTCGCCGCCGACATGTCCGACGACTATAGGTTCGTCCCCACGACGCCCGGAGTAGGTTGGCTCGCCGCAGACTTGTCCGACGACTATAGGGTCGTCCCCACGACCCCGGGACTAGATTGGCCCGCCACCGTCATGTCCGACGAATATAGGGTCGTCCCCACGACCCCGAGACAAGCTTGGCCCGCCGCCGACTTGTCCGACGAATATAGGGTCGTCCCCACGACCCCGGGCCAAAGTTGGCAAGCCGCTGAAATGTCCGACGACTATAGGGTCGTCCCCACGACCCCGGGACTAGGTTGGCCAGCCGCCGACATTCCGACGACTATAGAGTCGTCCCCACGACCCCGGGCCAAAGTTGGCCAGCCGCCGACATGTCCGACGACTATAGGGTCGTCCCCACGACCCCGGGACTAGATTGGTCCGCCACCGTCATGTCCGACGACTATAGGGTCGTCCCCACGACCTCGGGACTAGGTTGGCCAGCCGCCGACATGTCCGACCACTATTGGGTCGTCCCCACGACCACGGGCCAAAGTTGGCCAGCCGCCGACATATCCGACGACTATAGGGTCGTCCCCACGACCCCGGGACTAGATTGGCCCGACACCGTCATGTCCGACGACTATAGGGTCGTACCCACGACCCCGGGCCAAAGTTGGTCAGCCGCCGAAATGTCCGACGACTATAGGGTCGTCCCCACGACCCCGGGACTAGATTGGCCCGCCACCGTCATGTCCCACGATTATAGGGTCGTCCCCACGACCCCGGGACAAGCTTGGCCCGCCGCCGACTTGTCCGACGACTATAGGGTCGTCCCCACGACCCCGGATCTAGGTTGGCCAGCCGCCGACTTGTCCGACGACTATAGGGTCGTACCCACGACCCCGGGACTAGGCTGACAAGCCGCCAACATGTCCGACGACTATAGGGTCGTCCCCACGACACCGGGCCAAAGATGTCCAGCCGCCGTCTTGTCCGACGACTATAGGGTCGTCCCCACGACCCCGAGTCCAGGTTGGCCAGCCGCCGACATTCCGACGACTATAGAGTCGTCCCCACGACCCCGGGCCAATGTTGGCCAGCCGCCGACATGTCCGACGACTATAGGGTCGTCCCCACGATCCCGAGACTAGATTGGCCCGCCACCGTCATGTCCGACGACAATAGGGTCGTCCCCACAACCCCGGGTCCAGGTTGGCCAGCCGCCGACATTTCCGACGACAATAGAGTCGTCCCCACGACACCGGGCCAAAGTTGGCCAGCCGCCGACATGTCCGACGACTATAGGGTCGTCCCTACGACCCCGGGACTAGATTGGCCCGCCACCGTCATGTCCAACGATTATAGGGTCGTCCCCACGACCCCGCCACTAGATTGGCCCGCCACCGTCATGTCCGACGATTATAGGGTCGTCCCCACGACCCCGGGACAAGCTTGGCCCGCCGCCGACTTGTCCGACGACTATAGGGTCGTCCCCACGACCCCGGGACTAGATTGGCCCGCCACCGTCATGTCCGACGACAATAGGGTCGTCCCCACGACCCCGGGTCTAGGTTGGCCAGCCGCCGACATATCCGACGACTATAGAATCGTCCCCACGACACCGGGCCAAAGTTGGACAGCCGCCGACATGTCCGACGACTATAGGATCGTCCCCACGACCCCGGGACTAGATTGGCCCGCCACCGTCATGTCCGACGACAATAGGGTCGTCCCCACGACCCCGGGTCTAGGTTGGCCAGCCGCCGACTTGTCCGACGACTATAGGGTCGTACCCACGACCCCGGGACTATGCTGACAAGCCGCCAACATGTCCGACGACTATAGGGTCGTCCCCACGACCCCGGGCCAAAGATGTCCAGCCGCCGTCTTGTCCGACGACTATAGGGTCGTCCCCACGACCCCGGGACTAGATTGGCCAGCCGCCGACATTCCGACGACTATAGAGTCGTCCCCACGACCCCGGGTCCAGGTTGGCCAGCCGCCGACATTTCCGACGACTGTAGGGTCGTCCCCACGACCATGGGCCAAAGTTGGTCAGCCGCCGACTTGTCCGACGACGATAGGGTCGTCCCCACGACCACGGGCCAAAGTTGGCCAGCCTCCGACATGTCCGACGACTATAGGGTCGTCCCCACGACCCCGGGACTAGATTGGTCCGCCACCGTCATGTCCGACGACTATAGGGTCGTCCCCACCACCCCGGGCCAAAGTTGGCCAGCCGCCGACATGTCCGACGACTATAGGGTCGTCCTCACGACCCCGGGCCAAAGATGTCCAGCCGCCGTCTTGTCCGACGACTATAGGGTCGTCCCCACGACCCCGGGACTAGATTGGCCCGCCACCGTCAAGTCCGACGACTATAGGGTCGTCCCCACGACCGCGGGCCAAAGATGTCCAGCCGCCGTGTTGTCCGACGACTATAGGGTCGTCCCCACGACCGCGGGCCAAAGATGTCCAGCCGCCGTGTTGTCCGACGACTATAGGGTCGTCCCCACGACCCCGGGACTAGATTGGCCCGCCACCGTCATGTCCGACGAATATACGGTCGTCCCCACGACCCCGGGCCAATAATGGCCAATCGCCGACATGTCCGACGACTATAGGGTCGTACCCACGACCCCGGGCCAAAGTTGGTCAGCCGCCGAAATGTCCGACGACTATAGGGTCGTCCCCACGACCCCGGGACTAGATTGGCCCGACACCGTCATGTCCGACGACTATAGGGTCGTACCCACGACCCCGGGCCACAGTTGGTCAGCCGCCGAAATGTCCGACGACTATAGGGTCGTCCCCACGACCCCGGGACTAGATTGGCCCGCCACCGTCATGTCCCACGATTATAGGGTCGTCCCCACTACCCCGGGACAAGCTTGGCCCGCCGCCGACTTGTCCGACGACTATAGGGTCGTCCCCACGACCCCGGATCTAGGTTGGCCAGCCGCCGACTTGTCCGACGACTATAGGGTCGTACCCACGACCCCGGGACTAGGCTGACAAGCCGCCAACATGTCCGACGACTATAGGGTCGTCCCCACGACACCGGGCCAAAGATGTCCAGCCGCCGTCTTGTCCGACGACTATAGGGTCGTCCCCACGACCCCGAGTCCAGGTTGGCCAGCCGCCGACATTCCGACGACTATAGAGTCGTCCCCACGACCCCGGGCCAAAGTTGGCCAGCCGCCGACATGTCCGACGACTATAGGGTCGTCCCCACGATCCCGAGACTAGATTGGCCCGCCACCGTCATGTCCGACGACAATAGGGTCGTCCCCACGACCCCGGGTCCAGGTTGGCCAGCCGCCGACATTTCCGACGACAATAGGGTCGTCCCCACGACACCGGGCCAAAGTTGGCCAGCCGCCGACATGTCCGACGACTATAGGGTCGTCCCCACGACTCCGGGACAAGGTTGGCCCGCCGCCGACTTGTCCGCACGACTATAGGGTCGTACCCACGACCCTGGGACTAGGCTGACAAGCCGCCAACATGTCCGACGACTATAGGGTCGTCCCTACGACCCCGGGACTAGATTGGCCCGCCACCGTCATGTCCAACGATTATAGGGTCGTCCCCACGACCCCGGGACTAGATTGGCCCGCCACCGTCATGTCCGACGATTATAGGGTCGTCCCCACGACCCCGGGACAAGCTTGGCCCGCCGCCGACTTGTCCGACGACTATAGGGTCGTCCCCACGACCCCGGGACTAGATTGGCCCGCCACCGTCATGTCCGACGACAATAGGGTCGTCCCCACGACCCCGGGTCTAGGTTGGCCAGCCGCCGACATATCCGACGACTATAGAATCGTCCCCACGACACCGGGCCAAAGTTGGACAGCCGCCGACATGTCCGACGACTATAGGATCGTCCCCACGACCCCGGGACTAGATTGGCCCGCCACCGTCATGTCCGACGACAATAGGGTCGTCCCCACGACCCCGGGTCTAGGTTGGCCAGCCGCCGACTTGTCCGACGACTATAGGGTCGTACCCACGACCCCGGGACTATGCTGACAAGCCGCCAACATGTCCGACGACTATAGGGTCGTCCCCACGACCCCGGGCCAAAGATGTCCAGCCGCCGTCTTGTCCGACGACTATAGGGTCGTCCCCACGACCCCGAGTCCAGGTTGGCCAGCCGCCGACATTCCGACGACTATAGAGTCGTCCCCACGACCCCGGGTCCAGGTTGGCCAGCCGCCGACATTTCCGACGACTGTAGGGTCGTCCCCACGACCATGGGCCAAAGTTGGTCAGCCGCCGACTTGTCCGACGACGATAGGGTCGTCCCCACGACCACGGGCCAAAGTTGGCCAGCCTCCGACATGTCCGACGACTATAGGGTCGTCCCCACGACCCCGGGACTAGATTGGTCCGCCACCGTCATGTCCGACGACTATAGGGTCGTCCCCACCACCCCGGGCCAAAGTTGGCCAGCCGCCGACATGTCCGACGACTATAGGGTCGTCCCCACGACCCCGGGCCAAAGATGTCCAGCCGCCGTCTTGTCCGACGACTATAGGGTCGTCCCCACGACCCCGGGACTAGATTGGCCCGCCACCGTCAAGTCCGACGACTATAGGGTCGTCCCCACGACCGCGGGCCAAAGATGTCCAGCCGCCGTGTTGTCCGACGACTATAGGGTCGTCCCCACGACCCCGGGACTAGATTGGCCCGCCACCGTCATGTCCGACGAATATACGGTCGTCCCCACGACCCCGGGCCAATAATGGCCAATCGCCGACATGTCCGACGACTATAGGGTCGTACCCACGACCCTGGGACTAGGCTGACAAGCCGCCAACATGTCCGACGACTATAGGGTCGTCCCTACGACCCCGGGACTAGATTGGCCCGCCACCGTCATGTCCAACGATTATAGGGTCGTCCCCACGACCCCGGGTCCAGGTTGGCCAGCCGCCGACATTTCCGACGACAATAGGGTCGTCCCCACGACACCGGGCCAAAGTTGGCCAGCCGCCGACATGTCCGACGACTATAGGGTCGTCCCCACGACTCCGGGACAAGGTTGGCCCGCCGCCGACTTGTCCGACGACTATAGGGTCGTACCCACGACCCTGGGACTAGGCTGACAAGCCGCCAACATGTCCGACGACTATAGGGTCGTCCCCACGACACCGGGCCAAAGATGTCCAGCCGCCGTCTTGTCCGACGACTATAGGGTCGTCCCCACGACCCCGAGTCCAGGTTGGCCAGCCGCCGACATTCCGACGACTATAGAGTCGTCCCCACGACCCCGGGCCAAAGTTGGCCAGCCGCCGACATGTCCGACGACTATAGGGTCGTCCCCACGATCCCGAGACTAGATTGGCCCGCCACCGTCATGTCCGACGACAATAGGGTCGTCCCCACGACCCCGGGTCCAGGTTGGCCAGCCGCCGACATTTCCGACGACAATAGGGTCGTCCCCACGACACCGGGCCAAAGTTGGCCAGCCGCCGACATGTCCGACGACTATAGGGTCGTCCCCACGACTCCGGGACAAGGTTGGCCCGCCGCCGACTTGTCCGACGACTATAGGGTCGTACCCACGACCCTGGGACTAGGCTGACAAGCCGCCAACATGTCCGACGACTATAGGGTCGTCCCTACGACCCCGGGACTAGATTGGCCCGCCACCGTCATGTCCAACGATTATAGGGTCGTCCCCACGACCCCGGGACTAGATTGGCCCGCCACCGTCATGTCCGACGATTATAGGGTCGTCCCCACGACCCCGGGACAAGCTTGGCCCGCCGCCGACTTGTCCGACGACTATAGGGTCGTCCCCACGACCCCGGGACTAGATTGGCCCGCCACCGTCATGTCCGACGACAATAGGGTCGTCCCCACGACCCCGGGTCTAGGTTGACCAGCCGCCGACATATCCGACGACTATAGAATCGTCCCCACGACACCGGGCCAAAGTTGGACAGCCGCCGACATGTCCGACGACTATAGGATCGTCCCCACGACCCCGGGACTAGATTGGCCCGCCACCGTCATGTCCGACGACAATAGGGTCGTCCCCACGACCCCGGGTCTAGGTTGGCCAGCCGCCGACTTGTCCGACGACTATAGGGTCGTACCCACGACCCCGGGCCAAAGATGTCCAGCCGCCGTCTTGTCCGACGACTATAGGGTCGTCCCCACGACCCCGGGACTAGATTGGCCCGCCACCGTCAAGTCCGACGACTATAGGGTCGTCCCCACGACCGCGGGCCAAAGATGTCCAGCCGCCGTGTTGTCCGACGACTATAGGGTCGTCCCCACGACCCCGGGACTAGATTGGCCCGCCACCGTCATGTCCAACGACTATAGGGTCGTCCCCACAACCACGGGCCAAAGTTGGTCAGCCGCCGACATGTCCAACGACTATTGGGTCGTCCCCGCGACCACGGGCCAATGTTGGCCACCCGCCGACATGTCCGACGACTATAGGGTCACCCCCAAGACCGCGGGACTAGGTTGGCCACCCGCCGACATGTCCGACGATTATAGGGTCGTCCCCACGACCCCGGGCCAAAGTTGGCAAGCCGCCGAAATGTCCGACGACTGTAGGGTCGTCCCCACGGCCCCGGGACTAGATTGGCCCGCCACCGTCAAGTCCGACGACTATAGAGTCGTCCCCACGACCCCGGGCCAAAGTTGGCAAGCCGCCGAAATGTCCGACGACTGTAGGGTCGTCCCCACGACCTCGGGACTAGGTTGGCCAGCCGCCGACATGTCCGACCACTATTGGGTCGTCCCCACGACCCCGGGACTAGATTGGCCCGCCACCGTCATGTCCGACGAGTATAGGGTCGTCCCCACGACCCCGGGACAAGCTTGGCCCGCTGCCGACTTGTCCGACGACTATAGGGTCGTCCCCACGACCCCGGGCCAATGTTGGCAAGCCGCCGAAATGTCCGACGACTGTAGGGTCGTCCCCACGACTACGGGCCAAAGTTGGCCAGCCGCCGACATGTCCGAAGACTATAGGGTCGTCCCCACGACCCTGGGACTAGATTGGCCCGCCACCGTCAAGTCCGACGACTATAGGGTCGTCCCCACGACCTCGGGACTAGGTTGGCCAGCCGCCGACATGTCCGACCACTATTGGGTCGTCCCCACGACCCCGGGACTAGATTGGCCCGCCACCGTCATGTCCGACGAGTATAGGGTCGTCCCCACGACCCCGGGACAAGCTTGGCCCGCTGCCGACTTGTCCGACGACTATAGGGTCGTCCCCACGACCCCGGGCCAATGTTGGCAAGCCGCCGAAATGTCCGACGACTATAGGGTCGTCCCCACGACCTCGGGACTAGGTTGGCCAGCCGCCGACATGTCCGACCACTATTGGGTCGTCCCCACGACCAGGGGCCACAGTTGGCCAGCCGCCGAAATGTCCGACAACTATAGGGTCGTCCCCACGACCCCGGGCGAAAGATGTCCAGCCGCCGACATGTCCGACGACTATAGGGTCGTCCCGACGACCTCGGGACTAGATTGGCCCGCCACCGTCATGTCCAACGACTATCGGATCGCCCCACGACCACGGGCCAAAGTTGGCCAGCCGCCGACATGTCCGACGACTATAGAGTCGTCCCCACGACACCGGGCGAAAGTTGGCCAGCCACCGACATTTCCGACGACTATAGGGTCGTCCCGACGACCCCGGGACTAGATTGGCCCGCCACCGTCATGTCCAACGACTATCGGATCGTCCCCACGACCACGGGCCAAAGTTGGCCAGCCGCCGACATGTCCGACGACTATTGGGTCGTCCCCACGACCACGGGCCAAAGTTGGCCAGCCGCCGACATGTCCTACGACTATTGGATCGTCCCCACGACCACGGGCCAAAGTTGGCCAGCCGCCGACATGTCCGACGACTATAGGGTCGTCCCCACGACCCCGGGCCAAAGATGTCCAGCCGCCGTTATGTCCGACGACTATAGGGTCGTCCCCACGACCCCGGGACTAGATTGGCCCGCCACCGTCATGTCCAACGACTATAGAGTCGTCCCCACGACCCCGGGCCAAAGTTGGCAAGCCGCCGAAATGTCCGACGACTGTAGGGTCGTCCCCAGGACCCCGGGACTAGATTGGCCCACCACCGTCATGTCCAACGACTATCGGATCGTCTCCACGACCACGGGCCAAAGTTGGCCAGCCGCCGACATGTCCGACGACTATCGGATCGTCCCCACGACTACGGGCCAAAGTTGGCCAGCCGCCGACATGTCCGACGACTATTGGGTCGTCCCCACGACCACGGGCCAAAGTTGGCCAGCCGCCGACATGTCCGAAGACTATAGGGTCGTCCCCACGACCCCGGGACTAGATTGGCCCGCCACCGTCATGTCCAACGACTATAGGGTCGTCCCCACAACCACGGGCCAAAGTTGGCCAGTCGCCGACATGTCTGACGATTATTGGATCGTCCCCACGACCACGGGCCAAAGTTGGCCAGCCGCCGACATGTGCGACGACTATACGGTCGTCCCCACGACCCCGGGACTAGATTGTTCCGCCACCGTCATGTCCGACGACTATAGGGTCGTCCCCACGACCCCGGGACTAGGCTGACAACCCGCCAACATGTCCGACGACTATAGGGTCGTCCCCACGACCCCGGGCCAAAGATGTCCAGCCGCCGTCTTGTCCGACGACTATAGGGTCTTACCCACGACCCCGGGACTAGATTGGCCCGCCACCGTCATGTCCAACGACTATAGGGTCGTCCCCACAACCACGGGCCAAAGTTGGCCAGCCGCCGACATTTCCGACGACTATAGAGTCGTCCCCACGACACCGGGCCAAAGTTGGCCAGCCGCCGACATGTCCGACGACTATAGGATCGTCCCCACGACCCCGGGACAAGGTTGGCCCGCCGCCGACTTGTCCGACGACTATAGGGTCGTACCCACGACCCCGGGACTAGGCTGACAACCCGCCAACATGTCCGACGACTATAGGGTCGTCCCCACGACCCCGGGCCAAAGATGTCCAGCCGCCGTCTTGTCCGACGACTATAGGGTCTTACCCACGACCCCGGGACTAGATTGGCCCGCCACCGTCATGTCCAACGACTATAGGGTCGTCCCCACAACCACGGGCCAAAGTTGGCCAGCCGCCGACATTTCCGACGACTATAGAGTCGTCCCCACGACACCGGGCCAAAGTTGGCCAGCCGCCGACATGTCCGACGACTATAGGGTCGTCCCCACCACCCCGGGACAAGGTTGGCCCGCCGCCGACTTGTCCGACGACTATAGGGCCGTACCCACGACCCCGGGACTAGGCTGACAAGCCGCCAACATGTCCGACGACTATAGGGTCGTCCCCACGACCCGGGACTAGACTGACCCGCCACCGACATGTCCGACGACTATAGAGTCGTCCCCACGACCCCGGGTCAATGTTGGCTCGCCGCCGACATGTCCGACGACTATAGGGTCGTCCCCACGACCCCGGGACTAGATTGGCCCGCCACCGTCATGTCCGACGACTATAGGGTCGTCCCCACGACTCCGGGCCAAAGTTGGCCAGCCGCCGACATGTCCGTCGACTATAGGGTCGTCCCCACGACCCCGGGCCAAAGTTGGCAAGCCGCCGAAATGTCCGACGACTATAGGGTCGTCCCCACGACCCGGGACTAGAATGACCCGCCACCGACATGTCCGACGACTATAGAGTCGTCCCCACGACCCCGGGTCAATGTTGGCTCGCCGCCGACATGTCCGACGACTATAGGGTCGTCCCCACGACCCCCGGGCCAAAGTTGGACAGCCACCGACATTTCCGACGACTATAGGGTCGTCCCCACGACCACGGGCCAAAGTTGGCCAGCCGCCGACATGTCCGACGACTATAGGGTCGTCCCCACGACCCGGGACTAGACTGGCCCGCCACCGTCATGTCCGACGACTATAGGGTCGTCCCCACGACCCCCGGACTAGGTTGGCCGGCCGCCGACTTGTCCGACGACTATAGGGTCTTCCCCACGACCCCCCGACTAGGTGGGCTCGCCGCCGACTTGTCCGACGACTATAGGGTCGTCCCCACGACCCCGAGACTAGATTGGCCCGCCACCGTCATGTCCGACGACAATAGGGTCGTCCACACGACCCCGGGTCCAGGTTGGCTAGCCGCCGACATTTCCGACGACTATAGAGTCGTCCCCACGACACCGGGCCAAAGTTGGCCAGCCGCCGACATGTCCGACGACTATAGGGTCGTGCCCACGACCCCGGGACAAGCTTGGCCCGCTGCCGACTTGTCCGACGACTATAGGGTCGTCCCCACGACCCCGGGCCAATGTTGGCAAGCCGCCGAAATGTCCGACGACTGTAGGGTCGTCCCCACGACTACGGGCCAAAGTTGGCCAGCCGCCGACATGTCCGAAGACTATAGGGTCGTCCCCACGACCCTGGGACTAGATTGGCCCGCCACCGTCAAGTCCGACGACTATAGGGTCGTCCCCACGACCTCGGGACTAGGTTGGCCAGCCGCCGACATGTCCGACCACTATTGGGTCGTCCCCACGACCCCGGGACTAGATTGGCCCGCCACCGTCATGTCCGACGAGTATAGGGTCGTCCCCACGACCCCGGGACAAGCTTGGCCCGCTGCCGACTTGTCCGACGACTATAGGGTCGTCCCCACGACCCCGGGCCAATGTTGGCAAGCCGCCGAAATGTCCGACGACTGTAGGGTCGTCCCCACGACCCCGGGACTAGATTGGCCCGCCACCGTCAAGTCCGACGACTATAGGGTCGTCCCCACGTCCTCGGGACTAGGTTGGCCAGCCGCCGACATGTCCGACGACTATAGGGTCGTCCCCACGACCCCGGGCCAAAGTTGGCAAGCCGCCGAAATGTCCGACGACTGTAGGGTCGCCCCACGACCCCGGGACTAGATTGGCCCGCCACTGTCAAGTCCGACGACTATAGGGTCGTCCCCACGACCTCGGGACTAGGTTGGCCAGCCGCCGACATGTCCGACCACTATTGGGTCGTCCCCACGACCAGGGGCCACAGTTGGCCAGCCGCCGAAATGTCCGACAACTATAGGGTCGTCCCCACGACCCCGGGCGAAAGATGTCCAGCCGCCGACATGTCCGACGACTATAGGGTCGTCCCGACGACCTCGGGACTAGATTGGCCCGCCACCGTCATGTCCAACGACTATCGGATCGCCCCACGACCACGGGCCAAAGTTGGCCAGCCGCCGACATGTCCGACGACTATAGAGTCGTCCCCACGACACCGGGCGAAAGTTGGCCAGCCACCGACATTTCCGACGACTATAGGGTCGTCCCGACGACCCCGGGACTAGATTGGCCCGCCACCGTCATGTCCAACGACTATCGGATCGTCCCCACGACCACGGGCCAAAGTTGGCCAGCCGCCGACATGTCCGACGACTATTGGGTCGTCCCCACGACCACGGGCCAAAGTTGGCCAGCCGCCGACATGTCCTACGACTATTGGATCGTCCCCACGACCACGGGCCAAAGTTGGCCAGCCGCCGACATGTGCGACGACTATACGGTCGTCCCCACGACCCCGGGCCAAAGATGTCCAGCCGCCGTTATGTCCGACGACTATAGGGTCGTCCCCACGACCCCGGGACTAGATTGGCCCGCCACCGTCATGTCCAACGACTATAGAGTCGTCCCCACGACCCCGGGCCAAAGTTGGCAAGCCGCCGAAATGTCCGACGACTGTAGGGTCGTCCCCAGGACCCCGGGACTAGATTGGCCCACCACCGTCATGTCCAACGACTATCGGATCGTCTCCACGACCACGGGCCAAAGTTGGCCAGCCGCCGGCATGTCCGACGACTATCGGATCGTCCCCACGACTACGGGCCAAAGTTGGCCAGCCGCCGACATGTCCGACGACTATTGGGTCGTCCCCACGACCACGGGCCAATGTTGGCCAGCCGCCGACATGTCCGAAGACTATAGGGTCGTCCCCACGACCCCGGGACTAGATTGGCCCGCCACCGTCATGTCCAACGACTATAGGGTCGTCCCCACAACCACGGGCCAAAGTTGGCCAGTCGCCGACATGTCTGACGATTATTGGATCGTCCCCACGACCACGGGCCAAAGTTGGCCAGCCGCCGACATGTGCGACGACTATACGGTCGTCCCCACGACCCCGGGACTAGATTGTTCCGCCACCGTCATGTCCGACGACTATAGGGTCGTCCCCACGACCCCGGGACTAGGCTGACAACCCGCCAACATGTCCGACGACTATAGGGTCGTCCCCACGACCCCGGGCCAAAGATGTCCAGCCGCCGTCTTGTCCGACGACTATAGGGTCTTACCCACGACCCCGGGACTAGATTGGCCCGCCACCGTCATGTCCAACGACTATAGGGTCGTCCCCACAACCACGGGCCAAAGTTGGCCAGCCGCCGACATTTCCGACGACTATAGAGTCGTCCCCACGACACCGGGCCAAAGTTGGCCAGCCGCCGACATGTCCGACGACTATAGGATCGTCCCCACGACCCCGGGACAAGGTTGGCCCGCCGCCGACTTGTCCGACGACTATAGGGTCGTACCCACGACCCCGGGACTAGGCTGACAACCCGCCAACATGTCCGACGACTATAGGGTCGTCCCCACGACCCCGGGCCAAAGATGTCCAGCCGCCGTCTTGTCCGACGACTATAGGGTCTTACCCACGACCCCGGGACTAGATTGGCCCGCCACCGTCATGTCCAACGACTATAGGGTCGTCCCCACAACCACGGGCCAAAGTTGGCCAGCCGCCGACATTTCCGACGACTATAGAGTCGTCCCCACGACACCGGGCCAAAGTTGGCCAGCCGCCGACATGTCCGACGACTATAGGGTCGTCCCCACCACCCCGGGACAAGGTTGGCCCGCCGCCGACTTGTCCGACGACTATAGGGCCGTACCCACGACCCCGGGACTAGGCTGACAAGCCGCCAACATGTCCGACGACTATAGGGTCGTCCCCACGACCCGGGACTAGACTGACCCGCCACCGACATGTCCGACGACTATAGAGTCGTCCCCACGACCCCGGGTCAATGTTGGCTCGCCGCCGACATGTCCGACGACTATAGGGTCGTCCCCACGACCCCGGGACTAGATTGGCCCGCCACCGTCATGTCCGACGACTATAGGGTCGTCCCCACGACTCCGGGCCAAAGTTGGCCAGCCGCCGACATGTCCGTCGACTATAGGGTCGTCCCCACGACCCCGGGCCAAAGTTGGCAAGCCGCCGAAATGTCCGACGACTATAGGGTCGTCCCCACGACCCGGGACTAGACTGACCCGCCACCGACATGTCCGACGACTATAGAGTCGTCCCCACGACCCCGGGTCAATGTTGGCTCGCCGCCGACATGTCCGACGACTATAGGGTCGTCCCCACGACCCCCGGGCCAAAGTTGGACAGCCACCGACATTTCCGACGACTATAGGGTCGTCCCCACGACCACGGGCCAAAGTTGGCCAGCCGCCGACATGTCCGACGACTATAGGGTCGTCCCCACGACCCGGGACTAGACTGGCCCGCCACCGTCATGTCCGACGACTATAGGGTCGTCCCCACGACCCCCGGACTAGGTTGGCCGGCCGCCGACTTGTCCGACGACTATAGGGTCTTCCCCACGACCCCCCGACTAGGTGGGCTCGCCGCCGACTTGTCCGACGACTATAGGGTCGTCCCCACGACCCCGAGACTAGATTGGCCCGCCACCGTCATGTCCGACGACAATAGGGTCGTCCACACGACCCCGGGTCCAGGTTGGCTAGCCGCCGACATTTCCGACGACTATAGAGTCGTCCCCACGACACCGGGCCAAAGTTGGCCAGCCGCCGACATGTCCGACGACTATAGGGTCGTGCCCACGACCCCGGGACAAGGTTGGCCCGCCGCCGACTTGTCCGACGACTATAGGGTCGTACCCACGACCCCGGGACTAGGTTGACAACCCGACAACATGTCCGACGACTATAGGGTCGTCCCCACGACCCCTGGCCAAAGATGTCCAGCCGCCGTCTTGTCCGACGACTATAGGGTCGTCCCCACGACCCCGAGACTAGATTGGCCCGCCACCGTCATGTCCGACGACAATAGGGTCGTCCCCACGACCCCGGGCCAAAGTTGGCAAGCCGCCGAAATGTCCGACGACTGTAGGGTCGTCCCCACGACCCCGAGACTAGATTGGCCCGCCACCGTCAAGTCCGACGACTATAGGGTCGTCCCCAGGACCTTGGGACTAGATTGGCCCGCCACCGTCAAGTCCGACGACTATAGGGTCGTCCCCACGACCCCGGGCCAAAGTTGGCAAGCCGCCGAAATGTCCGACGACTGTAGGGTCGTCCCCACGACCCCGGGACTAGATTGGTCCGCCACCGTCATGTCCGACGACTATAGGGTCGTCCCCACGACCCCGGGCCAAAGTTGGCCAGCCGCCGACATGTCCGACGACTATAGGGTCGTCCCCACGACCCCGAGACTAGATTGGCCCGCCACCGTCATGTCCGACGACAATAGGGTCGTCTCCACGACCCCGGGTCCAGGTTGGCCAGCCGCCGACTTGTCCGACGACTATAGGGTCGTCCCCACGACCACGGGCCAAAGTTGGCCAGCCGCCGACATATCCGACGACTATAGGGTCGTCCCCACGACCCCGGGCCAAAGTTGGCTAGCCGCCGACATGTCCGACGACTATAGGGTCGTCCCCACGACCCGGGACTAGAGTGGCCCGCCACCGTCAAGTCCGACGACTATAGGGTCGTCCCCACGACCCCGGGCCAAAGTTGGCAAGCCGCCGAAATGTCCGACGACTGTAGGGTCGTCCCCACGACCCCGGGACTAGATTGGTCCGCCACCGTCATGTCCGACGACTATAGGGTCGTCCCCACGACCCCGGGCCAAAGTTGGCCAGCCGCCGACATGTCCGACGACTATAGGGTCGTCCCCACGACCCCGAGACTAGATTGGCCCGCCACCGTCATGTCCGACGACAATAGGGTCGTCTCCACGACCCCGGGTCCAGGTTGGCCAGCCGCCGACATTTCCGACGACTATAGAGTCGTCCCCACGACACCGGGCCAAAGTTGGCCAGCCGCCGACATGTCCGACGACTATAGGGTCGTCCCCACGACCCCGGGAATAGATTGGCCCGCCACCGTCATGTCCAACGATTATAGGGTCGTCCCCACGACCCCGGGACAAGCTTGGCCCGCCGCCGACTTGTTCGACGACTATAGGGTCGTCCCCACGACCCCGGGACTAGATTGGCCCGCCACCGTCATGTCCGACGACTATTGGATCGTCCCCACGACCACGGGCCAAAGTTGGCCAGCCGCCGACATGTCCCACGACTATAGGGTCGTCCCCACGACCCCGGGACTAGGTTGGCCCGCCGCCGACTTGTCCGACGACTATAGGGTCGTCCCCACGACCACGGGCCAAAGTTGGCCAGCCGCCGACATATCCGACGACTATAGGGTCGTCCCCACGACCCCGGGCCAAAGTTGGCTAGCCGCCGACATGTCCGACGACTATAGGGTCGTCCCCACGACCCGGGACTAGAGTGGCCCGCCACCGTCATGTCCGACGGCTATATGGTCGTCCCCACGACCACGGGCCAATGTTGGCCAGCCGCTGACTTGTCCGACGACTATAGGGTCGTCCTCACGACCGCGGGACTAGATTGGCTCGCCGCCGACTTGTCCGACGACTATAGGGTCGTCCCCATGACCCGGGACTAGACTGGCCCGCCACCGTCATGTCCGACGACTATAGGGTCGTCCCCACGACCCGGGACTAGACTGGCCCGCCACCGTCATGTCCGACGACTATAGGGTCGTCCCCACGACCCCCGGACTAGGTTGGCCGGCCGCCGACTTGTCCGACGACTATAGGGTCGTCCCCACAACCCCGGGACTAGGTTGGCTCGCCACCGTCATGTCTGACGACTATAGGGTCGTCCCCACGACCACGGGCCAAAGTTGGCCAGCCGCCGACATGTCCGACGACTATAGGGTCGTCCCCACGACAACGGGCCAAAGTTGGCCAGCCGCCACATGTCCGACGACTATAGGGTCGTCCCCACGACCCGGGACTAGACTGGCCCGCCACCGTCATGTCCGACGACTATAGGGTCGTCCCCACGACCCCCGGACTAGGTTGGCCGGCCGCCGACTTGTCCGACGACTATAGGGTCGTCCCCACGACCCCCCGACTAGGTGGGCTCGCCGCCGACATGTCCGACGACTATCGGGTCGTCCCGACGACCCCGGGCCAATGTTGGCCAATCGCCATGTCCGACGACTATAGGGTCGTCCCTACGACCCCGGGACTAGATTGGCCCGCCACCGTCATGTCCAACGATTATAGGGTCGTCCCCACGACCCCGGGACTAGATTGGCCCGCCACCGTCATGTCACACGACTATAGGGTCGTCCCCACGACCCCGGGACTAGATTGGTCCGCCACCGTCCTGTCCGACGACTATAGGGACGTCCCCACGACCCCGGGCCAAAGTTGGCCAGCCGCCGACATGTCCGACGACTATAAGGTCGTCCCCACGACCCCGAGACTAGATTGGCCCGCCACCGTCATGTCCGACGACAATAGGGTCGTCTCCACGACCCCGGGTCCAGGTTGGCCAGCCGCCGACATTTCCGACGACTATAGAGTCGTCCCCACGACACCGGGCCAAAGTTGGCCAGCCGCCGACATGTCCGACGACTATAGGGTCGTCCCCACGACCCCGGGACTAGATTGGCCCGCCACCGTCATGTCCAACGATTATAGGGTCGTCCCCACGACCCCGGGACAAGCTTGGCCCGCCGCCGACTTGTTCGACGACTATAGGGTCGTCCCCACGACCCCGGGACTAGACTGGCCCGCCACCGTCATGTCCGACGACTATAGGGTCGTCCCCACGACCCCCGGACTAGGTTGGCCGGCCGCCGACTTGTCCGACGACTATAGGGTCGTCCCCACGAC
Source organism: Andrena praecox (assembly GCA_963932275.1). Taxonomy (NCBI): domain Eukaryota; kingdom Metazoa; phylum Arthropoda; class Insecta; order Hymenoptera; family Andrenidae; genus Andrena; species Andrena praecox. Next base: position 9,879 of record CAWVQO010000632.1, on the reverse strand, counting down.
TCCGGGCCAAAGTTGGCCAGCCGCCGACATGTCCGTCGACTATAGGGTCGTCCCCACGACCCCGGGCCAAAGTTGGCAAGCCGCCGAAATGTCCGACGACTATAGGGTCGTCCCCACGACCCGGGACTAGACTGACCCGCCACCGACATGTCCGACGACTATAGAGTCGTCCCCACGACCCCGGGTCAATGTTGGCTCGCCGCCGACATGTCCGACGACTATAGGGTCGTCCCCACGACCCCCGGGCCAAAGTTGGACAGCCACCGACATTTCCGACGACTATAGGGTCGTCCCCACGACCACGGGCCAAAGTTGGCCAGCCGCCGACATGTCCGACGACTATAGGGTCGTCCCCACGACCCGGGACTAGACTGGCCCGCCACCGTCATGTCCGACGACTATAGGGTCGTCCCCACGACCCCCGGACTAGGTTGGCCGGCCGCCGACTTGTCCGACGACTATAGGGTCTTCCCCACGACCCCCCGACTAGGTGGGCTCGCCGCCGACTTGTCCGACGACTATAGGGTCGTCCCCACGACCCCGAGACTAGATTGGCCCGCCACCGTCATGTCCGACGACAATAGGGTCGTCCACACGACCCCGGGTCCAGGTTGGCTAGCCGCCGACATTTCCGACGACTATAGAGTCGTCCCCACGACACCGGGCCAAAGTTGGCCAGCCGCCGACATGTCCGACGACTATAGGGTCGTGCCCACGACCCCGGGACAAGGTTGGCCCGCCGCCGACTTGTCCGACGACTATAGGGTCGTACCCACGACCCCGGGACAAGGTTGACAACCCGACAACATGTCCGACGACTATAGGGTCGTCCCCACGACCCCTGGCCAAAGATGTCCAGCCGCCGTCTTGTCCGACGACTATAGGGTCGTCCCCACGACCCCGAGACTAGATTGGCCCGCCACCGTCATGTCCGACGACAATAGGGTCGTCCCCACGACCCCGGGCCAAAGTTGGCAAGCCGCCGAAATGTCCGACGACTGTAGGGTCGTCCCCACGACCCCGAGACTAGATTGGCCCGCCACCGTCAAGTCCGACGACTATAGGGTCGTCCCCAGGACCTTGGGACTAGATTGGCCCGCCACCGTCAAGTCCGACGACTATAGGGTCGTCCCCACGACCCCGGGCCAAAGTTGGCAAGCCGCCGAAATGTCCGACGACTGTAGGGTCGTCCCCACGACCCCGGGACTAGATTGGTCCGCCACCGTCATGTCCGACGACTATAGGGTCGTCCCCACGACCCCGGGCCAAAGTTGGCCAGCCGCCGACATGTCCGACGACTATAGGGTCGTCCCCACGACCCCGAGACTAGATTGGCCCGCCACCGTCATGTCCGACGACAATAGGGTCGTCTCCACGACCCCGGGTCCAGGTTGGCCAGCCGCCGACATTTCCGACGACTATAGAGTCGTCCCCACGACACCGGGCCAAAGTTGGCCAGCCGCCGACATGTCCGACGACTATAGGGTCGTCCCCACGACCCCGGGAATAGATTGGCCCGCCACCGTCATGTCCAACGATTATAGGGTCGTCCCCACGACCCCGGGACAAGCTTGGCCCGCCGCCGACTTGTTCGACGACTATAGGGTCGTCCCCACGACCCCGGGACTAGATTGGCCCGCCACCGTCATGTCCGACGACTATTGGATCGTCCCCACGACCACGGGCCAAAGTTGGCCAGCCGCCGACATGTCCCACGACTATAGGGTCGTCCCCACGACCCCGGGACTAGGTTGGCCCGCCGCCGACTTGTCCGACGACTATAGGGTCGTCCCCACGACCACGGGCCAAAGTTGGCCAGCCGCCGACATATCCGACGACTATAGGGTCGTCCCCACGACCCCGGGCCAAAGTTGGCTAGCCGCCGACATGTCCGACGACTATAGGGTCGTCCCCACGACCCGGGACTAGAGTGGCCCGCCACCGTCATGTCCGACGGCTATATGGTCGTCCCCACGACCACGGGCCAATGTTGGCCAGCCGCTGACTTGTCCGACGACTATAGGGTCGTCCTCACGACCGCGGGACTAGATTGGCTCGCCGCCGACTTGTCCGACGACTATAGGGTCGTCCCCATGACCCGGGACTAGACTGGCCCGCCACCGTCATGTCCGACGACTATAGGGTCGTCCCCACGACCCGGGACTAGACTGGCCCGCCACCGTCATGTCCGACGACTATAGGGTCGTCCCCACGACCCCCGGACTAGGTTGGCCGGCCGCCGACTTGTCCGACGACTATAGGGTCGTCCCCACAACCCCGGGACTAGGTTGGCTCGCCACCGTCATGTCTGACGACTATAGGGTCGTCCCCACGACCACGGGCCAAAGTTGGCCAGCCGCCGACATGTCCGACGACTATAGGGTCGTCCCCACGACAACGGGCCAAAGTTGGCCAGCCGCCACATGTCCGACGACTATAGGGTCGTCCCCACGACCCGGGACTAGACTGGCCCGCCACCGTCATGTCCGACGACTATAGGGTCGTCCCCACGACCCCCGGACTAGGTTGGCCGGCCGCCGACTTGTCCGACGACTATAGGGTCGTCCCCACGACCCCCCGACTAGGTGGGCTCGCCGCCGACATGTCCGACGACTATCGGGTCGTCCCGACGACCCCGGGCCAATGTTGGCCAATCGCCATGTCCGACGACTATAGGGTCGTCCCTACGACCCCGGGACTAGATTGGCCCGCCACCGTCATGTCCAACGATTATAGGGTCGTCCCCACGACCCCGGGACTAGATTGGCCCGCCACCGTCATGTCACACGACTATAGGGTCGTCCCCACGACCCCGGGACTAGATTGGTCCGCCACCGTCCTGTCCGACGACTATAGGGACGTCCCCACGACCCCGGGCCAAAGTTGGCCAGCCGCCGACATGTCCGACGACTATAAGGTCGTCCCCACGACCCCGAGACTAGATTGGCCCGCCACCGTCATGTCCGACGACAATAGGGTCGTCTCCACGACCCCGGGTCCAGGTTGGCCAGCCGCCGACATTTCCGACGACTATAGAGTCGTCCCCACGACACCGGGCCAAAGTTGGCCAGCCGCCGACATGTCCGACGACTATAGGGTCGTCCCCACGACCCCGGGACTAGATTGGCCCGCCACCGTCATGTCCAACGATTATAGGGTCGTCCCCACGACCCCGGGACAAGCTTGGCCTGCCGCCGACTTGTTCGACGACTATAGGGTCGTCCCCACGACCCCGGGACTAGATTGGCCCGCCACCGTCATGTCCGACGACTATTGGATCGTCCCCACGACCACGGGCCAAAGTTGGCCAGCCGCCGACATGTCCGACGACTATAGGGTCGTCCCCACGACCCCGGGACTAGGTTGGCCCGCCGCCGACTTGTCCGACGACTATAGGGTCGTCCCCACGACCACGGGCCAAAGTTGGCCAGCCGCCGACATATCCGACGACTATAGGGTCGTCCCCACGACCCCGGGCCAAAGTTGGCTAGCCGCCGACATGTCCGACGACTATAGGGTCGTCCCCACGACCCGGGACTAGAGTGGCCCGCCACCGTCATGTCCGACGGCTATATGGTCGTCCCCACGACCACGGGCCAATGTTGGCCAGCCGCTGACTTGTCCGACGACTATAGGGTCGTCCCCACGACCCCGGGACTAGATTGGCCCGCCACCGTCATGTCCAACGATTATAGGGTCGTCCCCACGACCCCGGGACAAGCTTGGCCCGCCGCCGACTTGTTCGACGACTATAGGGTCGTCCCCACGACCCCGGGACTAGATTGGCCCGCCACCGTCATGTCCGACGACTATTGGATCGTCCCCACGACCACGGGCCAAAGTTGGCCAGCCGCCGACATGTCCGACGACTATAGGGTCGTCCCCACGACCCCGGGACTAGGTTGGCCCGCCGCCGACTTGTCCGACGACTATAGGGTCGTCCCCACGACCACGGGCCAAAGTTGGCCAGCCGCCGACATATCCGACGACTATAGGGTCGTCCCCACGACCCCGGGCCAATGTTGGCTAGCCGCCGACATGTCCGACGACTATAGGGTCGTCCCCACGACCCGGGACTAGAGTGGCCCGCCACCGTCATGTCCGACGGCTATATGGTCGTCCCCACGACCACGGGCCAATGTTGGCCAGCCGCTGACTTGTCCGACGACTATAGGGTCGTCCTCACGACCGCGGGACTAGATTGGTTCGCCGCCGACTTGTCCGACGACTATAGGTTCGTCCCCACGATCCCGGGACTAGATTGGCCCGCCACCGTCATTTCCGACGACTATAGGGTCGTCCCCACGACCACGGGCCAAGGTTGGCCAGCCGCCGACTTGTCCGACGACTATAGGGTCGTCCCCACGACCCCGGGACTAGGTTGGCTCGCCACCGTCATGTCTGACGACTATAGGGTCGTCCCCACGACCACGGGCCAAAGTTGGCCAGCCGCCGACATGTCCGACGACTATAGGGTCGTCCCCACGACCACGGGCCAAAGTTGGCCAGCCGCCGACATGTCCGACGACTATAGGGTCGTCCCCACGACCCGGGACTAGAGTGGCCCGCCACCGTCATGTCCGACGGCTATATGGTCGTCCCCACGACCACGGGCCAATGTTGGCCAGCCGCTGACTTGTCCGACGACTATAGGGTCGTCCCCACGACCCCGGGACTAGATTGGCCCGCCACCGTCATGTCCAACGATTATAGGGTCGTCCCCACGACCCCGGGACAAGCTTGGCCCGCCGCCGACTTGTTCGACGACTATAGGGTCGTCCCCACGACCCCGGGACTAGATTGGCCCGCCACCGTCATGTCCGACGACTATTGGATCGTCCCCACGACCCCGGGCCAAAGTTGGCAAGCCGCCGAAATGTCCGACGACTGTAGGGTCGTCCCCACGACCCCTGGCCAAAGATGTCCAGCCGCCGTCTTGTCCGACGACTATAGGGTCGTCCCCACGACCCCGAGACTAGATTGGCCCGCCACCGTCATGTCCGACGACAATAGGGTCGTCCACACGACCCCGGGTCCAGGTTGGCTAGCCGCCGACATTTCCGACGACTATAGAGTCGTCCCCACGACACCGGGCCAAAGTTGGCCAGCCGCCGACATGTCCGACGACTATAGGGTCGTGCCCACGACCCCGGGACAAGGTTGGCCCGCCGCCGACTTGTCCGACGACTATAGGGTCGTACCCACGACCCCGGGACTAGGTTGACAACCCGACAACATGTCCGACGACTATAGGGTCGTCCCCACGACCCCTGGCCAAAGATGTCCAGCCGCCGTCTTGTCCGACGACTATAGGGTCGTCCCCACGACCCCGAGACTAGATTGGCCCGCCACCGTCATGTCCGACGACCATAGGGTCGTCCCCACGACCCCGGGCCAAAGTTGGCAAGCCGCCGAAATGTCCGACGACTGTAGGGTCGTCCCCACGACCCCGAGCCTAGATTGGCCCGCCACCGTCAAGTCCGACGACTATAGGGTCGTCCCCACGACCCCGGGCCAAAGTTGGCAAGCCGCCGAAATGTCCGACGACTGTAGGGTCGTCCCCACGACCCCGGGACTAGATTGGTCCGCCACCGTCATGTCCGACGACTATAGGGTCGTCCCCACGACACCGGGCCAAAGTTGGCCAGCCGCCGACATGTCCGACGACTATAGGGTCGTCCCCACGACCCCGAGACTAGATTGGCCCGCCACCGTCATGTCCGACGACAATAGGGTCGTCTCCACGACCCCGGGTCCAGGTTGGCCAGCCGCCGACATTTCCGACGACCATAGAGTCGTCACCACGACACCGGGCCAAAGTTGGCCAGCCGCCGACATGTCCGACGACTATAGGGTCGTCCCCACGACCCCGGGACTAGATTGGCCCGCCACCGTCATGTCCAACGATTATAGGGTCGTCCCCACGACCCCGGGACAAGCTTGGCCCGCCGCCGACTTGTTCGACGACTATAGGGTCGTCCCCACGACCCCGGGACTAGATTGGCCCGCCACCGTCATGTCCGACGACTATTGGATCGTCCCCACGACCACGGGCCAAAGTTGGCCAGCCGCCGACATGTCCGACGACTATAGGGTCGTCCCCACGACCCCGGGACTAGAGTGGCCCGCCACCGTCATGTCCGACGGCTATATGGTCGTCCCCACGACCACGGGCCAATGTTGGCCAGCCGCTGACTTGTCCGACGACTATAGGGTCGTCCTCACGACCGCGGGACTAGATTGGTTCGCCGCCGACTTGTCCGACGACTATAGGTTCGTCCCCACGATCCCGGGACTAGATTGGCCCGCCGCCGACTTGTCCGACGACTATAGGGTCGTCCCCACGACCCGGGACTAGAGTGGCCCGCCACCGTCATGTCCGACGACTATATTGTCGTCCCCACGACCACGGGCCAATGTTGGCCAGCCGCTGACTTGTCCGACGACTATAGGGTCGTCCCCATGACCCGGGACTAGACTGGCGCGCCACCGTCATGTCTGACGACTATAGGGTCGTCCCCACGACCCCGGGACTAGGTTGGCCAGCCGCCGACATGTCCGACGACTATCGGGTCGTCCCGACGACCCCGGGCCAATGTTGGCCAATCGCCATGTCCGACGGCTATAGCGTCGTCCCTACGACCCCGGGACTAGATTGGCCCGCCACCGTCATGTCCAACGATTATAGGGTCGTCCCCACGACCCCGGGACTAGATTGGCCCGCCACCGTCATGTCCGATGATTATAGGGTCGTCCCCACGACCCCGGGACAGGCTTGGCCCGCCGCCGACTTGACCGACGACTATAGGGTCGTCCCCACGACCCCGGGACTAGATTGGCCCGCCACCGTCATGTCCGACGACAATAGGGTCGTCCCCACGACCCCGGGTCTAGGTTGGCCAGCCGCCGACATGTCCGACGACTATAGAGTCGTCCCCACGACACCGGGCCAAAGTTGGACAGCCGCCGACATGTCCGACGACTATAGGGTCGTCCCCACGACCCGGGACTAGAGTGGCCCGCCACCGTCATGTCCGACGACTATATGGTCGTCCCCACGACCACGGGTCAATGTTGGCCAGCCGCTGACTTGTCCGGCGACTATAGGGTCGTCCTCACGACCGCGGGACTAGATTGGCTCGCCGCCGACTTGTCCGACGACTATAGGGTCGTCCCCACGACCCCGGGACTAGATTGGCCCGCCACCGTCATTTCCGACGACTATAGGGTCGTCCCCACGACCACGGGCCAAAGTTGGCCAGCCGCCGACTTGTCCGACGACTATAGGGTCGTCCCCATGACCCGGGACTAGACTGGCGCGCCACCGTCATGTCTGACGACTATAGGGTCGTCCCCACGACCCCGGGACTAGGTTGGCCAGCCGCCGACATGTCCGACGACTATCGGGTCGTCCCGACGACCCCGGGCCAATGTTGGCCAATCGCCATGTCCGACGGCTATAGCGTCGTCCCTACGACCCCGGGACTAGATTGGCCCGCCACCGTCATGTCCAACGATTATAGGGTCGTCCCCACGACCCCGGGACTAGATTGGCCCGCCACCGTCATGTCCGATGATTATAGGGTCGTCCCCACGACCCCGGGACAGGCTTGGCCCGCCGCCGACTTGACCGACGACTATAGGGTCGTCCCCACGACCCCGGGACTAGATTGGCCCGCCACCGTCATGTCCGACGACAATAGGGTCGTCCCCACGACCCCGGGTCTAGGTTGGCCAGCCGCCGACATGTCCGACGACTATAGAGTCGTCCCCACGACACCGGGCCAAAGTTGGACAGCCGCCGACATGTCCGACGACTATAGGGTCGTCCCCACGACCCGGGACTAGAGTGGCCCGCCACCGTCATGTCCGACGACTATATGGTCGTCCCCACGACCACGGGCCAATGTTGGCCAGCCGCTGACTTGTCCGGCGACTATAGGGTCGTCCTCACGACCGCGGGACTAGATTGGCTCGCCGCCGACTTGTCCGACGACTATAGGGTCGTCCCCACGACCCCGGGACTAGATTGGCCCGCCACCGTCATTTCCGACGACTATAGGGTCGTCCCCACGACCACGGGCCAAAGTTGGCCAGCCGCCGACTTGTCCGACGACTATAGGGTCGTCCCCATGACCCGGGACTAGACTGGCGCGCCACCGTCATGTCTGACGACTATAGGGTCGTCCCCACGACCATGGGCCAAAGTTGGCCAGCCGCCGTAATGTTCAACGACTATTGGGTCGTCCCCACGACCCCGGGACTAGATTGGCCCGCCACCGTCAAGTCCGACGACTATAGGGTCGTCCCCACGACCCCGGGCAAATTTGGCAAGCCGCCGACATGTCCGACGACTGTAGGGTCGTCCCCACGACCCCGGGACTAGATTGGCCCGTGTTACGTGCCGACCAAAAATTTAAAAATTTTGAAACTCAATCTAAAACATTGACAATTGATCCAACCACCTAGGTGTGTTACGGGATATCCCTCGAGCAATTGTCAATGTTTTATTAACCATAGCTTTTTTATAGTAATAACTTAATCCGATTCAAAGCCTCTCACGCCACGGCATATTCCCATGGAAGATTATTGTCAGCAATCTTCCAACGCTGTCGACGTTCTTGGAATGCGTGGTGATAAGCCTTTCGAAGCATTGTAGTAGACCATTTTATATTTTTCTTCCCTGTTAAATTTTGTCATACCATCATTGACATCGGATCCTACCATTGAGTGTTGCGGGAGTTTCCCTCGATCGATTGTCAATGATTTATAAACCGTATTATAATAATAATTTTATACGAGCCGTTACGCCACTGCGTTCTTCCATGCGAAAATCTTCCAACACCGTCAACGTTCTTAGAACGCCGGGCGCGATAACAACTTAGATGCTGGGAACGTTCCGAGCGACGACGGTTGGGCCCGTGTGCATGAGGTGCAGAGTCAGCAATTTTGGCGCTCTTTGTGCAAAGGCCCGAGTGCTCGGGCCTACCCTGCAAACGCTCGGTGCAGTCGCCTGTTAAGTCGCGTAGAGCGTGGTCGTTCTGTCCGAGGGACATTTTGCTGTTTTATTAAAATAGTCTTTGAGCCGGAGTTTCAGTGCATCTTAGTGATCGTGAAAAGACTCAGTCCCCCGTAGAGACTGTCTGTTCAAACTTTAATTATTTTAATCGTTTACATTTTTATTAAATCACTTATATTCCCAACGTTTAAAAATTTAAATATTCAAACACTGTGAACATTATAATGTCAGTGAACTGCTCGGTGTGATTTGTGCTCCACGCCTGTGCTGCGCGTCGACATCTTGCAGCGGCGCCCCAGGTCGCACAGAGACAGAGTGACAGAGAGAGAGAGAGAGAGAGAGAGACAGAGAGAGAGAGACCGTAAATACAGCTTTTAAAATTCTAATAAGCTTTGCGCCGAATCGGTAAGTCCTCAAATTATATTACTGTACGGGATAAACCAATGATCCAACCTCTTTAGAGTGTTGTGGGTTTTCCCTCTATCATTGTTATATTCCCCGTTTGAGGGCGTGCACTGCGTTTTTGCTAAACTTTGTTTTCTTGTAAAATTATATTGCGATATTTTCCTAAATCGTTCATATGGAAAGACTAGAACTACGTAATTATTGATCCAACTCACCTAGTGAGTTGCGGGGATCCCCCTCGATCAATGGTCGTTCCGTAAGACACTTGCGCTAAAATTCCATATTTCAAAACCATGTAAATTCCCGTTTTGTACCACCTTTTAAACACTTCCTATTTTCATTTGTTTTTGTAATACATGGTAATATTTACTTAAATATCAGCTCATTTTATTCGAACCTGTCTACGAAAATACCACATCCCCAACGGGTCAACCTGTATTGGTTGCAGCAAATAC